>CM064531.1:24258485-24647534 GCA_032716605.1 Paralithodes platypus | reverse complement strand
TATCTGGATTAACTATAAGATCAGGTAAGGTAAAGATAGTCAATATTCTGGAGATTAACTATAAGATCAGGTAAGGAATAGAGATATAATTAATGATATGCAATAGTCTAGGCTAGCTGTAAGATTGAGGTAATGTATACAAACTTATTCATAATTGAACAAATTCTACACCAGATAGGAGATCGATTAAGATGATTGATAGGCTATATTCTGGTTACCCAATATGATCAAACTTAGCATAAAGGGCTAAATAATATTAAACAGTATTTACCTGATCCCGTAGAGGTGTCGCGTTTGCTTGAGTGGGGGTGAGACAGGTTAGCACAGTCGTCAGTTATTTCCTGCAAATCACACGGGAAGGAGACACCTGCCGACTGTCATCCTATAATTAAAGTAACACACTCGGTCTTAACATTAATCATCAATTACAAACCCCCAATGCACTTCAATTAAACAAAATGAAAGCATATGGTCGTCACGGGGATTCGAACTCGGGACACCACCACCCAGAACCATATAGTATCCTAAACCAGTACACCACCAAAACACCCCCCTCAGCCACAGGTTGAATACACGATCACGATTAATATCCATTTTCGAATTTTGTATATCAATCTAATCATGTACTCGACCCAACTCCATTATGGAAAGCGTAATGATTTAGTGAGTGGAAAGAACAATGAATGGGGCCAAGATCACTAAGGATCGGCATCGCTATACATTAGTTCCTGAACCTATATAATTAAGTAACACCCCGTTCTTAACATTAATCATCCATTACAAACCCCAATACCCTTTAATAACTAATGAAAGCATATGGTCCTCCCGGGATTCGAACTCGGGACACTACACCCAGAACATAAGCATCTAAACCATTACACCACCAACACAGTCAAAGGTTGAATACACGATCACGATTAACTCCCTCAGACATATATGACGCGATCGCTTCATATGGACTAGTGAACCAAAAACTTATATGACTCGCTCGCGCCATATGGGCTTATATGCATGCCTCTATAATAAGTTATATGACGCACTAGCGTCATATGGAGCTCAGTAAGTCCGATAAGTTACCTTACGATAAAACCGTTGGTGGCAACCTCAGCCACCTCCGATAATTATAACGGCCGCCAGTGTTGTTGTGAGTGTAGTGCGAGGCAGTGGCAATGATCCCGGGGCAAGATAGCGGAGTGCCTCCCCCATAGTTGAAAGAGTGACAGGGCCAAAATCAAGGGACGTTCGAGCCAAAATGCCTAGACACACGGAGTTTGAAGCAATTTAAGTCATAGGAAGAGGGAAAGACTGATTCTGGGAGAGAGTTCCAGAGCTCAGCTGTTGAGTAGAAGAAAGTTTGAGAGTAACGTTTCACTCTTGGGTTGGAGAGTTGCACAGAGTAGGGGTGGGATTGAGTTGCAAGACGGGAACCACGTGCCCTACGTAAAGGAGGTGGTATGCACTGGGATAGCTCGGAGGAACACTGATTATTATAGTAGCGATAGAATAGCGAGAGAGATGCAACATTGCGGCGGAGAGAGAGAGACTGCAGAGAGTTGGTGAGTGGACGGAAGTTAATGATACGAAAGGCCTTCCTTTCAACTTTGTCTAGGAGAGCGGTGTGAGAGGAACCTCCCCAGACATGTGAACAATACTCAATACAAGGGTGCACTATGCCCCTGTACAGAGCAAGAAGCTGTGCAGGGGAAAAGAACCCCATAAGGCGGTTGAACACACCAAGCTTCTGGGAGGCTGCCTTAGCAAGACTGGTAATATGGTCCTTCCAAATGAGAGCAGAAGAAAAAGAGACACCAAGAATATTGAGAGAAGATGAAGGGTTGATTTTTGTATTGTTGAAGAATAAGGGATAGTCCGCTGGGAGATCCTGACGGGTAGATAGATGGAGAAACTGGGTTTTGGAAGCATTAAAGTTAACAAGGTTTTCTCTGCCCCAATTGGAAATAGTATTTAGATCAGAATTTAAGAGTTCTATGGCTTCATTACGTTTGTCGTTGAGGAATTGCTGGCTGGGGCGTTCTGAAAAACTAATGGAGTAGTGTAAGGTTGAGTCGTCTGTGTATGAATGGATGGGAATTAAGGTACAGTTAAGGAGATCATTTATAAAAATTAGAAAGAAAATAGGAGATAGGACAGAGCCCTGAGGAACACCGGAGTTAATAGGGTGAGGAAGTGATCAATGGCCGTCCACAACCGCGGCTAAGGAACGGCCGGAAAGGAAATTAGAGACAAAGGCACAGATGGAGGGATAGAAACCGAAGGAGGGTAGTTTAGAAATTAAAGATTTATGCCAGACTCTATCGAAGGCTTTCGATATGTCTAGTGCAATAGAAAAAGTCTCACCGAAGTCCCGAAAGGAGGATGACCAAGAGTTAGTAAGATATGAAAGAAGATCACCAGTAGAGCGACCCTTAAGGAAGCCATACTGGCGATCTGAGAGCAGATTATGATAAGAGAAATGCTTAAGAAATTTGGAAGCAAGAATAGTTTCAAAAACTTTAGAAAGACAAGAGATGAGAGCAATTGGACGATAGTTGGAGGGTTGAGAGCGGTCACCCTTCTTTGGGACAGGTTGAATGTGAGCAAACTTCCAGCATGAAGGGAAGATGTTAGAGGATAGACAGAGACGAAAGAGTTTGCCTAGGCAGGGAGTCAGCACGGAAGCACAGTTTTTGAGAACAACAGGAGGAACTCCGTCCGGACCGTAGGCCTTATTAGTGTTAAGCCCAGAGAGGGTAGAAAGTACATCTTTAGAAGAGATTACGATATTAGGCATAAGTAAGAGAGAGAAGGGCGGAGAGGGAGGAATAGCACCGGAATCATCCAAGGTGGAGTTTCTAGCAAAGGTTGTTGTTGTTGTTGTTGTTCCCCAAGCTGCCTGGCCGAACAGCCCCAAGGCCCCGAGCAAGGCCAAGGCCATAACCGAGTGCCCCCACAGAACCCTCCCCGCCGACCACAATAAAGGGGTGACCGAAGCCACTCCATGGCGGGGAGCTTGAGGAGGGTGTGGAACGCCCGGGAAACCAAAGCCCCACCCAGGGCCCTGTGCCCCTCAGCAATTATGAAGAGAAAGTTGAGGGGCAAGGGAAAAATGTGACGCTTTGGCTTCCAATCTTGGTAGATTGGGAGGTCAATCCACGTTAGAGACGCCGTCACTTGAGATCTAGAAAATATATAAGTAAAAGGAACAGTCAGAGTAAGCTATGGGTATGGCAGAGATTGCTCAGTTCTCACTCTGATAGACCAGCCCATCACCACATGACTAGAACCCAATCCTCTCAGCATCAGCTAGGAAAGGCCCTAGAAAGCCGCCTTTGGCGGGGGGATAGCTCCCCTATTTCAACCCTTTTCGGGGTTGGGCACCCGCCTCTAGCAAAGGTTTGAGCGAAGAGTTTAGCTTTGTCAGAGGAAGAAGTGATGGTTGTGCCATCAGAGTGGGAAAAGGGGAGGGAAAGACGAGGAAGAGAAATTGTTGGAGAGGTTTTAGGCTAGATGCCAGAAAGCTTGGGAAGAGCTAGAGTTGGATAGTTCAGTGCATTTATTATTGATGAAAGGGTGTTTGGCAAGTCGAAGAACAGATTTAGCTTGATTCCGGGCAGAAACATAGGAAGAATGAGAGTCTTGAGTTTTAAGGCGTCGGTAACGTTTGAATGCTTCCTCCTTATTGTGGACAGCAGTAGAACAGGCGTGAGTAAACCAAGATTTTTTAGCATTAGTCTGAGAGAAGGAGAATGGAATGTATGCTTCCATGCCCGATAGGATTACCTCGGTAATGCGTTCAGCACTCTCCGAGGGTCCTCGGCCACGGAAGCAGAAATCATGCCATGGGAAATCAAAGAAGTACTGCCGGAGAGCCTCCCAGTCGGCAGCGCCAAAGTGCCACAAGCGCCGCCGGCTAGGAGGATCGGGTGGCCGTACTGGAGAGATAGGACAGGTGACAGAGATAAGTTTATGGTCGGAGGAGCCCAGAGGAGAGAAAAGATCGACAGTATAAGAAGAAGGGTTAGAAGTTAGAAACAAGTCAAGAATGTTGGGCCGATCTCCGATGCGATCCGGGATACGGGTGGGTTGCTGAACTAACTGCTCTAGGTCATTTATGATAGAAAAGACGTAGGCTTGTTCACCAGGTGGATCAGTAGTGTGAGAGGAGAGCCATTGGCGGTGGTGAACGTTGAAATCTCCTAAGATGGAGATTTCTGAGAAAGGAGAAATGGATAGAATGTGTTCCACTGTAGAGTTTAGATAGTCAAAGAATTTGGGAAAGTTGGTAGAGTTAGGGGAAAGATAGACAGCACAGAAATATTTAGTAAGAGAATGACAGGAAAGTTTGAGCCATAAAGTTGAGAATTCAGAGGAGTCTAAATCGGGAACACGAGAGCAAGTAGTTTGTTGTGCACATATGCACAACATCCGCCTTTGGCTTTGAAACTAGGATAGAGAAAGTAGGAGGAGACAGAGAAGGGGCTGCTGGATGTTGCTACAGACACCTGAGTTTCGGTGTGGAAGAGAAGATCAGGTTTGTAGGAGGAGAGATGGTGTTCAACAGAGTGAAAGTTAGAGGAAAGTCCGCGAATGTTGCAGAAATTAATAGAAAGAGTAACAGGCCGAGGTCCAGGTAATTGAATGGGGTCGTCAGGGGATGGTCGGTTGGGTGTGGGGGCATTTATGGTCCCCCCCCCCCCCCCCCCCCTGGGGACTCCGAGGCTGGGCTAGAATTCATCATTTAGTTTTTTTAAATTTTGGTGTGGAGGAATGAAGTGTGGTGTGAATGTTTAGTGTAGTGAAGTGGATAGGAGGAGGTGTTTGTGAGAGCTAGCTGGATTGCTCTCATTGTAAATGAGGCACAAAGAAAATCAGTAAGAGAGGCCAAGCAAATGAAACAGGAGTTCCAGCGACTCTTTATCACATGCCTATAACCTCACCTGGGTCTAGCCCTGATCGATTGGTGCCTACAATCTCCCCAGTGTGCTCTGACCATTAGACCATCAAGACAGTTACATGTTTATTTTCATAAGTGCAACACATGACCGTTGTTTGTGTATGTCTTATCACCCCTCTACCTATCTTACCTGGAAGTGGACTGTTGGGTAGTTCTATCTGGGGTAAATATAATGGCCTGTCTCTCTTGCCTGTATGAATTTATGTATGTACAGTTGCCCACATAAGTTATGTTCCTCTGTGGGATCTTATACAAAGAACTATAGTGTACATGATTGATTTAAGAGTGTAGTTTCTTATGCAGTGGATAACTCATCTGACTAGTCAAATGATAATTACAAGAAACAACACTTGCAATTTCATTCATACTATTTAATTTCATACATAAGATCACGACGAGGAACAGAACTTGCAATTCATTCATACTATTTTATGTTCATACATAAGATCACAACGAGGAACAGAACTTGCAATTAATTCATACTATTTTATGTTCATACATAAGATCACAACGAGGAACAGAACTTGCAATTAATTCATACTATTTTATTTTCATACATAAGATCACAACGAGGAACAGAATGCATGTCGACTTACTTTTTATTCTCTACACTGTTCAATCTCTCTGCTATCTGAGAACACTTTTTTCCTCTGTGCATATTCCCCCCCTAGCCCTTTTACAGTCACAGAAACTTAAGAAACTAGAGAGGACCTTCTGAGAGCGCGTACTTCCGCCTTGCTGGCGGAGGTATGCGCTCTACTATTCGCCTCCAAAATGGAATAACTTCTTTCTTGGTGCATATCCTATCTGACCCCCATATTTCATGAAAATCAGTTCATAACTTTGCGAGCCGCCAACGCCAGCGGAGGTATGCGCTCTACCAATCGCCTACAAAATTGAATCACGTCGTACATGGCGCATATCCTACCTGCCCATAAAGTTTCGTGAACATCGGTGCTTTACTTTTTTTAAATATCTTGTTCACAGAAAGACCAACAGAGGCAAAAACATTACCTCTGTCCAACTTCATTGACGGAAGTAAAAATAACTACACCCTGTTTCAACTAACCTGGCAAATATAAATATTATATTACCCTATATCTGGTACAATAAATCTGTTAATGCATACAATACAAAAACAAATAAATTTTACCTATTTGTTGTATTAATTAAAATTAGCAGAAAGGTGAAATATTTATAATGAATAAAACATGTTGCCCACAATATCGTCAACATAGCAGTCAATAAGGTATACTGTAACACAAATATCACTAGCAAGGTCACCCAAGCCTTCCAATCCAGATGTTGCCAATGTAACATGGGGGTAGCGGGAGGTCCTGACTAGCTATCCATGGACTGCAATTCAAGTTTAAAATATAATTCAAAATGGTATATTTAGCCTAAAATATATCCTAGATGCAACATTTACATCAAGATTATTTACAATTGAATATAACAAGTACGTTTGAGCCTTTTATGAACGAAAGGTCCTCCTGAAAGGCACTTGGTGAATGCGGGAAGATTATGGAATGAGTTACTGATGATGAATGAATGATTACATTCAACAATTAAATTTGCCAGTAGCATAGAAAAAATATCCTCTAAACCATAATTTCCAAAATGTCTTTGTTTTAATATTTCTACTTAGTGCTGCTGTCAGATCAAGATGGATTTAGGTGTAATTGGAATATTGCAAACTTTTGATGAACGAAACTGATAACTGCGAATTATCAAGTTATTCTAATATCTCTTCTAATATTTATTAGGTGATGTTGATATGTAGCTAGTATACTATCTTTAACCCACTGGACCGCAGCGATGCAAGTTATGCGTCGCCTATGTATGTAACGCTCAACCTCAGCGGCACAATGGTTGCATCTGGCTTAATTACTCTTGTCCTATGGCAGCTAGAGGGTTCAGAATTGTATGGGAATTGCTTTAGTATCCCACGCAACAATACCGATGGTTGGATACCCTCCAATTGATTTTCCAGTATTTTGCCCACCAATTTCACCATGTTAATTGCGACTTTCCGCCGCTCCGCAGGACCCCTAAATGACCTAGGTGAGCGTTTTTTTTTTGTTTTCCTTCATTACTAACCCATCCCATGTGTTTTCAGGAAAACAGAAATACCAACCTGCCGGTCCCACGTGGTACATTTATTATAATTCAGCTGGTGCTTAGGGGGTTAAGGGCTCTCTTGAAGCTACAACTGGGGGTCTGTCTTTAGCAGCTCATGGTAAGCTGTTCCACACCCGCACACCTTGGCAGCGTATGGAGGTCTGACTTTGACTTGATCTCATAAAGGGTATGGTTAATGCTCCCACACTTGGTTAAGTTTCTTGGAAAATTATGACCACCACCGCTTACTTGTTATATGCCTAGCAATTAATTGCTCTTTATGATAGAAGAAGCATTTTTCAGGATCATTCCATATGTGTCATTAGAATTGAACTATCATCAACAGTTGGTTACGTATGAATAAAATAAATATCGGTAGTTGGCAAAATAAAATAATGCATGTGTAACCAAAATATTCACTCTACATAGATTATCAGCAACAAGAATTATATATGTTTAGTACCATCTATGATATGATATGAGGGTGAAAGGTGTACTGAGTGAGGAGTTCACAGTCCGTGTTGGAGTTCATCAGGGTTCAGTGTTAACCTCCCTCCTCTTTATTATGGTCCTGGAGGCACTGTCTAGAGATTTTAGATCCGGACTCCCGTGGGAACTGTTTTATGCAGAGGCCAAATTCAGAAGATGGAGAGAGGGCATGGCCAGCAAGGCTTTAAGAGTCAATATTAATAAAAACCAAGGTTATGCATTGTAGATTGAGACGAGGCAATGTGGAAAAGAGCAGTGCATACCCATGTGCAGTGTATGGAAAGGGTGTCGGCGCTAACTCAAATCGGTGTAGCATCTGTCGATGTTGGGTGCACCATGGGAGTAAAGCGTTGTAGTAGAATAAAAGGACCCCTGCCGAAGGATTAGTTAGAAATCGAAACATTTGAGTGCATAGTGTGCAAAGGCGAGCTTGTGTTAAATGACGATCCTGTGGCTGTAAATTTTGGAAATGTGTCATTGGAGCTGGTGGACATTTTTGTTACCTAGGAGATACCATCTCTGCCGGTGGTGGGGCCGAGGCTGCCACTGTCGCTAGAATTAGATGTGGCTGGAGGAAGTTCAGAGAACTGCTCTCAATTCTGACCATGAAAATAAGGCCTCTCCCCCTGAAAGGAAAGGTGTATGCCTCATGTGTTAAAAAAGAAATGACGTATGCCTCAGAAACATGGGCTGTTAAAGTAGAGGATGTCAACAGAATGGAACTTAATGAGAGGAGAATGGTGAGATGGATGCGAGAGGCCAGGCTGCCTGCAGGATAGAATAACAAATGATGAGCTGAGGAGACGTTTAGGTATAAAGAGTATTAGCGAGGAGATGCGTACAAGTAGACTGGGATGGTATGGGCATGTGGAGTGAATTGATGAACAAACTTGGGTGAAAAGATGCAGGTCTGTGATTGTGGAGGGAGCTTCACCAAGGGATGGACCGAGGAAAACCTGGGATCGGAATATACATTCCGATCTCAAATCCAAAAACTTGACAAGTGAAGCAGCCCTTAACAGTGTTGCCTGGAACGCCGCCATTAGGACAAGAGACTGAAACTGCACGTATGTGTGGAACACTCGGTCTTAAAATTTTATGTATGTATGTATGTATGTATGTATGTATGTATGTATGTCTGTATCTTAATAGAAAAAGGATAGATCAATCTACAATACTATGATGTCAAAACTTACAATGTTTTTAATTATGATTGATAAAACTGATTCAGACAAAACAAACTTGTGTTTTTTTTAACATCATTTGCACCACCCTACTTTGCACCACCATAAATCACAAGTTTCAGTCACGATACTAGGTGTTTATATACGAAATGAAAGGTATTTTTCACACACTTTCCAAATATGCAATTAGAATCTGTTTATGGTAAACATTATTTTTTAATATGAATATAATTACACAAGAGTATATGCTCGCTATGCTCAGACTTGCACTTGTATTCACTAGCGTAAATAATTATCGCTGAATTTCCTTCTAACGTGTTTCAGGGCTATGAATTGTAGTGATACGCATAGTTCATATTATGAGGAAGAGAATAAAACAAATTCCCAAGTCCCTGCGCCTAATATTTGATATGACAAATTGGCATTCATAGGACATGAATAATAGCACTCATAACTCATAACTGGCGTGAAGTCCTGACTAGCTTTCAGTGACAAAATCCAAGGAGTGTACTGAACAAGTTCTATCCCCTTGGTGCTTCGTCTCACTCAGACACTAATGAGGACCTGCGTTGTAATCTATGTGACACAGCAGTATTCCAGGGATTATGGGAAATGGTTTGACTCACCTTTCCTAAATTTATGCCATGTCATGGTTTTCCTGTCCGTCTTATTCTGCAAAGATACTCTGTAAAAAGATAAAACTCCCATATATTGGGTTAAACCTCGATGCTTTCATCTACTACTCCAGCTCCCTTCCTCACTCCCTACAATTTCCGCTGCCCCCTTCCTTGCTTCGAGGCATTAATATGATACATTTTATTTACCTGTTTCACCTTTCCTATATTCATGTAAAGTAATGCAATTCCTTTATCAAAATGCCTCAAACAAGATTAATGCATTTTGAAATTATTTTTTGTTTTCCAATTACTACAACCGCCCAAGTCTTTCCCTCGTCAGTATTGGCCCCTATGTCTAGTGTAGTAGACTACCCACCTCAGTCTTCCGCTCGACAGTAATGGCACTATGTATTTACCTCAGTCTAGCCCTCATCAGTTGACAAACTTGACACTATGACTAGTAAAGTAGACTACCCACCTTAGTCTTGCCTTCTTCAGGATTGAAACCGGACCCTTTCACATTGATGAGCGCCCCACCAGCGCTGCTGCTTGTTTGGGGGCTCACATCTGACACAACTGGGGATGGAACATTTAATTAACTAATTAATACTCATTCTATTACTCAATTTGGGATCAGTTACATATTATTACAACAAGGGTTCTGTTACACACAACTGAATTACTTATATGCCTCGAGAGAGCATATTTCTGGTAGCTAAGCATTGTTTAAATTTTCAAGAGGGAGTCAAGTTTACGTAATATCTGCTCAATAACAAGTCTTAAAAATCTACCTTTGGCATCCTACTGTAAATTGACCAAACCTGACAGACCAAGTTTGCATAACTAGGGGAGATTTGGCTTGACCAAACTGCCGGAAAGTTAAATCTTTAAGGGTTAATATATAAAAAGAAGGAACAACAAAAATAAAGTATGTGATTTTATGAAGTAACTTTGTCTCTTCATCCATCTATCTATCTGTATATATATATAGAGGAAAAGGAGAACCAGGGTAGCAACCAACAGCATCTTTATTACAAACGTTTCGACATATCATATGGCATCTTCAGTTAATCTAAAATGAGAAAATTTAAATATAATTTTAGATTCACTGAAGATGACATAGGATATGTCGAAACGTTTGTTAATAAAGATGCTGTTGGTTGCTACCCTGGTTCTCCTTTTCCTCTACAATGTGCGGTTCCCCAAGAACAAACCTATATCTCATATATATAATATATATATATATATATATATATATATATGTGTGTGTATACAGTATATATTTATATATATATTTGCACAAGTTAGTCAATAATTCCTCCTTACCAGCATATGTATGGTACTGGTACAGCCGGTCCTGGGAGTTCACATACATGCCATAGTTCCGTGTCACGGACGGGCCCCGCGTCATCACGTACACTGATGCGTTCATGGGCCCTATGTGCCGGGTAGTGGGCAGGCAGGTCAGCTGGCGATAGGTCACGTCCCTGTACAGTTCAGTCCCATTGAACAGTTCGCATTGTACGCCACCCATGTAGGCTCTGTGTAGTGAGTACAGTTAGTTAAAATAGGATTTCAGAGGCTATCAACCCTTCCGGATTATTAAGCCAGCACCCTGTAAGTCAAGAAGAGCGTCAGGACTTGAGCCCCTTTTCGAGAACCTCAGTCCCTTGAACTGTTAGTATATTCTGTTGGTTATACAGTCACAGGACAGGCAGCACAATTGCTAACATAAAATCGTCGTTTAGTAATCCAGTTGCCAAGGGCCATTTATTCAGCGAACCTGGAAACAATATGATGCACAGATCTGTCACCTATGTATGGCCTAGTTTGTAAACCCACTGGTTACATAGCTGGTACCTTTATGAGTGTTTGGCGATATCAATGGTAATAATATAAGAGCAAACTTTATTTTGAATTCACCCTTCAGTGAAAGCACATGTTTGGGGATGTTATTGCTAAGATAATGTATATGTATATTTGTATAATCATACTAGTTATATATTACTAATAAGCAATAGCCCTCTGAGGAGTATATTACTAATAAGCAATAGCCCTCTGAGGAGTAGATTACTAATAAGCAATAGCCCTCTGAGGAGTATATTACTAATAAGCAATAGCCCTCTGAGGAGTATATTACTAATAAGCAATAGCCCTCTGAGGAGTATATTACTAATAAGCAATAGCCCTCTGAGGAGTATATTACTAATAAGCAATAGCCCTCTGAGGAGTATATTACTAATAAGCAATAGCCCTCTGAGGAGTATATTACTAATAAGCAATAGCCCTCTGAGGAGTATATTACTAATAAGCAATAGCCCTCTGAGGAGTATATTACTAATAAGCAATAGCCCTCTGAGGAGTATATTACTAATAAGCAATAGCCCTCTGAGGAGTATATTACTAATAAGCAATAGCCCTCTGAGGAGTATATTACTAATAAGCAATAGCCCTCTGAGGAGTATATTACTTATATTTCCAGATGCCTTAAACCCCGAGGGTGTGGCCTCCAATGAACCACCTTTATATGCTTCCATTGTGCCGAGACAACTCATTCCATTATTATGGTATAATATATATATATATATATATATATATATATATATCAGTAAGGGGCTTATTGCGTGGAAAGCGCAGTCGAATAAGGAAAAGCAGGACCAGGTTATGACGAACATCTTTATTGTTTGCAACGTTTCGGCACAGTCACGTACCATCATCAGGCTAGAATAAACAAAATAATATACCTTTATATTACATATTTATAGTTACTAAAATTATACATGCCTTTCATAGAAAATTGCAGACATCGAAGTGAAATATGTGAGTAAACTAATAAATTCAAAATACATTGGAAGTACAGTCTCAATCCCTAAAAGTAAGCCCCCCTCGATGCTAACAATACAATTAGCTAGGGTCTTTCTGAACGACGGGTAAACTTGGGAACGCACAAACGAACACACTCCGCTCAAATGAAACAGAAGTTCGAACAGCCATATGAACCTTTTGTGGTTGACTGCAACCACGGTATGTTTCATATTTTCGCAGGATGTAAATTACGTCAAGTTGTAAAACTGGACACGGAAATCTGCACTAGGCATACTGACCCAAACGAGGCATATTGATAATGGTTGAATATGGTTATTTATGTTTGTGAATCAATAGATAAAACAATTACTTATATTCACTGCATTGTAGCAGATTTAGTGGTCAAGCATTATTGATGACATTTAGAACAACTGGCAACCGTTTTTCAACTTAATACTATATACCTCTCTATTGATGGTAATATATAAAGTCGATATTCCTGTGTGTCCTGCTAAACTACTTACTCCACAACCCCCCTTTTCCCTAATTTGAAATTATTTTTTAGCTTCTATATAATTGCTCTCTGACACTGGGTAGAGATTACCATGATTCTTTAGGAAGACCTTACCTTCCTAGACCGGTAAAATGCACAGCTCACTCTGTTCAGGCATACCACCATATATCTGGGTAAAATGTATGATCTTAAGTTTTCAGCTCTAGGAATACTAAAATTGTTTCTGACAAACTTCCACTATACATACGAGCTTAAAATAAATATGGAGTAACTTGGAAATCATTAACATTATAATAACAAAACTCGACACAAAAATACTGTAGGTTGGTAGAAGTGGAGAACCAAACCAATTCAGATATGTAGCCGAGAGAGAGAGAGAGAGAGAGAGAGAATGGAATGATACTAGCAGTTGTTGAATAGTAAAAATATTGCATATGTTTATATTATTTCACCAAATAACATGGTTACATTCAATCTTGTTACTTTAAAGTTTAAGCCTAGCTTAGATTTATAACCTCATGATCGAATAATCCACTAATTTTGCGATACTATTGACTTTTGAATACAGAGTTCGTGGCAGAATGAAGTAGCTCCTATGAGGAAAAAACTCAACTCTGATGTTATCTAATTATCTTATTTACTTATTAAAAACGTCTGATTTATTTTCAATGGCATTATATTCACTCCGTAATTACAGCATGTCCAAATGCTAAATTAAAGTAATGTAATAACTAATGTGACGCAATCGGCTTCATGACAACTTTGAAATAAGTATATATGTAAAGAAATCCCATTCTCAACTAACTTAATTCTTTGAAGATAACGATGCATTTTGACCGTTTGTTCTTGTTATCATAACTCAATGTTATGCAGCTTGTGGAAGATCTGTGGGTATTACAAGGAAACAGACTCAATAAATCCCTTTATTTCCATGCTACTCATCAAACTATATGCGGAATAAACTCACAAATGTGTCATGATCCACAAGGAGATAACTTCTAAGGTATATAGCTTAACGTGTATTATTATTCCATCAACTTCATTTAATCCTTATGTTGCTTAATATGAGCTTCCGTTCATGAGCATATACTGTACTCTGTGCAACTCTCCAACTCAAGAGCTAACCGATATTCCCAGTTTGTTTTATTCTATTCAATAGGTAGGCTCTGGAAGTCTCTCCCTGTACCCATATTCCCCTCATCCTATGACTTAAATTCCTTCAAACTCCGTGTATCCAGGCTTTGGGCTCGACCGTTCCTAGATATTGGCTCTAACACCCTTTTAACTCTGGGGGAGGCACTCGTATCAGGCTGTTCTGCCTTTTGTCTCCCTCGTACACACATACCAAATACATATACTGTATATACTTCACTACATATGATAGATTGGATAAGTGTTAATGGTATTTTTGCAACACTGCTGTGTTAGAGGAAGTGAGAGGGGAGGAGCAAAAAGTGGATAAGGTGATCAGGTAACCTGCAGGAATGATTAATCATGAACAAAGAACGACAACACTTTGTTGAGTGCGCATACATTTTGGCAATATGTGACATTTCGTTTTACCTACGGTAGTCAGGTATTGCGCAGGTTTTGTATTGTCGCAAATAGTAGACATGTGTTGTATGATGGATAATATTTATTCAGAATTTACCGCCATATTATTAAACCTCACAGAAAGGCTTCCCTAATCCATCACGGACAGAATTAGCACAAACAAATAGTGATCTTTCTGATTATGTATGGACTAAGTCCTTAATAACACATTAAAGCTGTTTAAATATATGTAATTATATATTTAGGACAGCACTTTAGCAAGGTTTTATAATACGAAATAGAATTACCCGGGCTATAATAATCAAGCTTTTTATTTCGGAAGAACTCTACTAGATCTTGTGACTTCGGGTTGCAATATACTGTATTGTATTATGTCCTTCGTTAAAAAATAGGGTCATGTTACTATAAATAGTATTGCTTAAACAGATTATTCTATTTTGAACTTGTAGGCTTCGGACACTTTGAGGAATTTGTTTGAATTATTTTGAATTTCATTCGTTTCAAGGTAAATATAGCCGTGTGAGAAATATGTTTGCGAATTATTGTTTATACGCATATAAAGTCCAATATTGTATTTGGCTGACCTGATTGCTGAACTGATTGCAATGGAAAGCAAAAACTAACGTTGATATATCAAAACCATCAAGGGTTCATTTTGATGTTCGAGCCACCTGTGCTAAATCGGAGTGGAGTATAGTCGTTTGTGCCACGTTTACCTGTCATCCAGAAAGACCCGGGATACCAATATTTCTTGAATCGAGGGGGGCTTACTTTTAGGGATTGCGACTGTACATTGCATAATTTGTTTAGAGTAAAAGATAGAATTCCAGTTGAATTGTCCTCTTCTATTATTTACCAATATACATGTGCTAGCTGTAAGGCTACATATATAGGAAAAACGAAGAGACATTTGAAAACTAGAATTTATGAACATCTTGGGAAGTCTGTTCGAACAGACCGATTTTTATCTAAGCCACTTCACTCAGTTATTTGGGACCACTCACATGCATTAGATCACCCTATAAATAGAGAAAAAAATTCAATTTTAACTAGTGGTAGGACTGACACTGACCTGTTGATATTAGAGAGCATTATCCAGGCAGTTGAGCGCCCGACCATCGGCGAAAACGAGTCCTCGATGCCACTCCTTTGTTTCTAAGTGCTATTTGAGGTTTGTTCTATTTTATATATTTAGGATATATTTATAACTTTGTATAGTGTATTTGCGTAAGATTTTCATTTAGGTCATAATCACAGTCTTCTTCAAATTTCGCGATAATCTATTGCATCAATTAATTTATATGATTTAACGTTAAATCTGAACTTTGAATATATTAGTTTACTCACATATTTCACTTCGATGTCTGCAATATTCTATGAAAGGCATGTATAATTTTAGTAACTATTACTATGTAATATAAAGGTATATTATTTTGTTTATTCTAGCCTGATGATGGTACGTGACTGTGCCGAAACGTTCCAAACAATAAAGATGTTAGTCATAACCCTGGTCCTGCTTTTCCTTATATATATATATATATAATTATATATATATACAGTATATATATATATATATATATATATATATATATATATATATATATATATATATTATACACACAAGGACTTACTTTTGTATTTTTCTAGCTGTTGAGGAAGTGGTATCGAGGGGCTGCTCCACTTGGTCCGTATGCAGCCTGCCGTGGATATCCACCAGATCCCCTATCTTGCCAGTGACGGGGGACACGTACTCCACCACGGGAGCTATAGAACTCTGGTACTGTTAGGTCAAAAATTCAAGAGATTAGTTTGTGGCCTCATTAGAGACCTAATAGTCACAAAGATAGGCCAGCCTCCGCCATATTGGTGCCATTGGTGTTATTAGCCTCTATTTACACTTAAATGTTCTGTGACTGTTCACAATCTCTCTTATTCATAATCAATATAATGTAATAATAAATTCTAACTCTCTCGTCTCTTTCTGAGATCTAGCCAACACTTCAACCATTCTTCTTCCTTGCCATTCCCTCGTGTTTCCAGCTCTGATAGCTCCATCGAATCTCTTCCTAAGGTCAGGTCAGGTGAAGGTATTGGGGATAAGCCTTTACAACGGCACCACATAGCTACCATAAACACATGCATAAACGCAAGCACTCAGACAGTCACTCCCTCTTTCGGTCTCTCACTTATATTTAATGGCTTAATATTTTATAGAGACTCCTGGTCTTAATATTAGGGACGGTATTCTTCCTATTGTCCTCAACAACTGATGACTCCCTGCCTAGGCAAACAATTCCGTCCATGTCTCTCCTGTAATATTTGTTTTTCTTGCCTGAAATACTCTCAGTCAACCTTTCCCTAAGAATAGTAACCGTTCCCAACTTTCCAACAGTCGTCCAATTGCTAAGAATGGATTAATTTTGTTGGAGAAAATTGGTTTGCATTTGTGGTCAAATTTGTTTGTAGTATAGGTCGCATTGTCAAGTAAATCTGGGCTTTGATTTATGGGGGCTACATACAGTTGTCATGGTAATTCTGCAGAACAAAAGTTCCTGTTATTTTATTTTTTATAAGTTTTTATTTTTTATTTTTTTCCGTTTTTTAAGGTTTATAATGGTTTATTTCATAGTTAGAAAGTGAGGAAAACAGTTTGTATTGCCATTTTACTTGTTAATTATAATTCCGATACCACAATAATCTAGTGGAGGGTTTGTGAATGCAGGGTTTTGGGTGGGGAAAAAATAGGGGTAATTATTAATGTTCTCTCCACTAACCAACTTTACTCCTAAACTATAGCTATAGCCATACCCATAGCTTACTCTGACTGTTCCTTTTACTTATATATTTTCTAGATCTCAAGTGACTGCGTCTCTTCCATGGATTGACCTCCAAATCTACCAAGATTGGAAGCCAAAGCGTCACATTTTTCCTTTGCCCCTCAACTTTCTCTTCATAATTGCTGAGGGGCACAGGGCCCTGGGTGGGTCTTTGGTTTCCCGGGCGTTTCCGCACCCTCCTCAGCTCCCCGCCATGGAGTGGCTTCGGTCACCCAGGCTTTATTGTGGTCGGCAGGGAGGGTTCTGTTGGGGCGCTCGGTTGTGGCCTTGGCCTTGCTCGGGGCCTTGGGGCTGTTCGGCCAGGCAGCTTGGGGAACAACAACAACAACAACAACAACAACTCCTAAACTCGATTAATGAAATTAACAAACTCACATGTGGCAGTCCGGGGATTCGAACCTAGGATGCTCACACCGAAAATCAACACACTTATGCATTGCACCATGAAGACTAAATCTGAAATTATAATACAAAACACCAAATAAAAATGATAAAAATTTGAAAATCCCAGCCATGTTTCGGCAAAAGTTGGCTCGGATTTGGCCATTCTTCCGAGACCAAAAACTCCCAAAATTGTAGAAACAAGTTAGCTCGGATTTGACCAATTTTAAGAGTACACACACAAACAAAAAAACCACACACACACACACACTATATAAAATTGTAAAATAAAGTTGGCTCGGATTTGGTAAAATCCCAGAGTAATAACAACGCAAAAACAAAAAGTTGGCTCTGATTTGGCCAATGTTCAGAGTCAAGAAACGCTAAATTTTAAAAATGGTTGCCTTGGATAAGGGCAATGGGTAAATAATCTTTATGGCCCAACAGCTTGGCCACGGCATCCACGATGGATTGAGAGGTGGGCAGAGTTTGTGACCTATTGAAATAATTATTATTTAGAACAGTTACGGTTTAATTATCTTCATGGCCTAACAGCTTGGACGTGGGATTGGCTAATAAACATCATCGAATGAGAGAGAGAGCGTTCAAGTTTCAGGAAGAGCCTAAGAATATAAACAAAAGTGTTGATCATTGATGTCCGCCGAGGCTTGGCCCGCCCAGCTGAGAAAACTTTTTTTTTTTTTTTATAGGAGAGTGGAAATCAAATTGACAAAATTAGAAAATAAAATTTATCCGCGAATCTGTAAGGTTCCTTGAGTAAGGTAAAGGCAGACAAAATAATTCCATAGAACAGAAATCCCGTAATCGAGGAGTTATTCTATAGAATACCCACTGCCATTATTGAGACTGTTGTCGAAGCTGTTTCGGGTTGAACTGAAACTCTTGACTTACTCTATACCTGTTATTTGTATTTCGGAGCTTCCTTTAAATTGTTCGAGGCTTTAAAATGTAACAGCATTAATGACAGCCAATTTAATGACTGAGTGATCAATATGAAATAGTGATTCAGTGTCATGACCCAGCTTAGTTATTTAGTTAAATTTTGACTTCAGAGGCTATCAATCCTTCTGGATTATTAAGCCAGCAGACTGGTAAGTCAAAAATAGCGTCAGGACTGGAACCCCTTTCCGTGAACCCCAGTCCCTTCATGTCCCAGCGTGCGTATTAAGGGGAGGCAGACCGTTTTTCTGGACACCCTTCTCCCTAATGTTTAGCCCCACTAGTTTTGAGATTATAAGACGTTCGGCTCATTAGTTTGGCGATGTTTTAACACCTTTCGCTCCATTTCCTTGTCAATTTTAAGACCTTTCGGGCCATTTAGGGGTCGTGTTTTTCCTGGCGAGCGATAGCAAGCCTGTAATTTTAAGGGGAACAGGCCTTCGGCCGGGACTTTTTTCTACCGAAAAATGTACACATTTATCTTGAAAGGGGGTCTAGGGTGTGTTTTTTCTAAGCTTGATGGAGATCTAGGGAGGAAACTAAACAAATATATGAATAAATGAATTAATAGAGCAAACAAACGGTCTGCCTCCCCTTAAAGATGAACTCACATAGAAGTAGAAGTTCTTGCCAGTGACTTGTTGGCCGTTCACCGTGAGGTTAAGTCTGTAGTCCTTGTAGCCGGTCGAGCGGTCCTGGTTCTTGAAGGCGCTGTGTGAGAGAGAGGGGAGAAGAGTGTGTGTGAGAGAGGGGAAACGAGTAGAGGTGTGTGTGTGAGAGAGGGAAGGCACTGTAAGAGAGAGGAGTGGAGGTGTGTGTGTGAGAGAGACGGAAGGCACTGTAGGAGAGAGGGGAGAGGAGTGGAGGTGTGTGTGTGTGTGAGAGAGAGGGAAGAGGAGTAGAGGTGTGTCGTGAGAGAGAGGGAGGGCACTGTAGGAGAGAGGGGAGAGGAGTGGAGGTGTGTGTGAGAGAGAGAAGGAAGGCACTGTAGGAGAGAGGGGAGTGGAGTGGAGGTGTGTGTGTGAGAGAGAGGGAAGGCACTGTAGGAGAGAGGGGAGAGGAGTGGAGGTGTGTGTGTGAGAGAGACGGAAGGCACTGTAGGAGAGAGGGGAGAGGAGTGGAGGTGTGTGTGTGTGTGAGAGAGGGAAGAGGAGTGGAGGTGTGTGTGTGTGAGAGAGAGGGAGGGCACTGTAGGAGAGAGGGGAGAGGAGTGGAGGTGTGTGTGAGAGAGAGAAGGAAGGCACTGTAGGAGAGAGGGGAGTGGAGTGAAGGTGTGTGTGTGAGAGAGGGGAGAGGAGTGGAGGTGTGTGTGTGAGAGAGACGGAAGGCACTGTAGGAGAGAGGGGAGAGGAGTGGAGGTGTGTGTGTGTGTGTGAGAGAGGGGAGAGGAGTAGAGGTGTGTGTGTGTGGGAGAGAGGGAGGGCACTGTAGGAGAGAGGGGAGAGGAGTGGAGGTGTGTGTGTGAGAGAGAGGGAGGGCACTGTAGGAGAGAGGGGAGAGGAGTGGAGGTGTGTGTGAGAGAGAGAGGGAAGGCACTGTAGGAGAGAGGGGAGAGGAGTGGAGGTGTGTGTGTGAGAGAGAGGGAGGGCACTGTAGGAGAGAGGGGAGAGGAGTGGAGGTGTGTGTGAGAGAGAGGGAGAGGAGTGGAGGTGTGTGTGTGAGAGAGAGAGAAGGCACTGTAGGAGAGAGGGGAGAGTAGTGGAGATGTGTGTGTGAGAGAGAGGGAAGGCACTGTAGGAGAGAGGAGTGGAGGTTCGAACATCGAAACAGCGAAAATGTGATATTTTCGCGGTTTCGAGGTTAGAACTTGGGGTTCGTTCTCCGATTGTGGGTCCCTTACAGCAAAGTTCCACATTCGTGTCCAGTCCAGATCTACTGTAGTCTATGCCTGTATATATACCCAACTGCATTATGATGAATTCTAGCACAGCCTCGGAGTCCCCAGGGGGTGGGGGGGGGGTGGGGGGGGGGTCACCATAAATGCCCCCACACCCGACCGACCATCCCCTGACGACTCTACAAAATTACTTGGACCTCGGCCTGTTACTCTTTCTATTAATTTCTGCAACATTCGCGGACTTTCCGCTAACTTTCACTCTGTTGAGCACCACCTCTCCTCCTACAAACTTGATCTTCTCTTCCTCACCGAAACTCAGGTGTCTGTAGCAACATCCAGCAGCCCCTTCTCTGTATCCTCCTACTTTCTCTATCCTAGTTTCAAAGCCAATGGCGGATGTTGTGCATATGTGCACATCAAACTCACTTTCTCTCGTGTTCCCGATTTCGACTTCTGAATTCTCAACTTTATGGCTCAAACTTTCCTGTCATTCTCTTACTATATATTTCTGTGCTGTCCATCTTTCCCCTAACTCTACCAACTTTCCCAAATTCTTTGACTATTTAAACTCTACAGTGGAACACATTCGATCCATTTCTCCTTTCTCAGAAATCTCCATCTTAGGAGATTTCAACGTTCACCACCGCCAATGGCTCTCCTCTCACACTACTGATCCACCTGGTGAACAAGCCTACGTCTTTTCTATCATAAATGACCTAGAGCAGTTAGTTCAGCAACCCACCCGTATCCCGGATCGCATCGGAGATCGGCCCAACATTCTTGACTTGTTTCTAACTTCTATCCCTTCTTATACTGTCGATCTTTTCTCTCCTTTGGGCTCCTCCGTCCACAAACTTATCTCTTTCACCTGTCCTATCTCTCCAGCACGGCCACCCGATCCTCCTAGCCGGCGGCGCTTGTGGCACTTTGGCGCTGCCGACTGGGAGGCTCTCCGGCAGTACTTCTTTGATTTCTCATGGAATGATTTCTGCTTCCGTGGCCGAGGATCCTCGGAGAGTGCTGAACGCATTACCGAGGTAATCCTATCGGGCATGGAAGCATACATTCCATTCACTTTCTCTCAGACTAATGCTAAAAAATCTTGGTTTACTCACGCCTGTTCTACTGCTGTCCGCAATAAGGAGGAAGCATTCAAACGGTACCGACGCCTTAAAACTCAAGACTCTCAAATCTGTTCTTCGACTTGCCAAACACCCTTTCATCAATAATAAATGCACTGAACTATCCAACTCTAGCTCTTCCCAATCTTTCTGGCATCTAGCCAAAAACCTATAAAACAATTTCTCTTCCTCGTCTTTCCCTCCCCTTTACCACTCTGATGGCACAACCATCACTTCTTCCTCTGACAAAGCTAAACTCTTCGCTCAAACTTTTGCTAGAAACTCCACCTTGAATGATTCCGGTGCTATTCCTCCCTCTCCACCCTCCTCTCTCTTACTTATGCCTAATATCCTAAGCTCTTCTAAAAATGTACTTTCTACCCTCTCTGGGCTTAACACTAATAAGGCGTACGGTCCGGACGGTGTTCCTCCTGTTGTTCTCAAAAACTGTGCTTCCGTGCTGACTCCCTGCCTAGGCAAACTCTTTCGTCTCTGTCTATCCTCTAATGTCTTCCCTTCATGCTGGAAGTTTGCTCACATTCAAGCTGTCCCAAAGAAGGGCGACCGCTCTCAACCCTCCAACTATCGTCCAATTGCTCTCATCTCTTGTCTTTCTAAAGTTTTTGAAACTATTCTTGCTTTCAAATTTCTTAAGCATTTCTCTTCTCATAATTTGCTCTCAGAACGCCAGTATGGATTCCTTAAGGGTCGCTCTACTGGTGATCTTCTTTCATATCTTACTAACTCTTGGTCATCCTCTTTTCGGGACTTCGGTGAGACTTTTTCTATTGCACTAGACATATCGAAAGCCTTCGATACAGTCTGGCACAAATCTTTAATTTCTAAACTACCCTCCTTCGGTTTCTATCCCTCCATCTGTGCCTTTGTCTCTAATTTCCTTTCCGGCCGTTCCATAGCCGCGGTTGTGGACGGCAATTGTTCACTTCCTCACCCTATAAACTCCAGTGTTCCTCAAGGCTCTGTCCTATCTCCTATTCTCTTTCTAATTTTTATAAATGATCTCCTTAACTGTATCTTAATTCACATCCATTCATACGCAGATGACTCAACCTTACACTACTCCATTAGTTTTTCAGAACGCCCCAGCCAGCAATCCCTTAACGACAAACGTGATGAAGCCATAGCACACTTAAATTCTGATCTAAATACTATCTCCAATTGGGGCAGAGAAAACCTTGTTACCTTTAATGCTTCCAAAACCAAATTTCTCCATCTCTCTACCCGTCAGGATCTCCCAGCGGACTATCCCTTATTCTTCAACAATACAAAAATCAACCCTTCATCTTCTCTCAATATTCTTGGTGTCTCTTTTTCTTCTGCTCCCATTTGGAAGGACCATATTACCAGTCTTGCTCAGGCAGCCTCCCAGAAGTTGGGTGTGCTCAACCGCCTTAGGGGGTTCTTTTCCCCTGCACAGCTTCTTGCTCTGTACAGGGGCATAGTGCGTCCTTGTATTGAGTATTGATCACATGTGTGGGGAGGTTCCTCTCACACCACTCTCCTAGACAAAGTTGAAAGGAAGGCCTTTCGTATCATTAAATTCGGTCCACTCGGATTTACCGATATTAAAAAAAGGCAGCAAATCCCTACCCAGTAACTATCGTCCAATTAGCTTAACCTCAGTTGTATGTAAAATGTTAGAAACACTCATAAGAGAGAGAGACTCGTAAATCACTTCGAGGAAAATAACATACTTAAAGATACTCAACACGGCTTTCGTAAAAAACGTCCCAGTTTAACAAACCTCTTAGACTTCTTCCACGATATCCTCAACCTCTACGATGAGAGTAAAGCTGTAGATATTATATACCTTGATTTTCAAAAAGGCCTTTGACAAAGTTCCCCACAAACGTTTACTGCTAAAACTAAAATCGCATGGAATACAAGATGGTGTGCTCAGCGACAGAAAGCAAAGAGTAGTCATAAACGGTAAGGCATCTAGATGGACCAATGTAAGTAGAGGGGTACCCCAGGGATCGGTACTAGGACCAATTCTCTTTCTAATTTACATCAACGACATAGATGAGGGTCTCACCTGTACAATCTCAAAATTTGCTGGCGATACAAAAATTGCAAATAGCGTACTCTCAAAAGAACAAGTTGACGATATGCAACACAATCTAGATAAGTTGTCATGTTGGGCCCAAATTTGGCAAATGAGTTTCAATGCGGATAAATGTAAAGTACTATATATCGGATACAAAAATGAGAAAGCAAACTATTTGATGAATGGCACTCAGTTTAAGAATTGAAACAGAGAATCCGATCAGGGAGTAACAATATCGAGTAACCTAAAACCGAGTCAACAATGTTCAGAAGTTGTTAAGAAGGCAAACAAAATAATTGGCTTTATAGGCAGGTCATTTGAGCATAAATCCAAAGACATTCCTATCCCTTTACAATTCCTTAGTCCGCCCTCTTTTTGAATACCGCATTCAATCCTGGTGCCCTTATTATCAAAAAGATATAGACAAGCTAGAACGAGTTCAACGTAGAGTTACCAAAATGATACCTAGCCTAAAGAACAAACCATACAAGGAGCGTCTTAGAGAATTAAATCTATTTCCTTTAACCCAGCGCAGATTAAGAGGCGACTTAATTCAAGTGTTCAAATTCATCAAAGGCATCGACAATATGAACTGTAGTAAGTACTTCACTATCGACCAATCTAATTACACGCAGGGAAATGGTTGCAAAATTAATGGTAAATCTTTTAACTCGCACGAAGCTAAGAATTTCTTCTTCAATCGAGTTGTCAACTTATGGAATGGGCTTCCCCGAGATGTCGTAGACTGCAGCACCGTTGATTCATTTAAACTTCGCCTAGACAAATATCTCGCATCAAACCCGCGACTGACTGCGTTTGTAAATGAATAACTTTATTTTATCCTCCCCTCAGTTACTAACCCCTCTGTCCCTTACTAACGTCCTAATCCTGCCATGGACATTAGTTCCAGGGCAGTAGTTCCCTTTCCAATGTTCCCTTACCCACTCTAAACCACTGTTTGGACACTTGATCCTCTGTGTTTTGGAGGACAAGCAGCCTAGAAGAGTCACTATACCTGTTGTTGCTTGATTTCCTTTGTACTCCTTTGTAGTTTGTACTTTATACTCTCCGCCGCAATGTTGCATCTATCTCGCTATTCTATCGCTACTATAATAATCAGTGTTCCTCAGAACTTTCCCAGTGCATACCACCTCCTTTACGTAGGGCACGTGATACCCGTCTTGCAACTCAATCCCACCCCTACTCTATGCAACTCTCCATCCCAAGAGTGAAACGTTACTCTCAAACATTCTTCTACTCAACAGCTGAGCTCTGGAACTCTCTCCCAGAATCAGTCTTTCCTTCTTCCTATGATTTAAATTGCTTCAAACTCTGTGTGTCCAGGCATTTTGGCTCGAACGTCCCTTGATTTTGGCCCTGTCACTCTTTCAACTATGGGGGAGGCACTCGCTATAGGCAGTTCTGCCTTTTGCCTCCCTCAATCACATAGACAAAAAAAAAAAAAAAAAAAAAAAAAACTAAATGATTAGACGAATGGAAGGAGTATTTAATGAGGTACTTAACCATACAAGAAGGCCTCGCTATAAATTACTTCTAAAACTAGATAAATTCATATTTGTTTTCACCAACTCGCCAATTACTTACCATTGCTAGAATTGCTGCTAAAATATGACAATGTACTTACCCAACAATACAGACTATTTCCTCAGGACTGGTGAGATACTTGATAATGTCACAGTCAATACTATCCAAATGGTTCACCAGCCGCACTCGGTTACCACCACTAGTGTCGAAGTTGTTAAAATGGTCCTCCCTGAAGCCTGGTCGATAGTATGGAAAATGGATGGATTGTTAGTGTATTGATTGAGGGATATTTATCTGGACCCCTTTCTCCTCTCATGTTTAGCCCCATTGTTTTTTTTATATTTTAACATGTTCGCCCCATTAGCTTGGCGATTTTAAGAACTTCCTGGTTTAATGTTATTTTAACCCGTACAGCCCCAGCGACGCGTCTGACGCGTCGGCGATGTATGTAACGCACAGCCCCAGAGACGCGCCTGACGCGTCGCCCTAATTGCGCCGACCGTAACCTCAGGTGTAGCCACTCAAGAGGGCTCAGATTTGTATGGGAACTGTGTACGTATCCCACGCAACCGTGCCGATGGTTGAAAACTCTCAAAGTCCACGTGCGTGCGCGCGAGCGTGCAATAACCTGTTTTTTTGGGATAATTGCCTTCAATTTTTTACTCTTGTAAAATCCGTTTTCGGGGGCTCTGTAGGACCATTTTTTAAGCTTGTTGAGCGGTTTTTCGTGGTTTTTCCTTCATTCCTAACCCATTCGCTATTGTTTCTGGAATAAAACCATTTTTTGAAAACCGCCCGGGTTCTGGTGCGCAAACATTACAAAACTAGCCGGGGCTCCACGGGTTAATACCACAAATTTTGTTGATATATTTGAAGATAAATAATGAATCTATATGCTCTAAAGATCATAAGAAAATGTATTTTAACCCTCGGCAAAACCTAATAAAAAGTATGGTACTAAAATGTCTTTTTCGTAACAAGGTTGTCAATACGGTACTTTCAGTCATCGATAGCTCTAAATATCATATGAAAATGTGTTAAACCCTCGGAAAAACCTAATATAAAAGTATGGTACTAAAATTTAATTTTCGTAACAAGGTTGTCAATACGGTACTTTCCCGTTATCAATGTACAATCAAGCTGAAGATTGCAGAGTAAACACCATAGACTTCATCGACTTTTCTTTCACCTTCGTTTAATCGACAGCCAATTTTTTTATTTTTTATTAAGGGATTAGTACTCAACCAGCGGTGGTGTGGGGGCGGCAGCCCCCACCCATAATACTAAGTTAGGTTAGGTAAGGTTGTTAGGTTAGGCTAATGTCTTTTAAAATCACTATCGGGGAGGCTGAGCGGGGGAGGCTGAGCGAGCGTGTCTCAACATCGATCGATAGGCCTAATGGGGGAAAATTGGTTTTCCCAAGACTTCTAATTAATTACAAACACTATATATTGATGCAAATGACCAATTTTGTTTATAAAAAACACTGAAAATTCGTGGTATTAAAATAAAAAAAATCCAACTTCCTCCCCATTTCTGTCAATTTTAAGACTGTTCGTGCCCTTTAGGTATAAAAAAAATCCTGGCGAGCGACAGCGAGCCTGAATTTTAAGATGAACCGGCATGAGGCCGGGCCATTTTGCTACAGAAAAATGTACAAATTTATCTTGAAAGGGTATCTAGGGAGTGCATGCTTAAGCTTGATGGAGGTCTAAGGAACAAACTAAGAACCTCCACTTAATTAAGCACACACACATACACACACACATACACACACATACACACACACATACACACACATACACACACACACACACACACACATATATATATTGTCGGGAATTTATATAAAGAGGTTAAATTGCATATCACTGGTACATGAAATATCCCAATAAATAGTTATAATATAATTACCAACGACGTAGTCGATGGGTGTAATCCAGTCCCCCATACACGGTAATTCAATTGCATGACATGTAGGAATGTTCACATAATACAATATCGATACAATGAACTTAGCTTAGAGGACTGGTGATGTAGGACTGTTGATATAGATTAATATTTGTAGCACATGGTGAACTGTGGGTTGAGTCAGAGCCGGGGGGGGGGGAGATGTTGGCTGTATGGTGTTGATTGAGAGACTAAAGGGCCGGCGTCCGATCGCTTCGCGAAATTACATATGGCTGCCGGCTCATAATAATTATAACCCATAACTTGGTTTCATGATACATCTAGAGCTGATGTAGATATTTATACATTACAGTTAATATTTAACCTATACTTAAGAATAAACTACAATACACAAAGAACCAGCCGAAATCGTACATGCGATACGATACCGCCAAATTCAAATGTCCTATTGGACCTAAAACTGTCGAGATCATTACCCTATTCCCGACATATATAGTTACATATTCTATATATTATTTCCACACCAAGACCCAAATCACGGTCAGGGAGGTTGACATTCCATGGTTTTACTGATGCAGCTATGGCACTTAACTGTAAAAAAGTCAGCCAACTCTTCCTTACATAACCTATAATTATCTATCATAGAGTACACTGCCCTCCACAAGTTCCGTTCCAGGTCAAAATAGTATTAGTGGATTGACCACTTGCGAGTTTCAGGCTGTAAGGAAGTTGGTGCCATAATCATTGATATAAAATAGAAATACAATACAAATGAAGGCTTTGATGGAGAAAGGGTATGATGAATTGAGTTTTAGATTATATATGAATGTACTATGACCATATTCTAGCTCGTAATTCTGCTTAATATCGATGTCTACAGCCCCAACTTCCTTATAGAACGAAACTCGTAAGTGGCCAATTGGTAAAGTTCTTTGCTATGTAGTAGTTAATTTACCTTCTTATGCTACTGGTGAATAAGACACAACGTTCTAAATTCAATTATGCCATTTTTACTTCCATACATAAAATCTCAGAGAGGAACGGAACTAATGCAGGATGCTGTACAGTAATGAGTCATAATAACTACTTACACATTTCTATCTTTGAATCTTTAACCTATTCCGTACCGGCGACGTCTTTTTAATTATATTCTGGCAACCATTGGACGATTTTAATAAGTTAAAAAGGGCCTCTAACAAATAACAAGCTTCGAACTATCTCACTTAACCCTATTTAGTTACTACCATAGATCCTTCTTTAATTGCACAATGTCGTCGAAATATAGCAAGAATATAAACAAAAACAAAATACGTCGCCGGTACAGAAAAGGTTAAGGGGGGTCAACGTCTTTTTTTATCTTTCTCTCCTATTCTCTCTTCCTCTGGCTTGTGTCCATTTGGCCCCATTCAGCCAACTGTTTTAAGATATTTATCCCCATCCAGGTGTCTATTTCTTCCTGGCGAGCGACAGCGAGCCAGCATTGTATGGAGAAATCCGGCTTCGCCGGAGACATTTGTCTATCGAAAAATGTACAAATTTAGCTTCCTGTAAAAACATATATATATATATATATATATATATATATATATATATATATATATATATATGATGGCTCGCTACCGTTCGCCAGGAAAATATTGACACCTGGATGGGGGTATAAGTCTTAAAACAGTAGGCTGAATGGGGCTGAATGGATACAAGCCAAAGACAGAGGGAGAGAAAGAGAAACCAAGCGAGGTGCAGGGCTCCCTTAAAGCCAAGTTGGTAAGCCTGGAGGATATGACCGAACATTGGATGGTTCTCGCTTTGGGTGTGATACAGATTCGAAGGGGTGTGCGGGTATTATGGCTCGTGACTGCACCCCCCACCACACCTCACCTACCCTACAGTCACGAGCTTAAGGGGAGACTGGCTGTTTGTTTGGTCTGTTAATTCATTTATTCATATATTTTTTTAGTTTCCTCCCTAGACCTCCATTAAGCTTAGAAAAACACCCCCTAGACCCCTCTTCAAGATAAATTTGTACATTTTTCGGTAGAACAATTTGCCGGCCTGGTTCCTCTTAAAATTGCAGGCTCGCTATCGCTCGCCAGGAAAAAATAGACACCTAAATGGCACGAAAGATCTTAAACTTGACAACGCAATGGGGCAAAAGGTGTGAAAATCGCCAAACTAATGGGCCGAACGTCTTATATTCTCAAAACTAGTGAGGCTAAACATTAGGGAGAAGGGGGTCCAGAAAAACTGTCTGCCTCCCCTTAAATACGGCAACACCAACCAGATAATGTTCGCCCCCTTGGTCTCCAAAGGTATGGCTACACTCTTTATGCAAACTCACAAGGATTTCTTTTATTTCATTCAAGCTACCGCCAGGTGATTTAATTCAGCTTAGGATAAACCTCTCGTGATGGAGTTGACGTTATCTGGTTGATGTCGCAGTATTTACGCTCGTGACTGTACCTATACTCGATTCATTTTAAGGGAGAGGTAGTCGCTTTTTCTGGACCCCCTTCTCCCTCATTTTAGCATAAAAGTTTTGAGATTTTAAGACGTTCGTTCCGGTAGTTTGGCGATTTTGAGACCTCACGTCCCATTTTCTTGTCAATATTTAGACTTTTCGTGCCATTTAGGTGGCGTGCGATAACAAGCCTGTAAATATATAAAGAGCCGGGGAAATTTTTTTACTGAAAAAATGTACACATTTATCTTGAAAGAAGGTCTAGGGGGTATTTTCTGGCGAGCGCTACCGAGCCCCCATTGTATGGAGATGTCGAGCATTGTATGGATTTTTTTTATCGAAAAATTTACATATTTAGTTTACTGTCAAAACAAAAATATATATATGCTGTAAAATGTTGACACCTGGATGGGGGTAAACGTCTTAAAACAGTAGGCTGAATGGGGTCAAATTGATACAAGCCAAAGAGAGAGGAGAGACAGAGACACAAACCGAGGTGGGCTTCCTTAACAACATAATAGGCTACACAGGCTATACAGAAGTTGTTTTATCCGAGTGATTAAGACAGGGACCACTTAATTCCTCACCAGCTGAAGGGGGAGGTAGTTGCTTTTTCTCTATTTAGTTCCATTAACTTTGAGATGTTAACACATGTTTTCCATTAGTTTGGCGATGTTAAGACCTTACGCCCCATTCTTTGCCAATTTATAGACCTTTCGTGCCATTTAAGTGTCGATTATATCTTGGCGACAGATAGCGAACCTGTATTTCTAGGAGTAACCGGCCTTTGGCCGGAATTTTTTGTACCGAGAAATGTACAAATTTATCTTGAAGGGAGGTCTAAAAGGTGTTATTTGTTTAAGCTTGGTGGAGGTCTAGCGATGAAACTACGCAATAAATCAATCAATAAATAAAAAGATATACTCAAATAAACACCTACTACCCCCTTAAAACCTAGACCATAAAACACCGTATTACCACCACACCTAATTTATCTTATAACTGTCTTAGAATACTTACCATCGTAACCTACAACAACCACACCTAACTTATCTTATAACTGTCTTAGAATACTGACCATCGTAACCTACAACCACCACACCTAACTTATCTTATAACTGTCTTAGAATACTGACCATCGTAACCTACAACCAACAAACCTAACTTATCTTATAACTGTCTTAGAATACTGACCATCGTAACCTACAACCACCACACCTAACTTATCTTATAACTGTCTTAGAATACTGACCATCGTAACCTACAACCACCACACCTAACTTATCTTATAACTGTCTTAGAATACTGACCATCGTAACCTACAACCACCACACCTAACTTATCTTATAACTGTCTTAGAATACTGACCATCGTAACCTACAACCTACAACCACCACACCTAACTTATCTTATAACTGTCTTAGAATACTGACCATCGTAACCTACAACCACCACACCTAACTTATCTTATAACTGTCTTAGAATACTGACCATCGTAACCTACAACCACCACACCTAACTTATCTTATAACTGTCTTAGAATACTGACCATCGTAACCTACAACCACCACACCTAACTTATCTTATAACTGTCTTAGAATACTGACCATCGTAACCTACAACCACCACACCTAACTTATCTTATAACTGTCTTAGAATACTGACCATCGTAACCTACAACCACCACACCTAACTTATCTTATAACTGTCTTAGAATACTGACCATCGTAACCTACAACCACCACACCTAACTTATCTTAAAACTGTCTTAGAATACTGACAATCGTAACCTACAACCTACAACCACCACACCTAACTTATCTTATAACTGTCTTAGAATACTGACCATCGTAACCTACAACCACCACACCTAACTTATCTTATAACTGTCTTAGAATACTGACCATCGTAACCTACAACCTACAACCACCACACCTAACTTATCTTATAACTGTCTTAGAATACTAACCATCGTAACCTACAACCACCACACCTAACTTATCTTATAACTGTCTTAGAATACTGACCATCGTAACCTACAACCACCACACCTAACTTATCTTATAACTGTCTTAGAATACTTACCATCGTAACCTACAACCTACAACCACCACACCTAACTTACCTTATAACTGTCTTAGAATACTTACCATCGTAACCTACAACCACCACACCTAACTTATCTTATAACTGTCTTAGAATACTGACCATCGTAACCTACAACCACCAAACCTAACTTATCTTATAACTGTCTTAGAATACTTACCATCGTAACCTACAACCTACAACCACCACACCTAACTTATCTTATAACTGTCTTAGAATACTTACCATCGTAACCTACAACCTACAACCACCACACCTAACTTACCTTATAACTGTCTTAGAATACTTACCATCGTAACCTACAACCACCACACCTAACTTATCTTATAACTGTCTTAGAATACCGACCATCGTAACCTACAACCACCAAACCTAACTTATCTTATAACTGTCTTAGAATACTTACCATCGTAACCTACAACCACCACACCTAACTTATCTTATAACTGTCTTAGAATACTGACCATCGTAACCTACAACCACCACACCTAACTTATCTTATAACTGTCTTAGAATACTTACCATCGTAACCTACAACCTACAACCACCACACATAACTTACCTTATAACTGTCTTAGAATACTTACCATCGTAACCTACAACCACCACACCTAACTTAGCTTATAACTGTTATAGAATACCTCTCACTATAACCTACAACCACCACACCTAACTTATCTTCTGAAAAGAGTTGTTCTATCAATAAATTCACAAATTCTGAAAAGAGTTACAAGGAATTAAAATCAATAGTTCGTGTTGTAAATAAACTTTTAAATAACTTGGTTCATGACTTATTTGGGTTATTATTATGTACAGTACGTCAGACTTCCACCTCCTTCCCGCAAGATTCGGTCTTTATGGAACATTCTGTATTCAGGTATTTAAAACAATTCCAGCAAAATCTTTAGTATCGCTATGAATCCAGGCTTCAGTGATAGCCACTACATCGATGCACTCTGTTGTCAACAATGCCCAGAGTTAACAAAATTTGTTTCTAATCGATCTGGCATTATACATAACTACCAACACTTGTAGGGGGTCTATATCTATCTTGTTGCCCTCTACTTCACCCTATTACCCGAAGGCATTAGGGTTTCTGGAAGAGAGAGAGAGAGAGAGAGAGAGAGAGAGAGAGAGAGAGAGAGAGAGAGAGAGACAGTTACAATGAATTGTTAGTATCTCAAAGACCTTGCGATCCATTCTGGTGAGATACTTGAAGTGGAAGGAGAGAGATTGTTTAGTGCACTACAACCATTAGTGTGCAAAATACTATATACTCTCTTCTTGAACTGCTATTCTGAAGAACTGTTCACAATTTCCAAGGTGAGTTTGTTCCAGGTAGAACAGATCTTACATGTAAAAAATCTTCCACAAGTTACTAGTACTGAACCTTTTCAATTATAATTTCCAGGCATGGTTGCGTGTTGTATTCATAGGGTGGCTAAACATTTTGCTATGAGAGAGAGAGAGAGAGAGAGAGAGAGAGAGAGAGAGAGAGAGAGAGAGAGAGAGAGAGAGAGAGAGAGAGACAGACTATAATAAATACTGCTATAGATATACAGTTACCCGATCCATAGATGTGTAGAGTTTGTCCGCCAAGTAGGTTGAGATATCTAAGATTTACGGAGCTCACTTTTGGTGCCCCATGTACTGTACCTGTAAAAAAAATAAAAATAAAATAATAATAATAATAATAATAATAATAACAATAATAATAACACTACTTCTACTACCACAACTGCCGGTAATAATAATAATAATAATAATAATAATAATAATAATAAGTAAACAATAATAATAACACTACTTCTACTACCACAACTGCCGGTAATAATAATAATAATAATAATAATAATAATAATAATAATAATGATAATAATAACAATAATAATAACACTACTTCTACTACCACAACTGCCGGTAATAATAATAATAATAATAATAATAATCCCCCAATAAGATGTGTAGCAGTGTTGTGGAAGTGTTGTCTTCTATTTTGCACACTCTTATGTTCCATAGTAAAGTTAACCCCTTAACCCTTTCTGTACCGGTGACATCTGTTTCGTTATAGTCTGGCAACTATTAGACAATTTTTTTCAACTTAGGTAGGACGCCTACCCATTAGAAGTCTACAAACTATCTCAATCCTTTTAGCTTCCATATATTCTTCCTATTCTTATTCAAATCGTCTAAATGTAGCTGAAATCAAATATAAAAGACTTCACCGGTACGGAAGTGGTTAAGGCTTATGACGCAGTTTGCAGTTTATTCTGACTATCATTAGACGATTTTATAAAGCCTAGGATGGATCTGTAGGAATAAATAAGGTAAGGACTATCTCCATTAACCCTCTGACTTCCGCATGCCCTTCCTAATCTGAATAACATCGTAATAGCCAGAACAAAGTGTCTGAACGCGTCATGCTCCTCAAGGGGTTAAGTTGGTGTAATAGGAACAGGGAGGCATGACAGGCATATAGGAAAGGTACGAAGCCGGGAAGGCTAGGAATCCTCCTCCTCTTGTAAAATTCTCCTACTCAACAAGACAGAGGAAGGGGCAAGGGAACGCAGAAGTTGTCCCGGACCCAGAGAGTAGGAACTTTAAATATTGTTTCTGTTCAGGTTCTGTCTCGTGTCGGCCACCCCCAGCAATGGGGTACGTGCCTGAGTATATACATACATACATACATACATACATACATACATAAGAAGCCTTTTTCATCACTGATGGGGAGGTTTTGTTTTGTTATGGACCCCCCTTCTCCCTTCTGTTTAGCCAGGTTTTGTTTTGTTATGGACCCCCCTTCTCCCTTCTGTTTAGCCAGGTTTTGTTTTGTTATGGACCCCCCTTCTCCCTTCTGTTTAGCCAGGTTTTGTTTTGTTATGGACCCCCCTTCTCCCTTCTGTTTAGCCAGGTTTTGTTTTGGACCCCCCTTCTCCCTTCTGTTTAGCCAGGTTTTGTTTTGTTATGGACCCCCCTTCTCCCTTCTGTTTAGCCAGGTTTTGTTTTGTTATGGACCCCCTTCTCCCTTCTGTTTAGCCAGGTTTTGTTTTGTTATGGACCCCCCTTCTCCCTTCTGTTTAGCCAGGTTTTGTTTTGTTATGGACCCCCTTCTCCCTTCTGTTTAGCCAGGTTTTGTTTTGTTATGGACCCCCTTCTCCCTTCTGTTTAGCCAGGTTTTGTTTTGTTATGGACCCCCCTTCTCCCTTCTGTTTAGCCAAGTTTTGTTTTGTTATGGACCCCCCTTCTCCCTTCTGTTTAGCCAGGTTTTGTTTTTCTGGACCCCCTTCTTCCTTATGTTTAGCCCCTTTAGCTTAGAGATTATAAGACATTCGCTCCATTAGTTTGGCGATGTTAAGTCCTTTGGTGCTATTAATATTAGCAAAGAAATGGAGCGAAATATCTTAAAATCGCCAAATGTGTTAAAATCTCAGAACTAGTGGGTCTAAACATGAGGGAGAAGAGGGTCCAGAAAACCCCCCAACTTCCCTTACACAAACGGCGAAGGATTTGTGACCCATAGCTCTGTTAACGCTTTCAGTACCGGTGACGTTTTTTTGTATTTTATTTCAGCTACATTTCAACGGGTTTGTTTTAAGTTTAGGAAGGATATATGGTAACTAAAAGAATTATATGAGATAGTTTGTAACCTTTAAATGGGGAGACGCCCTTCCTAAGCTAAATATAATGAAGAAGAGGTAGACAGTGTTGAGCAGGCTCTACTGTACTATTTTGTGAATGTTGCCAAGATAGAAACAATCAAAATATTCGACAGACTTTACACAAACAATTGACTAGCTGAAATATTATTTGGAGAAGAAAAAAGATAACAGAAAAAGGTGAATTACACAAAGGCTGTTGATAAAAAGGTAAACACAAGTTGAAAATATTATAAATCAACCATGAGCTCAATCCCAGAATAAATAGGAGAGAGAGAGAGAGGGTACAAAGGAGTACAAAGGAAATCAAGCAACAACAGTTCGGGTGACCCCTCTAGGCTGCTTGTCCTCCAAAACACTGAGGATCAAGTGTTCAGACAGTGGTTTTGTATGGTTAAGGATAAATTGGAAAGGGAACTACTGCCCCGGAACTCATGTCCGTGGCAGGATAAGGAAGTTAGTTGGGAAGAGAGGGAGAGAGAGAGTGACTGAATGGTCACCCCAAACAATGACCAAACTTGGTGCTTTTCTCGCAGTTTTAACCACTCTGTACCGTCGAAATCCTGATTAATGTTTATTGCGGCTACTACTAATCGATTTTATTCAGTTTAGGAAGGATCTCTAGTAATGATATGGCTTCGAACTCTTAATCAACCAATTTAACTATCACAGATCATTCCTAAGCTGCATCAAATCGTCTAAATATAGCTAGAGTAAAATATAACAGATATCGTATAAATACGATAGAATATGACTCTTTTGTGATCTCGTATGTCTCTGTGACGTCACGATCGCTCCTACAGCACGACGTAGGACGAGTAGATCGTATATTATAAGATTGTAAATAAGTTAAGTTATAAAAGGCCTAATATGCTATTAAGCAATATTGCCATGGTCTTATGTAGTATATATGAATTTATCTTATATATTAATATAATTTATCGTATAGAGCAACCTAGATGCGGTACGATAATTTGGGCTCCTGGCGTTTGCCAAGGCAGCAAGGTGTGCCTTCGAGGAACACCAGAGCCTTCACGAACACCAACCAGTTAACATCTAATTTTCCGCCCTCAGTTGATCGTGCTTTTGTGCCTCTAATCACAATACACATACAGCAATACACACAGCTACACCATCACGATGCTCTCATCGACGCCATGACTGACTGACAGATAAGCATAATATTCATGTCCATTCCCATGTAATCATTTATTCTTTCTTTAACTTGACTTGTGTCTCGGGACCGAAGTCTCGTTCCCCATTGTCCACCTCCATATTGGGTAAAACGTTCTCCCTTGCCTCATTGCCACGTGGAACTATTGGTGAGTTAATTCCTGGCTAATATTAACCCTTATAACCTTACCCTATACATAAATTTATTATGTGAGACCTTTGGATATAAATTAGCTTGTTTCAGATTGAATTCAATTTAGATATAGATTAGTTTTCATTTAGATTGATTATATTTGATTCATTATACCTTAGTAATATTTAACTTCCATTGATAGTTTACCACAATGGTGCCGTACTGCAGATAGGTGAAATATTTGGAAGAATTGTGGGTTTGGTGAAACAAGCATGAAATTTGGCAGACAATTAAAAATGGTGCTTGGGAAGATATTTGGCTATAGGGCCATTCCAGATTCATTCCATGAGCCTGCCATTTTACAAAATGGCTGCCAAAATATCTTCTCAAAAGTTGTATCCGCCATAGCAATGGTGCTCTGTGCACTATTTTATGTTTTTCCTCTACTTTTTTTTTCTCTCTCTAGTTTTTTCTACTCTAGTGGCATATGTAATTGTTTTGGGTACAATAGATGTGGTATTAGTCACAAGATAATTAGAATATAATACATTTTTAATATTATTTAGAGCCAGAAGGCTCACATGATGGCTTGTGAATTATGGCCTTTGTTACGGCTGGATCGGCAATACATATTCGGGATTCTTGATCGTAGGACAGAAATGGCTTAAGTGACAACAACACGCTCGATTCCAGTCCCAAATACTATATGCTCCAGACAACAAAAGCACCAACGCCCTACAGAGTTATCGTCTACGGTAACGAGGTACCTTAACTCGGCGAAAGTGTACAACAGGGGTAGGCTATGAGGCTAAACTCCCTCAGACATTTATAGGTTACGTTATTACTAAAGAAATGCAATACTCAAGAAACTACGTTAATATTAAGCCTCTAATAATGTAGAATAGAAGCAGGCTAAAGGTATGACAGTGAAATGCTAAATGACAAATGTACACGCCTACTTGAAAGCGCGTGCACTACACTAACTGTCCCCTACTAACATACACTAGCATGTAGCATACAAGATGTTCATGATCCAGTAGATACCTAATAATACACATGGGAGGAACATAAACAGTAGTCACTTATTATAATAATGAATCTATACTTGGAATAACTAAAAGGTTGCAGGCAACAGTACTGCGCCGGTAGCCTACTACCGCATAGGCTACTTCGCTTCTCTCACTCTGTCTCCCCTCCGAGTCCGTATGCGCCCTACGCAACAGAACTCCGGACACAGCAGCAAAACGACAGTGCAGTTAATTGATACATGAAAGTATTAATAGTGTTGTCTTGTGTGTGAGTAATGTGTATTGTAAAGTGTTATAGATATATACTTAAAGAGAGCTGCAATGCATAGTAAAATAAAGATATATCCCACTCATCATCCCCATGTGTTCTAGCTAGCAGGCCAAGTCACAGGAACAACGAGTCCCAGCACCGAAAGCGAGAACCCAGGAGAAGACTGTAGAGAACACAAGGACAGATAAATTACGTTACTCTACTATACCGGCACTACGAGCGAGCTGTAGTCTCGGGTGCTACACTCGCTCCCGGCTCGGTATGCAAATCAAGGCTAAGTCCTCGTCCCTCTACAGACAACTCCTGGGCATGGTCGGGCTCTTACACATGGCACCAGTCTAGTCACAAATGGGATGATGAGCAGGGCATATAACTCGTGAACATGTAGAACGTTCACCAACTATCCTCATCAAGAAGATCGCTGTTCACATTAACCCCTTAAATCTAATACATGTAAATATATGCTTGTCCTAAGAGTAATACGAGAGGTGAGTGCTGAAACTCCTTTAGGACCTCAAGGGAAGGTTATGCATTTAAATAGAGAGAAGAATGAAATGAGAGTAATGTCGTCAGAGAGAAAGAGTGCAACCGTGAGAAGTGGGGAGAGAGAGCAAGGGATGTTAGAATCTCAAAGGTTCTAGGCAACCTAGTCCAGGAACACACAGCCAACCTCCAGGCAGTGTGCTGTACGACAACATGGGCCCAGCCCAGGCAGGCAACAATGGACTACCAACCCTATCGCGCCTAGGTATAAGGGCAAGGCTGCCAACCAGTCCATACGTCTGGCAACCACCCGGCCGGCAGCGCGGCGTGTTGCTACCCTCTTGCTCTCAAGCCCAACTCACTCTCTCTCTCTGAATTCCCATTATCCTATCTATCAACTTCTCTATTGATACTACATATTAAATGGAAGGTCTCGACATGGCTTAAAACAAAACCCACCACTGGTTAGCACATGACGAGACCTTTGCAGAGATACAAAGAACATAGTTATAAGTTGTCACACTCAATATACATAGCGGCTGACGGTAGCCAGATCACGGGCGGTACAGTGGAGTACCAAGGAGTACAATCAGGTTGCGTTGCCCAGCACTGGGGTGCGTCACAGCCCCCCCAAGATTTTAGATAATCGACCTTAGAAGCATTATCAAAATCTGACAGGCAACCAACCGACCTGCTACCCTTAGCTGCCACTAATTGCAAAAGGTGCACAACAACTGAAGTGTGAATTATACATAAAACACAATATCGCATTTATCATGCTACAACAATAAAGAGTTACAAAACTAAAAAAAAGAAAGAGTTTTCTCGTTTATTTTATTGTTTTATAATCTTTTTGGACGGCGTTATGATAGCCTAATTTTACTCCTGCTCAACCCACACACCGTGCACGACTATCTTGGATCATCAACCCTTGATAGACAATCTGCTATCACGTTCTCACTCCCGGCAATATGCTGAATGTTGAGATTATACTCTTGGAGCATTAGGGACCACCTGGTCAACCGCATATTCCGATTGTGAAACTGATTTAGGAATTTCAAGGGATGATGGTCCGTATAAATCGTCACTACCGGGCCGTAGGCTGGAACATAAACTTTGAAATGTTTGAGCGACAAAACGATAGCCAGAAGCTCCTTCTCTATAGTCGAGTAATTCCTTTGTGCCGAATTAAACTTGCGAGAAAAGAAGCTCACTGGGTGTTCCAAGCCCTCGGAATCAGTCTGCAGTAACACTGCCCCGGCACCCACACCGCTGGCATCAGTCGCCAGCTGAAAACTCCTGGAGAAGTCTGGGGCCCTCAAAATCGGATGTGTACACAGCAGGTGCTTGACTAGGTCGAAAGCCCTCTGACACTCCGCAGCCCAACAGAACTTCACTGACTTCGACGGTAGATCAGTTAACGGTGCTAAGACAGTAGAGTATCCCCGGATGAAGCGCCTATAATAGCCTATCATACCTAGGAACCGCATGACCTGGCGCTTAGTGGTGGGCCTGGGAAACATATTGATAGCCTGTATCTTGCTCAGGGGGGGGCACACCCGGCCTAACCCGACCACAAAGCCAAGATACTGCACAGTAGCCTTTACAAACTCGCACTTCCTCAGGTTCACCACCAGCCCAGCATCGTGCAACTTCCTAAACAGGGTCTCTAAGTGCCTTAGGTGATTTTCAAAATCGTCATCATATACTATCACGTCATCAAGGTAGACCGTGCAGTTAGGGATTTCGTCACAAATATCGTTCATCAGGTTTTGAAACGTGGCAGGTGCGTTCTTAAGCCCATAAGGCATTACGTTACATTGGTAGGTCTTGCCATCTACCACAAAACCACAAACTTGCTTAGCTCGGTCAGACAGGGGTACTTGCCAGTAGCCTTTTACAAGATCAATTTTAGTAAGGTACTTTGCATTCCCTATCTTGTCCACGCTGTCGTCAACTCGAGGCAAAGGGTAAGGGTTGGTGGTGGTCAAGCCATTTAGCCTACGAAAATCTATGCAGAACCGCACCTTGCCGTCAGGTTTTGGCTGCAACGTGACGGGTGATGTCCACTTCACATAACCTTCAGTGATCATCCCTCTCTCAACCATGTACTTTAACTCCTCCCGTAAAGCTGGCAACTTTACCGGGGGCACACGGTAGGGCACTGACTTGAAGGGCACATTATCACCGACGTCCACGTCGTGCGTTACCTGAGTAGTGAGACCTGGGTGTTCGGCGAAAACAGAGGGGTATGACCTGAACAGGCCTAGGACAGCAGCACCCTGGTGCTCAGGCAGGTGACTTACAACTTGCTTAGCCTCTTGTTCAGTATTCCCCGCCCACTGTTCCGCGGAAATGACACAGTCCCAGCTATCCTCCTCAGCAGCATGACTGTCCCCACCTCCTTCTCCACCCTGGCCGCTGCAGGCCAGCACAGGGACAGTGAGAGGCTCTGAGGGGCGTCTCACATACTCTTTCATGAGGTTAACATGACATAACTGATGTTTTTTCCTACGGTCAGGTGTTGCAACGAGATAATCAAGGTCGGACAGTTTCTTAGCCACCACATACGGCCCAATGAACTTGGCAGAAAGGGGGTGTCCAGGCAAAGGTAAAAGCAACATTACCTCCTGACCCACCGAAAACTCCCGAAGCTTCACCTTGGCGTCATACTGGTGCTTCATGACCGCCTGTGCATTAACCAAGTTATTACCTGCCGCTGCCATGCAACCTATAAGTCTCTCCCGGCTCTCAAGGACATATTTAAGTACAGACCCCGGCTTCTCTTCGCCCTCCCAGATCTCTTTCACCATACTTAAAGGTCCTCTCACATTATGGCCAAAGACTAGCTGATTTGGACTGAACCCCAGGCTCTCTCCTGGGACTTCACGTGCAGCGAACAGAACATACGGCAGACCCAAATCCCAATCAGTGTCATGTTCTGCACAGTAACAGCGTAGCATACTCTTCAGGGTCGAGTGCCACCGCTCCAAGACTCCCTGACTCTCGGGATGGTAGGCTGACGACACTACAGAACATATACCGTGCAACTGAAGGGTTTGCTTGAACAATTTGGATGTAAAATTGCTCCCCTGGTCTGACTGCACCTCACGTGGAAATCCATAACGGGAACAGAACAATAATAAGTTTTTAACAACTGCCTTTGCCGAGCCGTTTCTCATGGGGTATGCGTCCGGGGATCTCGTAGCCACATCCATGATTGTCAACAGGAATTTATTGCCACTACTAGTAGGCGGGAAAGGGCCAACCAAATCTACTACAACTTTGCTGAACGGAGGCCCGGTGACAGGTATGGGAAACAAAGGTGCCTTCGGGATTGTCTGGTTAGGCTTCCCCGTTGTCTGGCAGGTCGCACACCCAGCCACCCATGCACAGACATCAGCCTTGACCCCAGGCCACCAGAAAAACCTGCCCAATGCCGCCAATGTTTTTGTTACCCCCAAATGACCCGCCACCGGCACATCATGCGCCAGACACAATAAGGACTCTCTATACTTATTTGGAACAACCACCTGGTCTACTACCCTCGCACCGCCCTCCCACTTCGATTTGGGGTCTAAAAATCTGCGGTACAATATCCTGTTGAGCCTAAAGAAATCTCCCGGCTTCGCATCCCCATCTTCCTCCAACTCTATGGCACCATTGCTATAACGAGCTAGGCTAGCGTCTTGCAGCTGCTGCTCACTTATGTCCCCGGGCGTCAATGCATCAAGATGGTTTTGTAATAAGACATTACCCCGGCTAGTAGGCTCTACTGCCTTAGTGGCTCTCGCTACAGCTCTTGCCTCACGCGAAGTCTTACCCAACTCTGCCTTGTTACACACCATCTCTGGGCCAGAGTCAACTCCCGTGTTTATTATAGGTCCAAGTACCGAATCACCGAGAAGTGCAGCAGAATCAATGTCCCTTTTCCTGCCCTTAGCAATCTTCTCCTGATCCTTCCTCCACTGTCCCCGAGGTTGAGTGCTAGGCTGTGCAGGAGCCGCAGAGCGAGATCGGGTTACCACACAGGCCATCTCATCCTGTTGGCACCTCCCAACCCATTCCCGATTCTCACCATCCACGTCGGCCGCCCTCTCGGCAACGACTAAGGGTGGAGTCCCGGAAGTGGGCACCGCAAAGTCGTTGCCGAGAAGAAGGTCGACGCCCTCAACTGGCAAACACTCAACGATCCCTACATCCAGCTCCCTGCACACCTCTCCCACTCTCAACTCCAACCTCACAAGTGGGTATGACCTCGTAGCATTTATACCCTGCACCACAACAACTCTGGCCGCATTTATCGGTTTCCCTGTGAAGTTCCTCAACAAAGTTTGCGAAGCCCCCGTATCCCTCAACAAGTCAACCCTCCGTAGTTCACTCCCCCAGCTCACAAACCCGTGTCCCCGATGGCTACAGAAAGTGTCCCGGACAGGTGTCGAGCCTTCCGTACGCTTCTTTACCGCGTGTGCCTCAGCTGCTGACAACCTACCCCGGGCAGTTGCTGCAGCCTTCAGAGACACACCGATACTGTGAACCAATGACACCGGCTTAGCGGGAGTGTTACTAGGGCACTCACGTGAATAATGGCCTAGCTTCTGACATTTGTAACATTTCACATCCCCAATGGGCTTCTTCCCTTGTGCGGGCGAAGAAGGGGCCTGACCTTTAGTAAACGGGAGAGGCTTGTGTTTGTAGGTGTTATTAGGTGCAATGCTTTTAGTGTGGTTATGTGTGTCATAGGATTTGTTATTATCGAAAACTCTGGTGGGTGGGGTATAGCGCCCCTTCTGCCCTGACTCAGCCCTCTGAGCGGCACCGCAACCACGAATCAATGATAATCTGAGGTCTGCCATCTTGGAAGCCTCCTCTACTGTCTTGGGACATTTTTCCTTAATGTTCAGCGTTAGATCGGTTCCAGTACATTTGTAAAACTGTTCCAGATAGAAAAGTTGCTTAATTTCCTCAGCCGACTCTGCGTGCTCGGACCGAAACCAGTTATTACATGCATCTGTTAAGTCCCGTGCGTGCTCCATAAAACTGACGTCGCTCTTCTTATTCACGCCACGGAACTTCAATCTATAAGTTTCGGGTTGCAGTTCGTAGGCCCGGAGCACAGCCTCCTTCACCAGTCCATACACGACACTCTCGTCCAGTGACAGTGCATCGTAGGCTTTCAACCCCTTACCCACTAGACGTGATGAAACTAATGCTGCCCATTTAACCTCCGGCCAGTCATACTCACGACACTTCTTTTCGAAACGAGCAAAAAACTCAGTCACTGCTGTCTCATCAAATGCGGGTACTAACTTAATTAAATGCGAAAGTGAGTCTGTAACCCGGTGCCCACCACCGAGATGACGCCCCGTGGTCTCTACTCTAGACTTCTCGACATCCATTTCAGCCTGGTACCTGGTTGCATCCTGATTGGCTTGGATTCTAGCAACCTCTATGCGTTCTATACTAGCCTGTTGTATCTGAGTCTCCTGCAGCTTAAACTTAGCTAGTTCTAGCTGAAATAACATCTCAGGAGACAGGCCTGGGGGGGGGAGAGCACAAAATGGGGGATCCACACCGAGACGTGTTTACGGGTAAGCCAGCTTGCCATTGAGAACCCTCCTGCTGCCTCGTGCTAAGACTCGCTGGCTGAGGGCCCAGCTCAGGGGTAGAGTGGAATGGAGGCTTGGAGGGAACCCCCCAAGACCCCACTCCACCCACCGCCCCATCGCCATCACCCAACAAACATGCCACCAAATTCTTCTTGGGCCAACTGTCAGGACAGTCCCGCCCCAAAACCGTGGCTAAACAGCGAAGACCGTAACAATCAATAGCCTGCAGGCGCTGTTCGGTCAAAGGTGTCTGCAAAAATGCCCGGGCATCCCTCTCTCCACTTATAACACTCCCCTCCCTAAATATCTGCTGTACTTGCTGGTCACTAGGCTGTACCGTGTTATCCTCCCCCGTAAATGATGAGTCATTAGACATAGTGCTGGTTATACAATTGCTGTTCATAAACAAAAAAAGTGCTTATTACTAATTGCAGTCTCGACTCACAAAATGTTAAAGATGCTTGAATGACTCTACTCTAGACACCTAACGAAACAATCTGCAAGTCCACCAATACAATAATGACACAATAAAAATTCCTCCAATATGCAAGAAAATTCTAGCCAGCTCTACTAGGTAGCATAGAATAGTTCTCCAAAAAACATGTGATAGGATACTACTGAATCTTGTGCAAGGTCGCCATTTTGTTACGGCTGGATCGGCAATACATATTCGGGATTCTTGATCGTAGGACAGAAATGGCTTAAGTGACAACGACACGCTCGATTCCAGTCCCAAATACTATATGCTCCAGACAACAAAAGCACCAACGCCCTACAGAGTTATCGTCTACGGTAACGAGGTACCTTAACTCGGCGAAATTGTACAACAGGGGTAGGCTATGAGGCTAAACTCCCTCAGACATTTATAGGTTACGTTATTACTAAAGAAATGCAATACTCAAGAAACTACGTTAATATTAAGCCTCTAATAATGTAGAATAGAAGCAGGCTAAAGGTATGACAGTGAAATGCTAAATGACAAATGTACACGCCTACTTGAAAGCGCGTGCACTACACTAACTGTCCCCTACTAACATGCACTAGCATGTAGCATACAAGATGTTCATGATCCAGTAGATACCTAATAATACACATGGGAGGAACATAAACAGTAGTCACTTATTATAATAATGAATCTATACTTGGAATAACTAAAAGGTTGCAGGCAACAGTACTGCGCCGGTAGCCTACTACCGCATAGGCTACTTCGCTTCTCTCACTCTGTCTCCCCTCCGAGTCCGTATGCGCCCTACGCAACAGAACTCCGGACACAGCAGCAAAACGACAGTGCAGTTAATTGATACATGAAAGTATTAATAGTGTTGTCTTGTGTGTGAGTAATGTGTATTGTAAAGTGTTATAGATATATACTTAAAGAGAGCTGCAATGCATAGTAAAATAAAGATATATCCCACTCATCATCCCCATGTGTTCTAGCTAGCAGGCCAAGTCACAGGAACAACGAGTCCCAGCACCGAAAGCGAGAACCCAGGAGAAGACTGTAGAGAACACAAGGACAGATAAATTACGTTACTCTACTATACCGGCACTACGAGCGAGCTGTAGTCTCGGGTGCTACACTCGCTCCCGGCTCGGTATGCAAATCAAGGCTAAGTCCTCGTCCCTCTACAGACAACTCCTGGGCATGGTCGGGCTCTTACACATGGGACCAGTCTAGTCACAAATGGGATGATGAGCAGGGCATATAACTCGTGAACATGTAGAACGTTCACCAACTATCCTCATCAAGAAGATCGCTGTTCACATTAACCCCTTAAATCTAATACATGTAAATATATGCTTGTCCTAAGAGTAATACGAGAGGTGAGTACTGAAACTCCTTTAGGACCTCAAGGGAAGGTTATGCATTTAAATAGAGAGAAGAATGAAATGAGAGTAATGTCGTCAGAGAGAAAGAGTGCAACCGTGAGAAGTGGGGAGAGAGAGCAAGAGATGTTAGAATCTCAAAGGTTCTAGGCAACCTAGTCCAGGAACACACAGCCAACCTCCAGGCAGTGTGCTGTACGACAACATGGGCCCAGCCCAGGCAGGCAACAATGGACTACCAACCCTATCGCGCCTAGCTATAAGGGCAAGGCTGCCAACCAGTCCATACGTCTGGCAACCACCCGGCCGGCAGCGCGGCGTGTTGCTACCCTCTTGCTCTCAAGCCCAACTCACTCTCTCTCTCTGAATTCCCATTATCCTATCTATCAACTTCTCTATTGATACTACATATTAAATGGAAGGTCTCGACATGGCTTAAAACAAAACCCACCACTGGTTAGCACATGACGAGACCTTTGCAGAGATACAAAGAACATAGTTATAAGTTGTCACACTCAATATACATAGCGGCTGACGGTAGCCAGATCACGGGCGGTACAGTGGAGTACCAAGGAGTACAATCAGGTTGCGTTGCCCAGCACTGGGGTGCGTCACACCTTGGATTCAGGAATGCAGGTTTTTGTTAGACTGTGATGTTCATTTAACACCTTACGAGCGGCCTATGCGGTTTATTTATGTGTACCGCACAGCGGGGTGTTTTTAGCCAAAATAGGGCTGTTTACGTGATCATTTTCATGCCTAAATAAGACCCAGAACGTAAAACAAGTACCTATCCCTGAAAGGGCATAAACAGAGCTTTCGAATGACACCATAACGATCCTTGTATGATGGATAGTTTTCTTGCAATAACCGTGCAACGCGAGTGCAAAAAGCAGGTAATTCGGTACTTTCAGTACATAATTGAGTATGTAGCGAGTGAGAGAGGGAGGAAGGAGCTGAGATTTGTGTCAGTAGGTTCGCCGCGGTGGTCTGGAGCAGTCATACGCTCGCTAGTCTCCTGCCACCACTTGTCTCTCTCTCTCAGCCACATTACGTGCTGAAATTGCCACTCGACCTATGTCGAGCGCCGCCACATAGTCCAGCTTTATTTAACTCGACTTATGTTGCTCGCCGCTAAATAAGGGTTAATATAGACTCCAGCTAATTTAATCACTTTCACATATTTTGACCATATTCTTCTGCTTTCAGGTGTGACAATGGCCAAAGTTTACAAGGTGGTGGATCCCCTACAGCCCGGGACATCAACACAGGGTCTAGACACTGACTGGAGCAAGTGCCTGCTTTGTCAGGAAGACACGTCAGAGGTGCTTCACTGTCCAGCCGAGTCTACACGTGCCACACAGGGAGCAGGGTACAAGACAATTGCTGAGCTTCTTGTAGATTTTGACAGGATTGGCTGTTTGCCCACATCAATTAATCTTTCAAGGCTTGATGATGGGAATGGCATTGAAGAAACACTACAGCGGTACAAGGCCAAGTGGCACGACTCATGTAGGCTCCTCTACAACAGAACAAAACTACAGCGTGCAGAGAAGCGTAAGGAACCCCCAGAAGATGCTGCTGATGACTCTGCTGATAGCTCAAAGAAGTTCACCCGCAAGAGTGCTGGTGAGAAAAGTGCTTCCGCTGAAACATGCTTCTTCTATCACAAACCTGCACCAGATTGGGAGTCTTTGACTCGAAAAGCATCAACATTTGGGCTTGATATCAATGTCAGGAAGGCTGCAATGAAATTGCAGGACAAATCCCTACTGGCCAAACTGAGTGCAGGAGACTTGATTGCACAAGAAGCCCGGTACCATCTGCCGTGCTTGCTCTCTTTGTACAACAGCGCTAGAGAAACAAAAACATATGAAGAGTCTGGTGTGGACAAAATGAATCATGGCCTTGCATTTGCTGAGCTGGTATCTTATATTGAAGATACTCGCATGGACAGTCTAGTTGCACCCATCTTCAAACTCAGCGACCTGGTCGATCTGTACACAACAAGGCTAGAACAACTTGGAACTGATGTTGCAGGACACGTCCACTCCACTGACCTCAAAAAGAGAGTACTGGCCTACTTTCCAGACATGGAAGCTCACAAACAAGGCCGAGATGTAGTCCTCATTTCACACAAATATGTTGGACAAGCACTGAGGAAAGCATGTGAGCATGATGCTGATGGTGATGCTGTTCATCTTGCCAGGGCTGCGAACATAGTGAGGAGAGACATGTTCAAGATGAAAAACCAGTTTGGTGGTTCCTTTGAACCCAACAGCCAGGAAGATTCTGTTCCAGTGTCTCTGTTAGCGTTAGTTGCTATGGTGTTGAATGGGCCAAACATCAAGGCACAGTCAAGCTCTTCAACAATGCCCCAGCCAGTGCTCACGATTTCCCAGCTACTGATGTCCAACAGCATGGTACGACGTCGGGAGAGTCAGCAGGCGCCATGTACAACAAGGCACAACCAAGGAAGGGAAACACCTCTGCCCATCTACTTGGGTGTGATGGTCCACACGAAGACTCGCAAGCGTGAACTGGTGGACCGTTTGTATGATCTGGGACTGAGTATTTCCTATGACCGGGTGCTGGCCATCTCAACTGAGCTTGGCGACAAGATCTGCCATTACTAAAAGATGGAGAAAGCAGTTTGTCCTCCTGAGCTGAAAGGTGGTCTCTTCACGACTGCTGCAGTTGATAACATTGACCACAACCCCAGCTCTACCAGTGTGCACGACTCATTCCATGAAACTGGAATATCGCTGTTCCAACACCCAGACAACGACTTCAGTGGAGCTTCCCGGGCTGTTGCCCACACCCATCGTGATGCTGCTGGTGCCAAGAAGAGGTCAGCATCTCTCCCAGAGACCTACACCAATGTACCTCCTGTTGCTCTTCCAAGGAAAGACCCACCGGTGCCAAAGCAAGAAGGTCCAAACCGAGCAGACTGTCAGCTCATACCTCAAGCCTTGCAGAAGGAATATCGGTAGGCTTCACATTATTCATTAAACATTTTCCCACTTTATTTACAAATCAAGCACAAATTACCACATGTACATACATTTACATGTTTAAATAATTATGTTATTTTCTGCTTTACAACTGGCTGGAGCACCTAAAGCAGGTGGTGGACTCTGACACCCTGAAGGAGGATGAGATGATCTCCTGGGCTGCATACCATGCAAGCCAGCAAGCAGCATGACCACCAGAAGACATAAATGTGGCTTTCACGTCCTTGCTACCCCTTTTCCATGACGAGGCAAAATCCGTAGCCATGATCCGCCACTCGATGGACATTGTGAAGATGGCAGTTGATGTCCTGAACCCTGGCCAGATCCCAGTCCTCACATGTGACTAGCCACTCTACACTCTGGCAAAGCAGATCCAATGGAGCTGGCCTACAAGTTATGGCGAGGATCGATTCATAGTGATGTTTGGTGGCCTACACATCGAGATGGCATCCCTCAAGGTCCTTGGAGATCTTCTGGAGGGCAGCGGCTGGACAGGAGCACTCGTTCAGGCCGGGGTTGCTACCAGTGGAACAGCAGATTAGTTTCCGAAAGCATCCCACGTGACACGCACAAGACGGGCTCACCAAGTCACAGCCAGTAGTTGTATCTACTTCAGCAGAGTGCCTACAGGGACAGAGCTGGGCACTTTAGCCAACACTTCCGCAAATAGCCAATTCCGCCATGGCGGAAGTGTCATTTTGTTGGCGAATTAGCGTTGGCGCCAAAATGGCTGCCTATTTGCGGGTTTGAAGCTCTGGAAAGTACCTCCATGTTGCAAACCTCGAGTCCGCAAAATAAAAATTCCAGCCGCCAGCCAGCCCTGGGCCGCTCCTGCAGCTCCAGCCAAAAAAAGTCATGTGACCAAGCCAACTACCTGCGTTCTGGAATCTAGGCCTATACATCGGCTCTTCACGTTTGTTCACTTACTTAGTAGCAAGCGTCGAGCTAACACCTACAACACACAGCAGTCCAAGAGTTCCAACCTGCTAGCACTTCAACTTTGTTTATATTTTCGGCCTATTGAAGTGAACAACTGAACATGGAGTCTACCATCATGCCTACCGCAGCTGCCAACAGCATGGGGAGCAGTTCACCACCATCATCCGACAGTGATGCTGCAGAGCATGCAGAAATCGAGGACCTAAGCCACCTCTGGCCCCACCTAGAAACCTTCTATGGGCCTGTAATTACCAAGAAGATGTCTCTGGAGAAGGGCTTTATAACTTTATAATCTAGCCTAATTTAAGATTATAAAGTTAGGCTATCGTTAATTTGATTGATAGCCTGTTAATTTGTAACCTAAACTAATGTTATTAGGCTACCCTAATCCCATCAAAATGCCTCAAAGCATGTAGGCCTAGGCTAAGTCTAACTTCTATATAGGCTAGGCTATATAGCCTAGGCCTAGGTCTATAATCACTAATCCCATCAAAATGCCTCAAAGCATGTAGGCTAAATATTGCATGTTCTAACTTCTAAATATAGCCTAGGCCTATAGGCTAATTACTAATATAAGTAATTTTATTAGGCTAGGCCTAGGCTACCCTAATCCTATCAAAATACCTCAAAGCATGTAGGCTAAATAATATTGCATTTTCTAACTTTTATATATAGGCTAGCCTAGGTCTAGGCTATAATCAGTCAATCACTAATTCCATCAAAATGCCTTAAAGCATGTAGGCTAAATACTGCATGTTCTAACTTCTATATATATAGCCTAGGTCTAGGCTATAATCACTAATTCCATCAAAATGCCTCAAAGCATGTAGGCTAAATATTGCATGTTCTAACTTTAATATATAGCCTAGGCCTAGGTCTAGGCTATAATCAGTCACTAATTCCATCAAAATGCCTCAAAGCATGTAGGCCTAGGCTAAATATTGCATGTTCTAACTTCTATGTATAGGCCTAGGCCTATAATCACACTAATTGTATTAGTGTCAAGTAGAAAGTGTTAATTTTGAAAGTATCATATAGGCCTAGACTAAATTTAGCCTACAATAAAATTTTATTAAATTTTGATCTGAAGCTAGGCCTTTATTCTGAGCATTAAAATTAATAGGCCTAGGCTACTTTCTATTAAATTACTTAATCTATCTAAAGTAGACCTATCTAGGCATATATAGCCTATTGCCATTCCCAAAGGGGGGACCACGAATAAATCGCCTCCTTACACGTCTGTGATCCGGCGTACCTCCTGAATGGTGCGGAATTGCGAATATAGATTATTACTGAAGCACTCTCCCCATAAACAAGTTGCCCCAACGTTTTACTGCCCATGTGGACAAACTAAGTGGCCTATGCTATATAAATTAACCCCTTCACTGTGGGTGACGTTCTGGAATGTTTTGGCAATTTACAGCAATTTCCAAGCTTTAAAAGCCTGTATGTATATCCTTGAGGTCCATGGAAGTTGGGCAACATTTATATTTAAGTAAATATATATATTTATTGACATTAGAGATTTAATTTATTGATTTACCCTTGATTCTGTAGTTTAAATTTAAAATTAATAAAAAACGGTTTTGCGTTTGCATATTTGCATTTGAGGACTAGAAATTGCACAAGGTTTGCACATTTGTGTTTGCTGAAGTTATGTTCTGGGTTTGCTGATTTGTGTTTGCTGACTTGACTTTTTGTTTGTGGTGCCCAGCTCTGTACAGGGAGTACATCCAGACCTTGGAAGATGCAAGTGAAGTGGTGCCATTTGAAGACTGGTGTGATGCAAGGTCCGATGCATGTCCTCAATTCCAATTCTGGTACTTCATCCTGCAGCTGGAGCTGGCTGTGATGGTATATGTGAGAGCGATACGTGAGGCCGACTTCCTGCTCTACATAGAGGCCCTGTCTAAGATCGTCCCTTGGTTCTTTGCCCTGGACCATACACACTACTCGAGATGGGTGCCGATCCACCTACGAGACATGGTGTCACTGAAGCAGCTCCATCCCGATGTCTATGCTGAGTTTCTGAAGGGGAACTTTGTCGTCAAGAAGTCAAAGCGTGCATTCTCTGCTGTTGCTATTGACCAGGCCCATGAGCAGAACAATGCTTCCGTGAAGGGAGACGGCGGTGCTGTGGGCCTGACAGAGAACCCTGCAGGTCTTCGTCGCTGGATGGTATCTGGTCCCGAGATGGCTCGTTTAATTCAGGAATTCGAGGGATCAACCGAGAAGAGGCAGGACACAGACACAGATGGACGTCACCATGAACAGAAGAGACATGCACAGATGGCATTTGCACAAGATGTGCGATCACTGAGCCGAGCCATGGAAGAGATGGGGAACCCGTTCGCTGAATACAGCAGTGATCTCCTTGTCCTGAACAGCAGAGACGTTGTGGACACAGCAGTGGCAGACACAGTGCGGCAGATGGAGAAACTTGGACTCGAGCAGTATGAGACATATGTTGAAAAAAGGCTTGTGAACCAGACAGTGCCTATCACAGATCCCATCAAGCGGAACAACCTCCATCTTTTCAGCCGCCCACCAGTCAGAGAGAAGTCAAGGAAACAGCTACAGATGTCATCCCTGAAGATCGACTGTTCGCTCTTCTCCAGGCTGTACATTGCCTCCCAGATACGCCATGGTGATTTGGACGAGTTCTTTCAGCACGAAAACCAGGCCTGTCCACCGTCTCGGTCTCAGATGGGTGGCCTGAGAACTGGAACCAAGTCTGACTTGATGCCCTGCCTGGAAAACCTTGTTCCAGTGAAAGAGGATCTCTCCACCCCCAGAGTACAGGTCAACATCCTGGATGGTGCTGCCATCATCAACATGCTGCGACCAGGGACTGCAAAGACATTCCAAGGTTATGCCACTGATGTCTTCGTGCCGTATGTCACATTGGGCCCAGCTTCAGCATGTAGACAGACTAAACATTGTCTGGGATCTGTACATGGCTGACAGCTTGAAGGCGGACACTCGCAGCAAGAGAGGAAAGGGAGTTAGGAGACGAGTCGAGCCATCAAGTGCAGTTCCTGGAAACTGGCAAGAGTTTCTCCGCATCGACGACAACAAGACGGAGCTGTTCTCCTTCCTGGCTTCTAACGTGGCACACATTGACACCAACAAACATCTCATCACCACACAAGGCACTGGCGTTCTTTGCCCCAATCGCCAGGACGTGTCAGCTTTAGCGCCATGCACACATGAGGAGGCTGACACTCTTATCCTCCTGCACCTACAGGATGCCGTACAACAGGGGTACAGCAAAGTGTCAATACACACAGTTGATACAGACGTGGCAGTCCTGGCCATAGCATCAGCCAATCGCCTGAACATCTCTGAACTGTGGATTGCCTTTGGAGCTGGGAAGAGCTTCAGGTTCATCGCTGCTCATGAGATCGCCAAAGCTCTTGGTCCTGACCGATGTGTGGCCTTGCCGATGTTCCACGCCTTCACTGGATGTGACACTGTGTCCTGTTTTGGCGGCAGGGGCAATAAGACTGCATGGGACACCTGGACCACCTATGGAGACGTCACACAAGCATTCTGTGCCTTGGGTGCCATGTCAGACCCACGTGCCATTGACGAGTGGATGGAACCACTGGAGCGATTTGTGGTCCTGCTGTACAATCGCACCAGCACAGAGGAGGGTGTGAACCAGGCAAGGAAACAGCTGTTCAGCAAGAAAGGCAGAGCTATTGATGGTCTGCCTCCTACACAGGCTGCACTCATCCAACACACCAAGAGAGCGGTCTACCAGGCTGGTCACTGTTGGGCCCAAATGATGACCCCTGCTCTAGAGCTTCCGTCACCAAGTGAATGGGGCTGGAACAAGAAGCCTGGTGGTGGATGGAGTACAACCTGGACGACCCTACCAGAAGCATCAGAAGCTTGCAGGGAACTCTTGCGATGTAGCTGCAAGAACGGCTGCAGAGGACGCTGCAAATGCCAGAAGGCGGCTCTTCAGTGTACAGCTCTCTGTCAGTGCGGTGGACAGTGCTCCGAGTGACGCGGCTCACAGAGAACAGTTCATTACTGTTTGGACACAATTTCCATCCTATTGACTTGCAATTAGACTATAATAAGCTATTGTGTGTACCTCTGCTACCTACAAAAACAGAAGAAATAATTCTGGGTTGTTTGATGCACTTGACGAAGTGTTCCTGATTTCAAAATCGTAACATGACGTAAAAATGATAATAAATCTTATTTTTTAGCTCAAACTAGTAATTATTTGCCATTTCAACTGTTATGTGGAAAGTAAAATTACTGATGTATGATTTATAATACAAAGGAAAAACATTCCCACCCCTAGAATTGATTTAACCTACAATATCAAAGAATTTCAAATAAGCGATGGCGGCCATCTTGAAAATGGCCGCCATTTTTGTCACAGGTCGAATCTGAGATGGCCCTAAATCTAAAAATCACCACTGAGGCATAGTCTACCTGCGGACCAAATTCCATGTTTGTTTCATCAAACCCACAATACTTTCACCTATCTGCAGTACATATGTGACATATGACCTGACCTAAAAAAAAATCTTGTTCAATATGATCCATTAGTAGGTATTGCTATTTAGTGTACTATTTTTTCTCCATAACATAGAAGTCCGCCGGTCGGTGTCTCTTAATTAGACTATTATTTAGCCGTTGTCTTTGTAACGGAACATTTAGATACATAGCATATAGGCTCACATGCAAAATTAATAAATACAATAAAGAGACACCGTCTAGTGGGGTGCTGAACAAGGCCCCTAAAAATCAAAGGGCGGGACTTCGGGGAGAATTAAATAGGCTAATTGTGGACGTCAACACTTTCATCACTACTGCTGAACTAGAGGAATTGGAGGCTAGATTAGAAAACGTCCAGGCTACCCACGGTCGTATTACGGCTCTGAGTGAGGTGATTGTGGCTGACATGATAGAGGAGGAAGAGATAGTTACAGAGTGTGATAATCGCGCCCTCTATGACGAACCTGTCTTTAGAGCGAAGTACCTATTACAGCGTGCTGTCGCGAGTAAGAAGGGAGGCGATAATGAGGCCCATAGAAGGGCTGACCCTAAAATACTGTACACCTCCCAAAGCTCAATCTTCCTACATTTGGGGGCAAGTTAACTGAGTGGTTAGCTTTTTGGGACGTATTTCGATCTACGGTTCATGAATCCTCTTTGGATAGTGTCCGCAAGTTTCACTATCTGAAGGGACAAATGGAAGGAGAGGCCTTACATTTAATAGAGGGTTTTGCAGTAGTGGGTGGTAGTTATCTTGAAGCGGTACACTTATTAGAGTCCACATACGGGGATAGAGAGCAGTTGAAGATGGCCCATGTCGTTGCCTTGTTGGGGCTCGCAGAACCACAGTATAAGGTTGATGAGTTGACAAACTTCAGGGCAAATATGGAGTGCCATACTCGATCACTAGACACCCTAGGGCTTACCACGCAGGAAATGATAGTCATTATCTTGCGTCAGAAGCTTCCTATGGCAATACTTGATAAGGTAAGATCATTTGAGCTGGGGGAGTTCAAAACTCAGTTCAGTAAGGAAATCAATAATCTACAGTTGAACAAAGGGAGAATGTATGTGTCGGGAGGGAGTGAGAATGTGGATAAGAGGGGAACAGTAAGCATGACAGTGGGGACTAAAGAAAAGAAAGAGGGTGCTTATAAGAAACCTGCTCAGATTCTATGTAAGCTATGTAACAACAAACATAAATGGAGTTTCTGCGTAAAATACCCAACAAATGAGACAAAACTAGCACAGGCGAAAAGATTGAAGCTATGTGTAGGTTGTCTAAGTAAGGAACATGGTAAGCAGGGACAATGTACTGCTACATACTTAAGGACCTGTTGCCACTGCAAAGGACATCACTTTGATAAGTTGTGTCCTACAGCAGATAAAGTCAAAGACGTCAAAACAGAGGGTACTACAACTGTGGCACTAGGTAGCACGCAAGACACCACTATATTGCCCACAATTCAGATTCCCATGGAAGGTAATGACAGTAACAAAGTTTGTCGGGTACTTCTGGATCAAGGGTCTCAACGTTCCTTTATAAAGAGGTCCGTACTAGTGGGACTGAAGCACCGAATCGTAGGGACTGAGACTCTTCGATTACAGGGCTTCACAGGGGTTACTGATAAACAAGACTACGAGATAGCGGAGATTTCATATTTCTACCGTAAAAACAGATACTTTATGAACTGTATCGTAGTAGACACCCTACCAGAATATGAATCTGTAGGTGTGAAGAAGGTGGAACACGCATTACGTAGCAAAGGGGTTAACTTGTCAGATCCCATGGGAAATCAGAGTGAGGTGAATGTTCTACTTGGTGTGGATCATTATTATGATGTAGTATACCCTGGATTTAAAAAGATGTGTGGTGTAGATAAAAAACACCATCTGAGGAAGAGCACTTTATTGACAACGTTTCGCAGATAGCTTCATCAGGTCACTTAGTGACCTGATGAAACTATCTGTGAAACGTTGTCAATAAAGTGCTCTTCCTCAGATGGTGTTTTTTATCCATTCTGTCTACTTTTCAAGTACCACTCAACACTATGTGTGGTGTAATTTTAATCCCCACTAAATTTGGATATTGCATGAGCAGAAAGGTGCATACTACACAGTCAAAGGTCCTGGTCGACACGGTCTCGATATATAGAGTCAATGTAACCGCGGCAGAGGAGTTGGGAAGGGAGGATTCCCAACCTAGTGACCCTAAGATGGCTGCCGAGTTCGACCTGGAACGACTGTGGAGATTGGATCACATAGGCATTAATCCTATGGAGACTGATTATGACTCTGAAGTTGCGCTACAAAGGTTTGACGAGTCTGTGTGCTACTGTGCCTCAGACAAGCAATATAAAGATAGGTTACCCTGGAAGAACAGTGAGATAAGCCTGCCTACCAACTATGGTTTGGCATTAGGTCGCTTGCGCGCATTACAGCGTAAATTGTCTAACGAACCGAGCACGCGCCAGGCGTATGACGATGTATTTCGGAGTTATGAGGATAGGGGCTTTATTGAGAGAGTCGATGTCAAGGAACCGTTTAAGAAGGGTAGGGTTCACTATCTGGCCCATCATGGGGTAAGGAAAGACTGCGTCACCACACCAATACGGGTGGTGTATGACTGTTCTGCCCACCAAGGTCAACAACCCAGTCTAAATGACTGCCTGTTGACAGGTCCGTCCATGGTGTCGGACCTGTCCCAACATCTATTGCGGCTTAGGCTGGGAAAGTATGCCTATACCAGTGACATCGAGAAAGCATTCTTGATGGTCAAGCTAAAGGAGGAAGATAGAGATGTTACCCGCTTTCCTTGGTTCAGCGACATTAGCGACTCTGAAAGTCCAATCATAATATACCGTTTTCGGGTTGTACTCTTTGGGGCCACGTGCTCACAGTTTATGTTAAATGCCACAATCAGAAAACATCTAGCTGACACTCATGAGGACACAAGTAAACTATCTCGCGGATTATATATTGACAATTTGCAGGGTTCTAGCGATAGTCAGGATGATTTGTTATATACATACTGGCAAGCACGCAGATTGATTGCGGATGCACATCTATTTCTCCGCGAGTGGGTTCCTAATAGTGAAGATCTTCAGAGTTTGATTCAGGTGGACGGTACGGCATCTCTTAACCAGGAAAAGTCCAGAAATTTGGGGATGATCTGGCAACCTAAACATGACATACTAACTTTTCAAACAAGGTCTTTTGCTCAGCAGACAGGAGCGCACACCAAAAGAAGTCTGTTGAGCAAAGTTGCGCAATTTTGTTATCCTTTGGGTCTAGCATTACCCGTTACCATAAGAGCTAGGATTCTAATGCAGGAAGTTTGGAGACGTAAAATAGGATGGGATGACAGTTTGCCCAAGGACCTGAATGACCAAGGGACATTGTTGTTGAATGAATATGCCATCCTATGTACTAAACCTATACCTCGTAAAGTGGCGGCGTTCGGTGACGTTACGTTACACACGTTTTGCGATGCTAGTGCCACGGCATACGGGGTAGCCATATATGTCGTTACTTCATTTGGGGCACATTTAGTTACAGCCCGGGCCAAGGTAGCCCCGGTTAAAAAGGTAACTATCCCTAAAATGGAATTGACTGCCATGCTGCTATTAGCACGTCTGGTGCAACATGTACGCGCAGCATACGAGAGCGAATTAAATATTGAAATAGTTCCCGTATGGTGCGATAGTCAGGTCGCACTCAACTGGATACATAGCAAGAAGTCTCTGCCAGTTTATGTGCGGAATAGGGTAGATGAGATTAGAGCCCATTTTTTTTTTTTTTTTTTTTTTTTTCTATGTGATTGAGGGAGGCAAAAGGCATAACTGCCTATAGCGAGTGCCTCCCCCATAGTTGAAAGAGTGACAGGGCCAAAATCAAGGGACATTCGAGCCAAAATGCCTGGACACACAGAGTTTGAAGCAATTTAAGTCATAGGAAGCGGGAAAAACTGATTCGGGGAGAGAGTTCCAGAGCTCAGCTGTTGAGTAGAAGAAAGTTTGAGAGTAACGTTTCACTCTTGGGTTGGAGAGTTCCACAGAGTAGGGGTGGGATTGAGTTGCAAGACGGGTACCACGTGCCCTACTTAAAGGAGGTGGTATGCACTGGGATTGCTCTGAGGAACACTGATTATTATAGTAGCGATAGAATAGCGAGAGAGATGCAACATTGCGGCGGAGAGAGAGAGATTGCAGAGAGTTGGTAAGTGGACGGGAGTTAATGATACGAAAGGCCTTCCTTTCAACCTTGTCTAGGAGAGCGGTGTGAGAGGAACCTCCCCACACATGTGAACAATACTCAATACTAGTATTGATTTTGCCAGACGTTGCTTATCATTATGTAAATACAAAGGAAAACCCTAGTGATCTCATAACTAGGGGTATAACGGCTAGCCAGTTAATGAAGTCCGAATTGTGGTGGCATGGTCCAAAGTGGCTGCTCGATGAAAGTGAATGGACGATATGGCATGCTGTTGGTGAGGGACTTCTGCCACTGGAAACAGTGGCAGTTACAGCCCAACCAAATGAGCCACCGGGTCCTATCATAAAGTGGGCATGATTCGGTGACTATAATAAACTAGTCAGAGTTGTAGCTTGGGTATTGCGATATGTATCCAATCTCAAGCTTAAAGTAACAGGCCAACTCTGCAACAGGGGTCACAACATTGATGCTCGTGAATTTAAAGCAGCTGAAGTAACTTTGATCAAATGGGTTCAAGTAGAAACCTTTTCCAATGAATTAGAATCCTTGAAAAGCTCAAATAAGACATTAATGCCTAATATAGTGCGTCAACTAAGGTTGCACCTAGACAATGGCCTCATCAGGTGTGAGGGTCACCTGAAGTGGTCGGGTGTACCAGACGGTACAAACCGCCCTATACTTATGCCAACAAGACATCACGTTACTGATCTATTGATCATACGTGCACATAGGGAAGTAAAACACTACGGGGTATGTCATATTATATCAAATTTACGTCTCACATGGTGGATACCCAGAGTTCGACAAGTAGCTCGACGCGTAGTACGAAAGTGTGTGATATGCCAGAGACTAAAAGGTAAACCATATGCAACTGGACCAGCTCCACCTCTACCTGAATGCCGTGTAAAGCACGTAGAACCTTTCCAAGCGGTAGGATTAGATTACACAGGGGCATTGAAGACGAGGGAGCATGAGAAGGTTTATATTATTGTTTACCTGTGCGACGTCTCGAGCGGTACACCTAGAACTATGTGATAATATGTCTAGCGAAGAATTTATGCTGGCGTTTAGACGGTTTTGTGCCCGTCGTTCATTCCCTCAACTCATTCTTAGCGACAATGCTCCCACTTATGTCCAAGCATCAAAATATCTAAAGGATATGATACTATCATCACTTTCTTGGGAGAGAAGTGCGAATGGAGGTTCATTCCAGTTAAGGCACATTGGTTTGGTGGAATGTGGGAACGATGTGTCGGCATAGTAAAGTCAGGACTCCGAGCGGTTGTAGGACGTGCTCTATTAAAGAAGAGTGAGTCGACGACAGTCCTCACAGTGATAGAGGCAGTCGTGAATGATCGCCCGCTTACATATGTGTACACCGACCTGCAAGAACCACTACCATTAACGCCAGCTCACTTGCTATATGGAAAACCATTGACTGCGTTTCCATCTGATTTCCAATCCATAGTAGAGTTAGAGGATCCCTCGTTGTACTCTGAGGTAGCGGTGTCTAAGAAATACCAGTATATATCCAGGATAATCGAGGATTTTAGGAAACGGTGGATTAGTGAATATCTGCTAGCATTGAGGGAAAGGAGTGTTACTCCCTCTGGTAGACCAACAGTTGATGAAGTTGTTTTAATTAAAGAAGATAGTCCTCGTTTATACTGGAAATTGGGCTGTGTGATGGAGGTATACAAGGGGGAAGACTCTGTAGAGCGGGTGGCGCTATTGAAGACAGCCACTGGAACTACTGTTCGTCCTATCGCTCGTTTGTACGCTTTGGAGCTCGATTCCGCAGTGCAATCTGACGCTCCACCTGTTATTGCTGGGTCCGAGGATTCTCAAAGGAACGACTCACATCTTACTGATGGTGATAATTCTCGGACCGGGACGCGTCCCAGACGCGCTGCTGCTGGCGCCGTCGACTTGTGGCGTCAGAAGATAGCCTCTGGGCAACTTTAGGTTTAAGGTGGGGTTCAGGTCTTTTTTTTGTGGGGGGAGTGTATCGTATAAATACGATAGAATATGACTCTTTTGTGATCTCGTATGTCTCTGTGACGTCACGATCGCTCCTACAGCACGACGTAGGACGAGTAGATCGTATATTATAAGATTGTAAGTAAGTTAAGTTATAAAAGGCCTAATATGCTATTAAGCAATATTGCCATGGTCTTATGTAGTATATATGAATTTATCGTATATATTAATATAATTTATCGTATAGAGCAACCTAGATGTGGTACGATAATTTGGGCTCCTGGCGTTTTGCCAAGGCAGCAAGGTGTGCCTTCGAGGAACACCAGAGCCTTCACGAACACCAACCAGTTAACATCTAATTTTCCGCTCTCAGTTGATCGTGCTTTTGTGCCTCTAATCACAATACACATACAGCAATACACACAGCTATACCATCACGACGCTCTCATCGACGCCATGACTGACTGACAGATAAGCATAATATTCATGTCCATTCCCATGTAATCATTTATTCTTTCTTTAACTTGACTCGTGTCTCGGGACCAAAGTCTCGAACCCCATTGTCCACCGCCATATTGGGTAAAACGTTCTCCCTTGCCTCATTGCCACGTGGAACTATTGGCGAGTTAATTCCTGGCTAATATTAACCCTTATAACCTTTCCCTATATATAAATTTATTATGCGAGACCTTTGGATATAAATTAGCTTGTTTCAGATTGAATTCAATTTAGATATGGAGTAGTTTTAATTTAGATTGATTTTATTTGATTCATTATAGCTTAGTAATATTTAACTTCCATTGATAGTTTACCACAACAGACGCTGCTGGTACAGAAAGGATTACGTATGATATGTTAACCCCTTCTATACCGGCGACATCTCTTTAGTTTTATTCTGGCTATATATAGACGCTATTGTGCAGTTTAAGAAGGATCTGTGGTAGTTAAAAGGGTTCAGTGAGATAGTTCGAAGCCTGTTAATTTTATGGAGGTAATTGTAAATCTGATTAAAATTGCTGGTCAATATACAGGAGGCGCTACAATATTGGTAAAAAATTAAGCTCAATAGCATGATATTAAGCGATTTTTTTTCAAATTTTGATGTAGGCGTCATTCCCAGGAAACTAACATAATACATATTATATGGATATTTACGTTTTAAGGGTTTGTTTACACTTCTTCCTTTTCTTCTTCTGGGAGAGCTGTTTTGCGTGACTGTCAGTCAACAACTGAGACATCTGGTGGCGAATGCAATGAACTATACTGCTGGCGAGAGTAATGCTCTCATGGCAATTATAATCTAGTTCAACCAATTACGATGTAGTCCACTGACACGTGATGTCTATCGACCAATCAGGTGATGCCAGGCTTGGATACACAGGTCCTGGATCTTCAACTCGGTCAGTCTGAGGATGTGTACAGGGTGGTGAGGAAGGAAGTGTGCGAGTTGACAGTGCAAGAACGAGGTCTCTCGAGGTACTTACTTTGGTAATAGACAATAATGGCAAGCACTTTCCAGGATTTGAGTTTGCTGTTGTCCAGATATGACCCTTTGGACTTGCAAACACTAATTGCACAACTTTCTTTTATCTCGACAACCCCAGCAAGAAGCCATTCAACCCAACGAGTCTCCGCATAACTAGCCTACCCTCAGTCTCAAGCCACTCAACCCGACGACCCTCAACTCACTACATCCTGTGTTCACTAAGGTTAGTTGGTTAAATACACCAATCATCAGTCAAAAAAGTAAACTAGCGGGGGTGTGGGGGCGGCAGTCCCCACCCATAATATTAGGATAGGTTAGGCAAGGTTGTTTGGTTAGGCTAATGTCCTTTTTCACAGAGAAATACACCAAAAATCAGTCAAAAATGTCAAATAGCAGGGGTGTGGGGGCGGCAGCCCCCACCCATAATACTAGGATAGGTTAGTTAAGGTTGTTTGGTTAGGCTAATGTCCTTTCAAAGGGGTATACTAGGCTAGTAAACACTAGGATAGCTTATACCCGGTCAGAGGTAAGAAGAAGAAGAAGAAGAGTCTTGCTGTAGCCTTGAATGCTACCCCCCATTCTTACTAGGTTAGGTAAGGTGGTTAGGTTAGGCTAATGTTAACCAAATTCTTACTTCGTTAGGTTAGGCTAATGTTAACCCTATGAAAACCCAAACAAAGATTTTATTAGGGTTACTGTGTAATTTTAACATAAAAATTAGTTAAATCCCAGCCAAGTAGCGTCAAAACTTGGCTCGGGTTTTCAAAAAGTCGGGTTTTATGGGTCTGGAATTTGACAAAACCCGAGCCAACATTTTAATAAGGTTACTGTGTTATTTTCATTTTTAAATTAGTTAAATCCGAGCCAACTTTCGTCAAAACTTGGCTCGGGTTTTCAAAAAGTCGGGTTTTATGGGTCTGGAAATTCACAAAACCCGAGCCAAATTTTGGTTACAAATGTGTATTATCGTGTTCTATACGCTTTTTACCCCTCAATTTCCCTGATCTTCATAGCCCTCCCCACTATCGGGAGGCGTGTCTTTAGATTGATGGATAATGGGTAAATGCTTAATTCCCATTCAATTTCATCACTAGATTCCACCAAAAAAAAAAAAAAACTGAAAAACACGTTGTTGGGTCTCCTGTATATTAACCAAATTGCTTAATGGTAGCCAGAATAAAGTTAAACAAATGTCCTCGGTACAGAAGGAGGTACACACGGGGAAGGTTCCATGCAAGAAATCGAGGTGTAAGGATCTGCAGGAGACGAGAGAGACTCGGCTGACTAATTAAGTTGCTTTCAGGAGCTCGAAGTGTTCATACAAACAATAGTCAAACAAAATAAACCTATATATATATATATAAGACTTCAGTGAGTGGACTAGGGCAACGCAGCTTCCATAATAGGAGGACTAACTCCATGGAGCACCATCTGTAATTCAAATTTTCGGCTCGCTCAAGCAGCCATCCTGAGGTAAAACATCATGATCCTAAAAATTAAAAACAAAATAGGGTAGCATTCAAGGAGACTACATCAGGAATCTTCTTCTTACCTCTGACAGTGTATAAGCTATCCTAGTGTTTACTAGCCTATACCCCTTTGAAAGGACATTAGCCTAACCTAACAACCTTACCTAACCTATCCTAGTATTATGGGTGGGGGCTGCCACCCCCACACCCCCGCTATTTGACATCTTTGACAGATATTTGGTGTATTTTTCTGTGAAAAGGGTATTTTTCAATTTGTCGATAACGAAAATCCTCCATGCGGACTATATGGAGAAAAATATGGCGAATCTGTTGGTGCCTATTTTCCCTAATAAATTGTTTCTAATAAGGCGGATGTAGTGTCCTTGAATATTATCCAAAATACTAAAACATTATATCATCAAATGGACCAATAATTAAACAATACAAGTAAAGTCAACTTGAAATGTTAACTATAAGCTTAATAAACTAAACATAGTAAATCAAACAGGAATTGCAAGCCTCCTAACACCTAAAACACAACAATGGAAACACACTAAAGAAATATAAATTCTTCCTCATAACACAAATCTAATGTTATATAAAATCAAACAAAAAAGTATGTAACCGCTCATCAAACGAGTCTAACAATAACCACTAGCCTAAAAAAGTTAAACATGACAGCACAGTGAAACAAAAAGGTATACGACCGCTTACCAAATGCCTCCATACCCAGCCAAAGACTAATCCAAACTGCAAAATACTACATTATTATGGTTCCTAAAGATTCAAATACCCTAACTATAAGTCTCAATGAATCTCCCAAATGAACCACCAACAAGAAAAAGGAACAAACTAATTATTTGAAATGTTAAGTTCAAGGTTTCGCTTCTTTATGAGAAGTTTTTCGCCCAGTAATGCCTCATACTGGCTGTTGAATTTACCGATGATTTGAAAATCATTAGGTGAAAATGGATGATCCTGGGACCTAGAGTGATCATTAACGGCAGAAAAGGAAATTTTATTTAAAAACTTCGCTGTTCTATGGCTTATACCCATGTGCTCGAACATCCTTATCTTAAAGGAACGTCCCGAACATCCCACTTACCGAGCCTCACAGCTCGGACAAGTGAATAAGACGTATACGATGTTCGAGCACCACTGGTCTGCCACTCTATCCATTATATTGAACAAATCACCTATTCTAAAATCATACGCAAAAATAATTCTGAAATTTACTGAAAGGAAGTTGTTTCTTAGTAAATTTAACATTAGTTTTCTATATTGGTAGCTAATTTTTCCATAAACCGGCATCTTCACATACTTAATCAGTTTCGGAACAGTTGTCATTGGCAGTTTATCACCTCGTTGCTTATTACTCAAAAATACATTCAAAACTCTATTAAAAGTGTCTACTTTATAGTTATTCTTGATAAAGTAATCTCGTAGCTTACAAATTTCATCGTGCAATTTAAAATAATTAGAACAGACATTATATGCTCTGTTTAACAAAGTCTTTATGGAATTGATCTTATAAATTTCGGGACAATAACTGTACCAATTCAAACCTAATCCAGTAAACGTGTTCTTATTAAATACACCGGTGACTATTCCATTTTCGGATTTACTAACTAAAACATCTAAGAATGCCAAAGAACCATTAGCTTCCTTCTCGCATGTGAACTTTATATTTTTGTGCTGAGTATTTATATAACTAATTAAATCCTTGATTGGCAATCTCATCCTTAATATTAAAAAACAGATCATCCACGTAACGCTTATAATACAAAGGTCTAAACTGTGCAGGACAATTATCTAACCAGCCTATCTCTTTGCTACACATAAAAGTATCGGCAAACACTGGACCCAAGCAAGAACCCAGGCTAATACCATCTATCTGATTATACAATATCCCATTGAATAAGAAACATGACTCTCAAGTGGCAAACTTTAACAATGTTCTAACTATATTTTCATCTAGCCCACAGAAACTGTTAGGATCGTATTTACTCATGATAATCTCTATTGTCTCATTCAACGGTATATTAGTGAATAATGATTCCACATCATAGCTAGTCATTACAAAGTCCATGGGTAGTCTTAAATTTGTGATCTCGTCACTAAAACACTTAGAGTTAGTAGCTGCATATTGGTTAACGGTAAGGGGTGTAATCATGTGTAGCAAAGAGATAGGCTGGTTAGATAATTGTCCTGCACAGTTTTAAAAAATCAGGTCACCCCCCTTAAAAGTTAAGATCTTACATCTTCTACAGCCGTATCACTTTGTTTTCAAACGCTCTCGTGCAAAATGTCATGGCTGTAGGAGTTTTATTTTTCGAGAAATAAGAAAATAATAATTTGTTTTGCGTTATTTTCAGAATAGGTATTATTTTGCCCAGCACAAAACAGTTTTAGTATCAACTGGCTGGTTATATTTGGGCAGGTTTAGATGCTTAACTCTAGTGTAGGTAATTAGCTTAGAACAGAAATGCAAAGGATAATTATGAGTTATTATGGAATAATACAGAACAGCAAATGTAAACAATAATACAAGTACAATAATAATGGCCTCATTAATAAAGGGTTACGGATATATATATATATATATATATATATATATATATATATATTTTCTTTAATACATACGAGGTTGAAAGAAATGGCAATTTCTGCGTTGGAAATTTTATTATTCAAAGTTTCCAGGTCTCTGATGAGTTTTCGCTGGGTGGCAGGAAGTAGATGAAGGAGATGAGCAAAATTCATGGTGGTACAGGGTTACATAAATGTACATGATGATACAGGATATACGACGCGTTTCACTGGACAACCAGCATTATCAAGTAAGGAAGGAATGATATAAAAGGTAAACAGGAAGGGTATATATAGAGGGTGGAGGATCAGAGGAGGCGGAAAACAGGGGGCAAAAGTCTGCTATTGGTGGAAGCGTAAACTAGGAGAGAGAAGGGGTTAACCGCTTCACGCATGCGCACTGGATGCGGGATGGTGGTCAGTAGGTGGGGTCGAAGCTGATTGGCTGCGTGTCGAGGGGCGTGGCCTAAGTTGTGTGGCGCCTGCAGAAGACGAAGCTGAAGGAGGTAGCGCGGGGGGCTGCGTCAAGGGCACCGGGGGGCGAGGAGGGGTGTTAGGTCCTGTAGGGTAGTGCCTTTTGGCAGAAGGAAGGATCTGAAGGTCCAGAGTTTGGTTGTTGATGTTGGGATGTAAGGCTTGGATATATAAAGCTTCGAGTATAGGTAATCTCCTTGGGTCACTTTCTTTATCGAGTATGGTGGTGTGTTTCTCTAACTCGTTGCGTGTGAGGTGAGGGTGGTTAGGGGTGAGATAGTGGTCTTTGATGGCTCCAGCCTGAAGGTGAAGAGTTAACCGACGTGAAAGACGAGTCTGCGTCATACCAATATAGGAATGAGGTCCACAGTCCTCATAATTACAGGTATGTTGGTAAATGACGTGATCGTCGGTCATCGGGCTCTTTATCTTGGTGGAGGCTGGTTTGTTGCGGAGAACGAGGTTGGAGGTCTTGGGGGATTTGTAATAAATTATTAATTTGATTTTGTTTTCCGGGTTGGTTGGGTGGACATGCTTGGAGATTATTTCTTTTAAGACGGCCTCGTCATTTTTGTGTTCAGAGGACATGTAATTGCGGTAGAAGATCTTAATTTCATTGGGGGGGTCAATGTTGGGAGGGCTTTGGGTGTACCATTTTTCAAGATGGTGGTTGATGGTGCTGGAGATGTCGGAGTTGGAGTATCCGTTATTTACTAAAACTTGGGATAGTCTTTCTAGTTCCTGGTGGGTGTCGGCCCAGGTAGAGCAGTGCGTGAGGGCTCTCCTAACATAGGCGGAGATGGAGGATAGAAGATAACGGCGGGGGCATTCACTATCGCCGTTGAGGCATTGTCCTGTGCTAGTAGGTTTAATGTAGACGGTGGTTTTGAACCCATGGTCAAAACCACCGTCTACATTAAACCTACTAACACATCAACTACCAAACTCTGGACCTTCAGATCCTTCCTTCTGCCAAAAGGCACTACCCTACAGGACCTAACACCCCTCCTCGCCCCCCGGTGCCCTTGACGCAGCCCCCCGCGCTACCTCCTTCAGCTTCGTCTTCTGCAGGCGCCACACAACTTAGGCCACGCCCCTCGACACGCAGCCAATCAGCTTCGACCCCACCTACTGACCACCATCCCGCATCCAGTGCGCATGCGTGAAGCGGTTAACCCCTTCTCTCTCCTAGTTTACGCTTCCACCAATAGCAGACTTTTGCCCCCTGTTTTCCGCCTCCTCTGATCCTCCACCCTCTATATATACCCTTCCTGTTTACCTTTTATATCATTCCTTCCTTACTTGATAATGCTGGTTGTCCAGTGAAACGCGTCGTATATCCTGTATCATCATGTACATTTATGTAACCCTGTACCACCATGAATTTTGCTCATCTCCTTCATCTACTTCCTGCCACCCAGCGAAAACTCATCAGAGACCTGGAAACTTTGAATAATAAAATTTCCAACGCAGAAATTGCCATTTCTTTCAACCTCGTATGTATTAAAGAAAATTTATTACCTGGCTTTACTAACATATATATATATATATATATATATATAATTATACTGTATATATATATATATATATATATATATATATATATATATATATATATATATATATACAGTATATGGTATAAAACCTGCAAACCTACATACAATTGTGTAGATTATTTGACTGAATAATGGTAGCATGGAATTGTAGCAGTGTGAGAGTGGATGTTGTGTTTCTGACTATTAGCCCCATTAGTTATTAGATTTTAATACTTTCATCTCATTAGTTTGACGATTTTAAGATCTTTAGCTCCATTTATTTGTCAATATTTAGACCTTTCGACCCATTTAGGTGTCGATTATTTCCAAATTTATCTCGAAGGGAGGGTGGGGGGGGGGGGTCTTAAGGGTGCTCTTTTTCAGATTGAAACAGGTCTAGAGAGAAAAGCTTAATAACAAATGCATAGTAATAAAATAAGAGATAAATAAATAATAAAATGTCTCCTTAAACAGTGATAGCTATATATCTACTGATAAAGGTGGTGTCATCTCAACTCTGACATTTCGCTTTAACTGTTAGTAGTCAAACTGGGTTGGGTACTGAGCCGGTCTTCTCCCAAAAATGTCCAGCCCGCACTTCTGGGGAATATGGACTCAGGACCAGACAGGTATACTAGTCTGCTACTCTACCGCGAGACCAATAAAAGTACCTCACTTGGGCTGGGAGTACAAGTAAGTTACACGTTCAATATTTGACCACAGTTTTAGCTCCCTTTACAGTACAAGGAACATTATCTCTGACCAGAGTAGCAAGGGGACAGTGTGTGGTCTGTAATTCATTGTGACAAGACTAGAATGTTTCTTCACGGGCAGATCAATACATTTTCCTACAATACTAATCTCTATGGCAGTTTTAAGTTTTACCCCGCGTGGCAGTAAACCGTTGTCTTGGGTCGGCTGGTTCAAGGGTGGAGCATCTGGGGATGGCGGTAATCCTGGTCTCTGGTTGTAGGCCAGATGTGTTAGGGGCTGGGTATATTGGGGTGGCTACGTTGTCTGCTGCTACTGCTGCTCCTCTCTCTTTGCTGGCCGTAGAAAGTGCTAGGTAGGTCTTTGGAAATGCCAGATTGGTCTTAGGAAGCACCCTGGAGGTCTTTAGAGGCTCCTTGTCGGTCTGGTAAGCACCTTTTCATGACTTGGGAAGCGTCCTTCCGGTTTTGGGAAACACCGTTGGTTAAGTCTTTGATCAGGCATTGGGAAGTATCTTGGAGGTTTTGGGAAACACCTCTGCAGAGATATAAGTCTTGGGAAGCACTTTTATTTCAACCTTGGGAAGCGTCGAGAAACTTAGGGGATGTGAAGCTGCCTAATAATTTCTCCATTCGATGTACCCAGCTTGTCTTGCTTCTGTTGGTCGTTTTGGATATTCAGACTACAAAGGTAGCCTCTGCTAGGTAGGGAGGTGTGGAATGGGGCTGTTATGGCCCAGATACAGGCGGCTCCTTTAAAGAGTTCATCTGAGGTCCTAAGCTAAGGTAACTCAGGGGGCAGGGCGGGATGTCATGTGGGGTGGGGCTTCGAGTCGCTCAGAGGATGTATTTTTTCTTAATATGCAGACGTCAGTGAGCCAACTCCCCCCTTCCTCTTGTTCAGGGTAGATGAGGGGAAGGAAGAGAGCAATTGGGGAAGGTTGTAGGTGGAAGGTGGGGTAAACTTATACCCAGCTACCCTCTTCCTCCCATCCAGGGTAGAGGGGGGGAAGGAAGGACTAAACCTTGAGCAACTTTAAGTACGGATTCTTTCATTGAAGTGCCTATAACAATATACCCCTTTAAAGGTTAATGTGTGGTAATAATGATATAGGTAAATCACTATCAATATACAAATGATATTCTATACCTTTTGTCATACCCTTTATCCATGGTGTTACAAAATTATTACAATATATCAATATTATAGGGCGTAAAACACAAGGAACAAGAAGTAAACACATCTAAACAAACAATGTCCTATTATGTACCAATAATGAGATAAAGACACCCGGACAGACAGAGTCCTATAAGGAGTTACAACGAGGTACTTAATTACGTGTTATACTAATTGTGGGCTTAAGAAGTGGGGAATAAAGGTCCATGAAGTTTTCATATCCATGCAATATTATGTTTTCATTATGTAATCCATCAAATGCTACAATTGTATCTCATATAATATTATGCTCTCCTTACACCCCTGTTTCTGTTACATAAATATTTATGTATATATTTAATTAATGTTACATAATAATACATTGGTTATATAGATGTTTTTACTTCTTGTTCCCTCTATATTACATCCTGTAATTATGATGGTGTAATTTTGAAGCACCCAGTATACCCTTGATTTTGACATACATCGTTGTACTTACCCAGTAGGGCCAGAAGGATGAGTAGAGCTCTCATCGTCACTCAGCTGGGGAGAGAGAGAGAGTGTGTATGAGTGTGAGTGAATGAGGGAGAGAGAGTGAGGGAAAGAGGGAGTGAGGAAAAGATATGAGTGTATTAAAAGGATGCAGACTATCTCAATTAATACATTTAGCTACCATATATCCTTTCTAAGTTCCATAAAGGATGCAGACTATCTCAATTAATACATTTAGCTACCATATATCCTTTCTAAGTTCCATAAAGGATGCAGACTATCTCAATTAATACATATAGCAGACTACCATATATCCTTTCTAAGTTCCATAAAGGATGCAGACTATCTCAATTAATACATTTAGCTACCATATATCCTTTCTAAGTTCCATAAAATCGTCTAAATATAGGTGATATCAAATAAATAAAATCGTTGGTACAGAAGGGGTTAAGGGAAACAATTGTGCAGAGGTGATGAAGCTAATGAGGTTATAGACAATATAATGATATACGCATCAAGATTGAGCGTAAGATCTAATGATTTGTCGGACAGGTTGGATGAGAGGTATCCTGACCAGGATTCGAACCCACTCACCCCAGGTATATTTGGGAGAGCTGGGCACCGTAACCATCCGCTCATGGCTGAGTGGTTATGGTGCCCAGCTCTCCCAAATATACTTACCTGGTGGGAGTGGGTTTGAATCCAGGTCAATATACCTCTCTCCCAACCAATGAGTGTAAATGAGTGTAATGGATGATATTTGTTTCAGTAACGTCTAAGCTTACACAGGACACTATTTTGAACTACTGATGGAGCTAATGATATATATATATATATATAATTGTTTATACAAGACATTGATTATTATTGAGGGTTTTGATTGCTTTTGCCGTGTTATCGAGCAACGTGTTTTTAGTTTGTCTCCTAGAAAACATAGCCTTCCCAGACCCCCATCAAATTAAAAAGCACCTCTCAGGCCCCTTATATCTAAACATGTACGTTTTAGCATTAGAAAAAAGCGGCCTTCGGCTAAGACATTTTCCTATAGAAATAATTAGGAATTTAGCTTGAAGAGGGTCTGAGTGAGCAGTTTTTAACTTGAAGGAATTCTGGGAAGGCGATTGTGTTAGCCTAGGATATAAGCTAAACATACATAGCTCGAAAATGGCTAAATCCTCAATACTACTACAACAAACTATTCTTATAACTCACAAGACTTCGGATTAGATAGTGTTAAGATATATATTTTTGTCTATGTGAGTGAGGGAGACAAAAGACAGAACTGCTTGTGACGTGTGCCTCCCTCAGAGTTGATAGAGTGACGGCCATAATCAAGTCACGTTCGAGCCAAAATGCCTGGACACACGGAGTTTGAAGCAATTTAAGTCATAGGATGAGGGAAAGACTGATTCTGGGAGAGAGTTCCTGAGCTCAGTTGTTGAATAGAAGACAAATTGAGAATAACGTTTCACTCTTGGGATGGAGAGTTGCATAGAGTAGGAGTGGGACTGTTTTGAAAGATGGGTGCAATGTGCTCTTCGAAGAGGGGGTGGTATACACTGAGAGAGCTCTGAGGAACACTGATTATTGTAATAGCGGTAGAAGAGTGAGAGAGAGGCAACATTGCGGCAAAGAGAGCGAGACTGCAGATAATTGGTGAGTGGACGTCAGTTAATTGAGACGGAAGGCTTTCTTTTCTACTTTGCCTAGAAGTGCTGTGTGAGAGGTTCCTCCCCACGCGTGTGAACAATACTCAACACATGGATGCACTGTGCCCCTGTACAGAGCAAGAAGCTGCACAGAGGTAAAGAACCCCCAGAGGCGCTTGAGCACACCCATCTTCTGGGAAGCTGTTTTAGCATGAGTGATAATATGATCTTTCCAAGAGAGATTAGACGAAAAAGTCACAACGAAAATATTTAAGAGAAGATGAAGGGTTAAGTTGTATGTTGATGAAGAGTAAGTCATAGTTTTCTAGAAGGGGGCGATGAGTAGGCAGATGGAGAAATCTAGTTTTGGAAGCATTGAAAGTAAGGTTTTCTCTGCCCCAATTAGAGATAGTAGAGGGATCAGAAGATAGGTGCTTTATGGCCTCCATACGTGAGTTTTGGAGTTCCTGCTGTGAATGATTTTGTGGAAGGCTAGTTAAATAGTGTAATGTAGAGTCGTCAGCATATGAGTGAATGGGGCTGGAGGTGCTTCTTAGAAAGTCATTAATGAATGATAGGAAGATAATTGGAGACAGGACAGAACCCTGAGGAAAACCGGAATTGATAGGTTAAGGAAGTGAACGGTGGCCATCCACAATGCAGCTATGGAACGGCCCGAGTGGAAATTAGAGACAAAGGCACAGATGGAGGGATAGAAACCGAAGGAGGGTAATAATATGAAATGAGGGATTTTGCCAGACTCTATTGAAGTCCTTCACTATGACTAGTGCAACAGAAAAAGTATCACTGAAGACCAGAATGGAGGATGACCAAGAGTTAATAAGATAGGAGAGGAGATCACCAGTAGAGCAGCCCTTAAGGAAGCCATACGCTGGTGGTCTGAGAGTAGGTAATGGAAAGATAAATGCTTAAGAAATTTTGAGGTAAGAATAGTTTCAAAAACTTTAGAGATGCCCTTGAAATGAGAGCAACTAGACGATATTTGGAGTGTTGAGAGCGGTCACATTCTTTGGGACAGGTTGAATGAGAACAAACTTTCAACAAGAAGGGAAGATGTTAGAGGAGAGACAGAGACGGAAGAGTTTGCCTAGACAGGGAGTCAGCATAGACGCACAGTTTTTTAATACAATAGGAGGAACATCATCCGGTCCGTATGCCTTCTTAGCATTAAGCCCAGAGAAGGTGGAAAGTACATCCTTGGAAGATATGATATTAGGCATAAGTAGGAGAGAGTGCAGTGGAGAGTGAGGAATAGCACCGTAATCATCCAAAGTGGAGTTTTTAGCGAAAGTGTTAGTGAAGAGTTCAGCTTCGTCAGAGGAAGAAGTGGCGGTATTGCCATCAGAGTGGAAAAATTGAGTGAAAGACGATGAAGAAACTTTTTGGAGTGTTTTTTGGCTAGATGCCAGAAGGAATGGGAAGAGCTAGAGTTGGATTGGTTAGAGTTATGGATAGAGATGGATAGATTTATATAGGTTATAGGTTATAAGATACAGGTTATAAGTACCCGGTACCAAAAAGACCCTTGAAAGATTATGACACTTTATTCTGGCTATCATTAGACGATTTCATACAACTTAGGAAGGATCTGTGGGAATTAAGAAGGTAAAATGCATCACCATTAACCATCCGACTTTCAGATACCCTTCCTAATCTGAATACAATTGTCTAATAATAGCCAGAAAGCAAAAAAGAAATTAATCGTCTCAGCTTCTAAGGGTTAAGCAATAGGGAGGTTGGAAGAAAATGGATAAGGAGGAACTAATATATTTTGTAAGTTGAATATACAAGCCCAAGTTACTGTCAGCTTTTTTTTTTATCTTTCTCTCCCTCTCTCTTTGGCTTGTATCCATTCGGCCCCATTCAGCCTACTGTTTAAAGACTTTTACCCCCACCCGTGTGTTAATATTTTCCTGGCGAGCGGTAGCGAGCCAGCATGTATATATTTTTGTTTTGACAGCAAGCTAAATTGGTACATTTTTCGTTAGAAAAATGTCTGGTGAAGCCAGATTTCTCCATACAATGCTGCCTCGCTATCGCTCGCCAGGAAGAAAGCGACACCTGGATCGGGATAAACGTCTTAAAACAGTTGACTGAGTGGGGCCGAATGGATGCAAGCCAGGGAAAGAGAGAAAAAGGAGAGACAGATAAAACAAAGCCTGTGACCCCCCTTAACTCTTTCAGCCTGTGACCCCCCTTAACTCTTTCAGCCTGTGACCCCCCTTAACTCTTTCAGCCTGTGACCCCCCTTAACTCTTTCAGTCTGTGACCCCCCTTAACTCTTTCAGCCTGTGACCCCCCTTAACTCTTTCACTCTTTCAGCCTGTGGCCCCCCTTAACTCTTTCAGCCTGTGACCCCCCTTAACTCTTTCAGCCTGTGACCCCCCTTAACTCTTTCAGCCTGTGACCCCCCTTAACTCTTTCAGCCTGTGACCCCCCTTAACTCTTTCAGCCTGTGACCCCCCTTAACTCTTTCAGCGTCGGTAATTTAGGGTGTGTTTTAGACAATATTCTGGTTATCATTACACAAATTTGTGCAAAGTGTGATGAATCTGTGGGAATCTATCTTTCTATTGCCGGACGCCTTAATCCCCTTTATTAGGGAGGCCATGCTAAAAACGCTCCCAAGTGGACCTATCCCCTTTGAGGACAACCCTTGCCAGTTTATTAAAATAATTACAGGACTGACCACTCAACTTAGGTTCTGTCCAACTCAGTGGCCCTCTACGTATCTTTTTAGCACTATTTTGTCTATAATAGTGTGTGGCTAGTCCATCCACTAACTTGCTTCACCCTTAGGTAAGCAGTATGGATTTGTATAAGGTTTACTCCCCTATGCAGGTTGCCGACCAAGATTGATGAGTTCCATCCACCTAGGTTTTTATAAGGTTGTCTCCCCAAGATGGGTTGTCGACCAAGGCTAATGAATCTCATCCATTATGTATGAATCAGTGTGGTTAAAACTATCAAAATTGAATCTTTAGCTCCCTAAAGTTCTTTCTAAGCTGAATAAAATCATATAATAGCAGCCAAAATATACTTTTAAAGCATATAATAGCAGCCAAAATATACTTTTAAATCATATAATAGCAGCCAAAATATACTTTTAAATCATATAATAGCAGCCAAAATATACTTTTAAATCATATAATAGCAGCCAAAATATACTTTTAAATCATATAATAGCAGCCAAAATATACTTTTAAATCATATAATAGCAGCCAAAATATACTTTTAAATCATATAATAGCAGCCAAAATATACTTTTAAATCATATAATAGCAGCCAAAATATACTTTTAAATCATATAATAGCAGCCAAAATATACTTTTAAATCATATAATAGCAGCCAAAATATACTTTTAAATCATATAATAGCAGCCAAAATATACTTTTAAATCATATAATAGCAGCCAAAATATACTTTTAAATCATATAATAGCAGCCAAAATATACTTTTAAATCATATAATAGCAGCCAAAATATACTTTTTAATCATATAATAGCAGCCAAAATATACTTTTAAATCATATAATAGCAGCCAAAATATACTTTTAAATCATATAATAGCAGCCAAAATATACTTTTAAATCATATAATAGCAGCCAAAATATACTTTTAAATCATATAATAGCAGCCAAAATATACTTTTAAATCATATAATAGCAGCCAAAATATACTTTTAAATCATATAATAGCAGCCAAAATATACTTTTAAATCATATAATAGCAGCCAAAATATACTTTTAAATCATATAATAGCAGCCAAAATATACTTTTAAATCATATAATAGCAGCCAAAATATACTTTTAAATCATATAATAGCAGCCAAAATATACTTTTAAAACGCTTCATAATAATGAGGAGTAATGACCGGTAATGACTCAATGTTCATGATATAATACTTAAGTCAATTAATTTCAATATACAACATACATAATCATAAATTAGAGTATAGTCTAGTAGGATGATAATGTATACTCTGTCCCAACTAAGTAGGCCAAAACCCTTCAACATTATCCCCTATAACTCACAAACGACAAGAATAATCGAGCTAATATGTTTTCCCTTTGGGAAGGGTCAGCCTGGGAATAGGTGTGGAAATTTACAGCACATTTCCTCAAGCCCTTTCCGAGTTACAGAGGTTTGGGCTCACGATTTCTGGCTTACCTATGTGGAACAAGGTATATTCAATAGGGTTAATGAGGGAAATATATTATAGTAATTTTAGACATAATTATGATTTTCTTAGTACCGTACCACTCGGTATAAATGGACAATATAAACACAACATGGGTAGGGATATACGTGATGAGAAGCAAACATGGAACAAAATAGAGGCGTAGTGTGTCAACGGATAATTTCCAAAGGCATGGAACATTATTGAAACAATTGTGCGTAACGTATATAACAATTTGTTTTTCTATGTGGATTAGTGAGACAAAAGAAAATACTACTGGTAACGAGTGCCTCCCCCAGAGGTGAAAGAGTGACAGGGCCAACAACAACGAATGTTCGATCCAAATGGGTAATACAGACAGAGAGAGAGAGTGATTAGGGGCAGTATGTATTATGGACAGGAATCGAGCCTATAGAGGCTAGTGCTCTGCCAAACTAGAGCACAATGGAGGTTACGAGGAGTTTAGGTTTTTCTATGCCTCTGTTACTCCACAACCTCAACTCGTGTAGGTATCAAGGTATATTTAATCACATTTCAACTGTTTATATCATGACAAACATTATAGCTAGGACCAGGAATCACTCCTGTACAGACTAGTGATCAGCCTAATAGACTACAACAGAGATTATAAGGTGAATTTCGCTAGTGATACCACTGGGAGGAACAGGTAGAAGTGGACCAGGAATCACTCCTGTACAGACTAGTGATCAGCCTAATAGACTACAACAGAGATTATAAGGTGAATTTCGCTAGTGATACCACTGGGAGGAACAGGTAGAAGTGGACCAGGAATCACTCCTGTACAGACTAGTGATCAGCCTAATAGACTACAACAGAGATTATAAGGTGAATTTCGCTAGTGATACCACTGGGAGGAACAGGTAGAAGTGGACCAGGAATCACTCCTGTACAGACTAGTGATCAGCCTAATAGACTACAACAGAGATTATAAGGTGAATTTCGCTAGTGATACCACTGGGAGGAACAGGTAGAAGTGGACCAGGAATCACTCCTGTACAGACTAGTGATCAGCCTAATAGACTACAACAGAGATTATAAGGTGAATTTCGCTAGTGATACCACTGGGAGGAACAGGTAGAAGTGGACCAGGAATCACTCCTGTACAGACTAGTGATCAGCCTAATAGACTACAACAGAGATTATAAGGTGAATTTAGCTAGTGATACCACTGGGAGGAACAGGTAGAAGTGGACCAGGAATCACTCCTGTACAGACTAGTGATCAGCCTAATAGACTACAACAGAGATTATAAGGTGAATTTCGCTAGTGATACCACTGGGAGGAACAGGTAGAAGTGGACCAGGAATCACTCCTGTACAGACTAGTGATCAGCCTAATAGACTACAACAGAGATTATAAGGTGAATTTCGCTAGTGATACCACTGGGAGGAACAGGTAGAAGTGGACCAGGAATCACTCCTGTACAGACTAGTGATCAGCCTAATAGACTACAACAGAGATTATAAGGTGAATTTCGCTAGTGATACCACTGGGAGGAACAGGTAGAAGTGGACCAGGAATCACTCCTGTACAGACTAGTGATCAGCCTAATAGACTACAACAGAGATTATAAGGTGAATTTCGCTAGTGATACCACTGGGAGGAACAGGTAGAAGTGGACCAGGAATCACTCCTGTACAGACTAGTGATCAGCCTAATAGACTACAACAGAGATTATAAGGTGAATTTCGCTAGTGATACCACTGGGAGGAACAGGTAGAAGTGGACCAGGAATCACTCCTGTACAGACTAGTGATCAGCCTAATAGACTACAACAGAGATTATAAGGTGAATTTCGCTAGTGATACCACTGGGAGGAACAGGTAGAAGTGGACCAGGAATCACTCCTGTACAGACTAGTGATCAGCCTAATAGACTACAACAGAGATTATAAGGTGAATTTCGCTAGTGATACCACTGGGAGGAACAGGTAGAAGTGGACCAGGAATCACTCCTGTACAGACTAGTGATCAGCCTAATAGAATACAACAGAGATTATAAGGTGAATTTCGCTAGTGATACCACTGGGAGGAACAGGTAGAAGTGGACAAATTAGCCTTTTATCCCTCCCAGTATGTGATGACGTTTGATTCTAACTAACATTAGACGATTTTACTCAGCTTTCGAAGGCCCTCTATGAATGAAGGGGTAAATCGATCCAAATTAAACATCTAGATCCCATAAATCCTTTCCAAATCTAATATAATCGTCTATTAACCTTAATAGCCTGAATATATTTAAAACATGTGTCCTGGTATACCGAAAGGCGTACGGGGAAGGTGGTTTCTTTTTGGGACCTCCTTCTCACTCATGTTTAGCCCCAATAGTATTGAGATATTAAGACGGTTGCTCCATTAGTTTAGTGATTTTAAGACATTTCGCCCCATTTCGTTGTAAATTTTAAGACCTTTCGTGCCATTTTGGTGTTGATTTTTCCTGGCTAGCGATAGCGAGCCTGTAATTTTAAGGGAAACCGGCCTTCGGCTGGGACATTTTCAGACTGAAAAAAAATACAAATTATCATGAGGGAGATCAAGGGGGTGTTCATATAAGCTTGATAGAGCTCTAGCGAGGAAACTAGAACATAAATGAATCAAATGAATAGACCAAAACACAAGCAATATATACCCCCTTAACCTCTTATGTGGTGTGACAGGCAGCACACCAGCTGCATAGGTTGGAATATTGCTCATAGCTGTCTAATAGTCATCAAAGAAACAGTATTGCTCATAGCTGTCTAATAGTCATCAAAGAAACAGTATTGCTCATAGCTGTCTAATAGTCATCAAAGAAACAGTATTGCTCATAGCTGTCTAATAGTCATCAAAGAAATAGTATTGCTCATAGCTGTCTAATAGTCATCAAAGAAACAGTATTGCTCATAGCTGTCTAATAGTCATCAAAGAAACAGTATTGCTCATAGCTGTCTAATAGTCATCAAAGAAACAGTATTGCTCATAGCTGTCTAATAGTCATCAAAGAAACAGTATTGCTCATAGCTGTCTAATAGTCATCAAAGAAACAGTATTGCTCATAGCTGTCTAATAGTCATCAAAGAAACAGTATTGCTCATAGCTGTCTAATAGTCATCAAAGAAACAGTATTGCTCATAGCTGTCTAATAGTCATCAAAGAAACAGTATTGCTCATAGCTGTCTAATAGTCATCAAAGAAACAGTATTGCTCATAGCTGTCTAATAGTCATCAAAGAAACAGTATTGCTCATAGCTGTCTAATAGTCATCAAAGAAACAGTATTGCTCATAGCTGTCTAATAGTCATCAAAGAAACAGTATTGCTCATAGCTGTCTAATAGTCATCAAAGAAACAGTATTGCTCATAGCTGTCTAATAGTCATCAAAGAAACAGTATTGCTCATAGCTGTCTAATAGTCATCAAAGAAACAGTATTGCTCATAGCTGTCTAATAGTCATCAAAGAAACAGTATTGCTCATAGCTGTCTAATAGTCATCAAAGAAACAGTATTGCTCATAGCTGTCTAATAGTCATCAAAGAACAGTATTGCTCATATATTGCTCATGTCTAATAGTCATCAAAGAAACAGTATTGCTCATAGCTGTCTAATAGTCATCAAAGTATTGCTCATAGCTGTCTAATAGTCATCAAAGAAACAGTATTGCTCATAGCTGTCTAATAGTCATCAAAGAAACAGTATTGCTCATAGCTGTCTAATAGTCATCAAAGAAACAGTATTGCTCATAGCTGTCTAATAGTCATCAAAGAAACAGTATTGCTCATAGCTGTCTAATAGTCATCAAAGAAACAGTATTGCTCATAGCTGTCTAATAGTCATCAAAGAAACAGTATTTATACAATTATTTAAGAATCCAAATTAAATTTTCACCATCAACTTCGACAATCGAGAGAGTTTACATATAACATTTCCATTGATTATTTTATATGATGATTTTACTCTAGTAAATGTAGCATATCCGAATAAAATATGCTTATTCATAATTGCCATATTCAAGTTATTATATTCAGCGTGAGATCACCGTCTATTAACTATCTGTTTTGATAGCGTAATGCATAAATGCGCGTAATTTCGGTGTGATTGTCCTAGGTTCGAGTCCTTGGAGTGCCACATGTGTTTGTTGATGTCATTGATTGAGTTTAGAAGTAAAGTTGGTTGGTGAAAAAATATGAAATAGTTATGTGTGTTACCTTGGTGCCGGTGTGAGGAGAACTTGGGTTACTGGGGTGCGGAGGGGTATTTATAGGCAAGGACCTTAGTACAGCTGTAATTTACCCCCCCCCCCCTCCCTTCCCCCTTATCCCAATCACCCCCACCCACTTACACCCTCTTGCGCATACAGAAATGCATGCGTGCGCCTTCACACACAAACACACACACACACACACATATACTCGCACATACACTGGCACACACTCCAATCAAATATATACAGTATGTATATATACTGTATATACAGTATATATACTGTATATACAGTATATATATATATTGTTACGGCTGGATCGGCAATACATATTCGGGATTCTTGATCGTAGGACACAAATGGCTTAAGTGACAACGACACGCTCGATTCCAGTCCCAAATACTATATGCTCCAGACAACAAAAGCACCAACGCCCTACAGAGTTATCGTCTACGGTAACGAGGTACCTTAACTCGGCGAAAGTGTACAACAGGGGTAGGCTATGAGGCTAAACTCCCTCAGACATTTATAGGTTATGTTATTACTAAAGAAATGCAATACTCAAGAAACTACGTTAATATTAAGCCTCTAATAATGTAGAATAGAAGCAGGCTAAAGGTATGACAGTGAAATGCTAAATGACAAATGTACACGCCTACTTGAAAGCGCGTGCACTACACTAACTGTCCCCTACTAACATGCACTAGCATGTAGCATACAAGATGTTCATGATCCAGTAGATACCTAATAATACACATGGGAGGAACATAAACAGTAGTCACTTATTATAATAATGAATCTATACTTGGAATAACTAAAAGGTTGCAGGCAACAGTACTGCGCCGGTAGCCTACTACCGCATAGGCTACTTCGCTTCTCTCACTCTGTCTCCCCTCCGAGTCCGTATGCGCCCTACGCAACAGAACTCCGGACACAGCAGCAAAACGACAGTGCAGTTAATTGATACATGAAAGTATTAATAGTGTTGTCTTGTGTGTGAGTAATGTGTATTGTAAAGTGTTATAGATATATACTTAAAGAGAGCTGCAATGCATAGTAAAATAAAGATATATCCCACTCATCATCCCCGTGTGTTCTAGCTAGCAGGCCAAGTCACAGGAACAACGAGTCCCAGCACCGAAAGCGAGAACCCAGGAGAAGACTGTAGAGAACACAAGGACAGATAAATTACGTTACTCTACTATACCGGCACTACGAGCGAGCTGTAGTCTCGGCTGCTACACTCGCTCCTGGCTCGGTATGCAAATCAAGGCTAAGTCCTCGTCCCTCTACAGACAACTCCTGGGCATGGTCGGGCTCTTACACATGGCACCAGTCTAGTCACAAATGGGATGATGAGCAGGGCATATAACTCGTGAACATGTAGAACGTTCACCAACTATCCTCATCAAGAAGATCGCTGTTCACATTAACCCCTTAAATCTAATACATGTAAATATATGCTTGTCCTAAGAGTAATACGAGAGGTGAGTGCTGAAACTCCTTTAGGACCTCAAGGGAAGGTTATGCATTTAAATAGAGAGAAGAATGAAATGAGAGTAATGTCGTCAGAGAGAAAGAGTGCAACCGTGAGAAGTTGGGAGAGAGAGCTAGGGATGTTAGAATCTCAAAGGTTCTAGGCAACCTGGTCATAGAACACGCAGCCAACCTCCAGGCAGTGTGCTGTATGACAACATGGGCCCAGCCCAGGCAGGCAACAATGGACTACCAACCCTATCGCGCCTAGCTATAAGGGCAAGGCTGCCAACCAGTCCATACGTCTGGCAACCACACCCGGCCGGCAGCGCGGCGCGTTGCTACCCTCTTGCTCTGAAGCCTAACTCACTCTCTCTCTCTGAACTCCCACTACTCATCTATCAACTTCTCTATTGATACTACATATTAAATGGAAGGTCTCGACATGGCTTAAAACAAAACCCACCACTGGTTAGCACATGACGAGACCTTTGCAGAGATACAAAGAACATAGTTATAAGTTGTCCTACTCAATATACATTGCGGCTGACGGTAGCCAGATCACGGGCGGTACAGTAGAGTACCAAGGAGTACAATCAGGTTGCGTTGCCCAGCACTGGGGTGCGTCACAGCCCCCCCAAGATTTTAGATAATCGACCTTAGAAGCATTATCAAAATCTGACAGGCAACCAACCGACCTGCTACCCTTAGCTGCCACTAATTGCAAAAGGTGCACAACAACTGAAGTGTGAATTATACATAAAACACAATATCGCATGCCTCATGCTACAACAATAAAGACTTACAAAACTAAAAAAAAGAAAGAGTTTTCTCGTTGATTTTATTGTTTTATAATCTTTTTGGACGGCGTTATGATAGCCTAATTTTACTCCTGCTCAACCCACACACCGTGCACGACTATCTTGGATCATCAACCCTTGATAGACAATCTGCTATCACGTTCTCACTCCCGGCAATATGCTGAATGTTGAGATTATACTCTTGGAGCATTAGGGACCACCTGGTCAACCGCATATTCCGATTGTGAAACTGATTTAGGAATTTCAAGGGATGATGGTCCGTATAAATCGTCACTACCGGGCCGTAGGCTGGAACATAAACTTTGAAATGTTTGAGCGACAAAACGATAGCCAGAAGCTCCTTCTCTATAGTCGAGTAATTCCTTTGTGCCGAATTAAACTTGCGAGAAAAGAAGCTCACTGGGTGTTCCAAGCCCTCGGAATCAGTCTGCAGTAACACTGCCCCGGCACCCACACCGCTGGCATCAGTCGCCAGCTGAAAACTCCTGGAGAAGTCTGGGGCCCTCAAAATCGGATGTGTACACAGCAGGTGCTTGACTAGGTCGAAAGCCCTCTGACACTCCGCAGCCCAACAGAACTTCACTGACTTCGACAGTAGATCAGTTAACGGTGCTAAGACAGTAGAGTATCCCCGGATGAAGCGCCTATAATAGCCTATCATACCTAGGAACCGCATGACCTGGCGCTTAGTGGTGGGCCTGGGAAACATATTGATAGCCTGTATCTTGCTCAGGGGGGGGCACACCCGGCCTAACCCGACCACAAAGCCAAGATACTGCACAGTAGCCTTTACAAACTTGCACTTCCTCAGGTTCACCACCAGCCCAGCATCGTGCAACTTCCCAAACAGGGTCTCTAAGTGCCTTAGGTGATTTTCAAAATCGTCATCATATACTATCACGTCATCAAGGTAGACCGTGCAGTTAGGGATTTCGTCACAAATATCGTTCATCAGGTTCTGAAACGTGGCAGGTGCGTTCTTAAGCCCATAAGGCATTACGTTACATTGGTAGGTCTTGCCATCTACCACAAAACCACAAACTTGCTTAGCTCGGTCCGACAGGGGTACTTGCCAGTAGCCTTTTACAAGATCAATTTTAGTAAGGTACTTTGCATTCCCTATCTTGTCCACGCTGTCGTCAACTCGAGGCAAAGGGTAAGGGTTGGTAGTGGTCAAGCCATTTAGCCTACGAAAATCTATGCAGAACCTCACCTTGCCGTCAGTTTTTGGCTGCAACGTGACGGGTGATGTCCACTTCACATAACCTTCAGTGATCATCCCTCTCTCAACCATGTACTTTAACTCCTCCCGTAAAGCTGGCAACTTTACCGGGGGCACACGGTAGGGCACTGACTTGAAGGGCACATTATCACCGACGTCCACGTCGTGCGTTACCTGAGTAGTGAGACCTGGGTGTTCGGCGAAAACAGAGGGGTATGACCTGAACAGGCCTAGGACAGCAGCACCCTGGTGCTCAGGCAGGTGACTTACAGCTTGCCTAGCCTCTTGTTCAGTATTCCCCGCCCACTGTTCCGCGGAAATGACACAGTCCCAGCTATCCTCCTCAGCAGCATGACTGTCCCCACCTCCTTCTCCACCCTGGCCGCTGCAGGCCAGCACAGGGACAGTGAGAGGCTCTGAGGGGCGTCTCACATACTCTTTCATGAGGTTAACATGACATAACTGATGTTTTTTCCTACGGTCAGGTGTTGCAACGAGATAATCAAGGTCGGACAGTTTCTTAGCCACCACATACGGCCCAATGAACTTGGCAGAAAGGGGGTGTCCAGGCAAAGGTAAAAGCAACATTACCTCCTGACCCACCGAAAACTCCCGAAGCTTCACCTTGGCGTCATACTGGTGCTTCATGACCGCCTGTGCATTAACCAAGTTATTACCTGCCGCTGCCATGCAACCTATAAGTCTCTCCCGGCTCTCAAGGACATATTTAAGTACAGACCCCGGCTTCTCTTCGCCCTCCCAGATCTCTTTCACCATACTTAAAGGTCCTCTCACATTATGGCCAAAGACTAGCTGATTTGGACTGAACCCCAGGCTCTCTCCTGGGACTTCACGTGCAGCGAACAGAACATACGGCAGACCCAAATCCCAATCAGTGTCATGTTCTGCACAGTAACAGCGTAGCATACTCTTCAGGGTCGAGTGCCACCGCTCCAAGACTCCCTGACTCTCGGGATGGTAGGCTGACGACACTACAGAACATATACCGTGCAACTGAAGGGTTTGCTTGAACAATTTGGATGTAAAATTGCTCCCCTGGTCTGACTGCACCTCACGTGGAAATCCATAACGGGAACAGAACAATAATAAGTTTTTAACAACTGCCTTTGCCGAGCCGTTTCTCATGGGGTATGCGTCCGGGTATCTCGTAGCCACATCCATGATTGTCAACAGGAATTTATTGCCACTACTAGTAGGCGGGAAAGGGCCAACCAAATCTACTACAACTTTGCTGAACGGAGGCCCGGTGACAGGTATGGGAAACAAAGGTGCCTTCGGGATTGTCTGGTTAGGCTTCCCCGTCGTCTGGCAGGTCGCACACCCAGCCACCCATGCACAGACATCAGCCTTGACCCCAGGCCACCAGAAAAACCTGCCCAATGCCGCCAATGTTTTTGTTACCCCCAAATGACCCGCCACCGGCACATCATGCGCCAGACACAATAAGGACTCTCTATACTTATTTGGAACAACCACCTGGTCTACTACCCTCGCACCGCCCTCCCACTTCGATTTGGGGTCTAAAAATCTGCGGTACAATATCCTGTTGAGCCTAAAGAAATCTCCCGGCTTCGCATCCCCATCTTCCTCCAACTCTATGGCACCATTGCTATAACGAGCTAGGCTAGCGTCTTGCAGCTGCTGCTCACTAATGTCCCCGGGCGTCAATGCATCAAGATGGTTTTGTAATAAGACATTACCCCGGCTAGTAGGCTCTACTGCCTTAGTGGCTCTCGCTACAGCTCTTGCCTCACGCGAAGTCTTACCCAACTCTGCCTTGTTACACACCATCTCTGGGCCAGAGTCAACTCCCGTGTTTATTATAGGTCCAAGTACCGAATCACCGAGAAGTGCAGCAGAATCAATGTCCCTTTTCCTGCCCTTAGCAACCTTCTCCTGATCCTTCCTCCACTGTCCCCGAGGTTGAGTGCTAGGCTGTGCAGGAGCCGCAGAGCGAGATCGGGTTACCACACAGGCCATCTCATCCTGTTGGCACCTCCCAACCTATTCCCGATTCTCACCATCCACGTCGGCCGCCCTCTCAGCAACGACTAAGGGTGGAGTCCCGGAAGTGGGCACCGCAAAGTCGTTGCCGAGAAGAAGGTCGACGCCCTCAACTGGCAAACACTCAACGATCCCTACATCCAGCTCCCTGCACACCTCTCCCACTCTCAACTCCAACCTCACAAGTGGGTATGACCTCGTAGCATTTATACCCTGCACCACAACAACTCTGGCCGCATTTATCGGTTTCCCTGTGAAGTTCCTCAACAAAGTTTGCGAAGCCCCCGTATCCCTCAACAAGTCAACCCTCCGTAGTTCACTCCCCCAGCTCACAAACCTGTGTCCCCGATGGCTACAGAAAGTGTCCCGGACAGGTGTCGAGCCTTCCGTACGCTTCTTTACCGCATGTGCCTCAGCTGCTGACAACCTACCCCGGGCAGTTGCTGCAGCCTTCAGAGACACACCGATACTGTGAACCAATGACACCGGCTTAGCGGGAGTGTTACTAGGGCACTCACGTGAATAATGGCCTAGCTTCTGACATTTGTAACATTTCACATCCCCAATGGGCTTCTTCCCTTGTGCGGGCGAAGAAGGGGCCTGACCTTTAGTAAACGGGAGAGGCTTGTGTTTGTAGGTGTTATTAGGTGCAATGCTTTTAGTGTGGTTATGTGTGTCATAGGATTTGTTATTATCGAAAACTCTGGTGGGTGGGGTATAGCGCCCCTTCTGCCCTGACTCAGCCCTCTGAGCGGCATCGCAACCACGAATCAATGATAATCTGAGGTCTGCCATCTTGGCAGCCTCCTCTACTGTCTTGGGACATTTTTCCTTAATGTTCAGCGTTAGATCGGTTCCAGTACATTTGTAAAACTGTTCCAGATAGAAAAGTTGCTTAATTTCCTCAGCCGACTCTGCGTGCTCGGACCGAAACCAGTTAAGTCCCGTGCGTGCTCCATAAAACTGACGTCGCTCTTCTTATTCACGCCACGGAACTTCAATCTATAAGTTTCGGGTTGCAGTTCGTAGGCCCGGAGCACAGCCTCCTTCACCAGTCCATACACGACACTCTCGTCCAGTGACAGTGCATCGTAGGCTTTCAACCCCTTACCCAATAGACGTGATGAAACTAATGCTGCCCATTTAACCTCCGGCCAGTCATACTCACGACACTTCTTTTCGAAACGAGCAAAAAACTCAGTCACTGCTGTCTCATCAAATGCGGGTACTAACTTAATTAAATGCGAAAGTGAGTCTGTAACCCGGTGCCCACCACCGAGATGACGCCCCGTGGTCTCTACTCTAGACTTCTCGACATCCATTTCAGCCTGGTACCTGGTTGCATCCTGATTGGCTTGGATTCTAGCAACCTCTATGCGTTCTATACTAGCCTGTTGTATCTGAGTCTCCTGCAGCTTAATCCGTTCTATACTAGCCTGTTGTATCTGAGTCTCCTGCAGCTTAATCCGTTCTATACTAGCCTGTTGACTCTCTCGCAACTTAAGCTTAGCTAGTTCTAGCTGAAATAACATCTCAGGAGACAGGCCTGGGGGGGGAGAGCACAAAATGGGGGATCCACACCGAGACGTGTTTACGGGTAAGCCAGCTTGCCATTGAGAACCCTCCTGCTGCATCGTGCTAAGACTCGCTGGCTGAGGGCCCAGCTCAGGGGTAGAGTGGAATGGAGGCTTGGAGGGAACCCCCCAAGACCCCACTCCACCCACCGCCCCATCGCCATCACCCAACAAACATGCCACCAAATTCTTCTTGGGCCAACTGTCAGGACAGTCCCGCCCCAAAACCGTGGCTAAACAGCGAAGACCGTAACAATCAATAGCCTGCAGGCGCTGTTCGGTCAAAGGTGTCTGCAAAAATGCCCGGGCATCCCCCTCTCCACTTATAACACTCCCCTCCCTAAATATCTGCTGTACTTGCTGGTCACTAGGCTGTACCGTGTTATCCTCCCCCGTAAATGATGAGTCATTAGACATAGTGCTGGTTATACAATTGCTGTTCATAAACAAAAAAAAGTGCTTATTACTAATTGCAGTCTCGACTCACAAAATGTTAAAGATGCTTGAATGACTCTACTCTAGACACCTAACGAAACAATCTGCAAGTCCACCAATACAATAATGACACAATAAAAATTCCTCCAATATGCAAGAAAATTCTAGCCAGCTCTACTAGGTAGCATAGAATAGTTCTCCAAAAAACATGTGATAGGATACTACTGAATCTTGTGCAAGGTCGCCATTTTGTTACGGCTGGATCGGCAATACATATTCGGGATTCTTGATCGTAGGACAGAAATGGCTTAAGTGACAACGACACGCTCGATTCCAGTCCCAAATACTATATGCTCCAGACAACAAAAGCACCAACGCCCTACAGAGTTTTCGTCTACGGTAACGAGGTACCTTAACTCGGCGAAAGTGTACAACAGGGGTAGGCTATGAGGCTAAACTCCCTCAGACATTTATAGGTTACGTTATTACTAAAGAAATGCAATACTCAAGAAACTACGTTAATATTAAGCCTCTAATAATGTAGAATAGAAGCAGGCTAAAGGTATGACAGTGAAATGCTAAATGACAAATGTACACGCCTACTTGAAAGCGCGTGCACTACACTAACTGTCCCCTACTAACATGCACTAGCATGTAGCATACAAGATGTTCATGATCCAGTAGATACCTAATAATACACATGGGAGGAACATAAACAGTAGTCACTTATTATAATAATGAATCTATACTTGGAATAACTAAAAGGTTGCAGGCAACAGTACTGCGCCGGTAGCCTACTACCGCATAGGCTACTTCGCTTCTCTCACTCTGTCTCCCCTCCGAGTCCGTATGCGCCCTACGCAACAGAACTCCGGACACAGCAGCAAAACGACAGTGCAGTTAATTGATACATGAAAGTATTAATAGTGTTGTCTTGTGTGTGAGTAATGTGTATTGTAAAGTGTTATAGATATATACTTAAAGAGAGCTGCAATGCATAGTAAAATAAAGATATATCCCACTCATCATCCCCGTGTGTTCTAGCTAGCAGGCCAAGTCACAGGAACAACGAGTCCCAGCACCGAAAGCGAGAACCCAGGAGAAGACTGTAGAGAACACAAGGACAGATAAATTACGTTACTCTACTATACCGGCACTACGAGCGAGCTGTAGTCTCTGCTACACTCGCTCCTGGCTCGGTATGCAAATCAAGGCTAAGTCCTCGTCCCTCTACAGACAACTCCTGGGCATGGTCGGGCTCTTACACATGGCACCAGTCTAGTCACAAATGGGATGATGAGCAGGGCATATAACTCGTGAACATGTAGAACGTTCACCAACTATCCTCATCAAGAAGATCGCTGTTCACATTAACCCCTTAAATCTAATACATGTAAATATATGCTTGTCCTAAGAGTAATACGAGAGGTGAGTGCTGAAACTCCTTTAGGACCTCAAGGGAAGGTTATGCATTTAAATAGAGAGAAGAATGAAATGAGAGTAATGTCGTCAGAGAGAAAGAGTGCAACCGTGAGAAGTTGGGAGAGAGAGCTAGGGATGTTAGAATCTCAAAGGTTCTAGGCAACCTGGTCATAGAACACGCAGCCAACCTCCAGGCAGTGTGCTGTACGACAACATGGGCCCAGCCCAGGCAGGCAACAATGGACTACCAACCCTATCGCGCCTAGCTATAAGGGCAAGGCTGCCAACCAGTCCATACGTCTGGCAACCACCCGGCCGGCAGCGCGGCGCGTTGCTACCCTCTTGCTCTGAAGCCTAACTCACTCTCTCTCTCTGAACTCCCACTACTCATCTATCAACTTCTCTATTGATACTACATATTAAATGGAAGGTCTCGACATGGCTTAAAACAAACCCACCACTGGTTAGCACATGACGAGACCTTTGCAGAGATACAAAGAACATAGTTATAAGTTGTCCTACTCAATATACATTGCGGCTGACGGTAGCCAGATCACGGGCGGTACAGTAGAGTACCAAGGAGTACAATCAGGTTGCGTTGCCCAGCACTGGGGTGCGTCACAATATATATATATATATATATATATATATATATATATATATATATATATATATATATATATATATATATATATATTATGTAAATATATACTGTATATGCATATATATATATATATATATATAAATTATTGAGTATATGTCACAAATACACGTGAGCTACTAAATGTTTTTATACTCACAGCCAAACTCGAAGTCAGGACGAGTGTTCATGTTTTAATCCACTACACCAAGGTGTGATAAAGGATACTTAACCTTTTCCTATTTATATTAAGGAGAATGTAAATCCTACTTGGGGAATGCATGGTATCTTGGAATATGGATCCTATATTCTCAGTGTTTTTCTAATTTAGTGAGTAAGGCAAAATATGAAGAACATTTTCAGTATGCTCTGGTTGCCAGAGTCAAAATAAGATTAATTTCAAATTGAATGGGAATATTGGAATTAAATTTAGTCATTAAGCCAGTGAAAGTTGGTTTCCTGTATATGGAAGTGGAAAATGACTGAGTATGTTTCGTGATGTTAATATCAAGAAAAGGGAGAGTATTGTTGGTTTCTATTTGGCTTGTAAATGTTATGTTCTGGTGTTTTGAATTAAGGTACCGGTACTCTTAACATTGCGAAACATGCTCATGAGGTTTAAATATTACAAAGGAATCATCAACATACCGTCGATAGAAAAGGGGCTTGAATGCTAGTCAACAGTCATTTAACCTTCTGGTAAACCGAGCATACAGAATATGTTCTCAAGTTTCTCTGAAAGTTATATTTAAACCAGCATTCACTATCTCGCTGCTTTAGGTTCAAGGACCGAATACCTTACTCTCTGCAATCCTCGGTGGTTTACCAATATAAGTGCAGTAGCTGTAATACGACCTATATTTGCCAAACAAAGCGTCATATATCAACCAGGATTGCTGAGCATAGGGGTAGGTTGTTTAGGACGGGTTTGCCACTCTCAAAACCGTCTTATTCGGCTATTCGGGACCACTCTGAAACGGCAGACCATTTCATTAATTCAGAAAATGTCTCCATTCTATACACAGTAACTGACGATGTTACACGCCATCTAGCCGAGTCCCTTTTAACTCAGTTTCATAAACCCAACCTGGGTACTCAAGACTCCTCAATTCCACTACTATGTTTTTAAAGGTACGTTATTATGATTTTTATAATTTTCTCTCTTAGTTTGCATGTATTTTTATGTCAATTAGCTAGGTTTGTTAGGTTTAGTTCCAGTATCAGTTACTAAAACTATTGTATATTATATCAAATTTAAATTTTATTTATTATTAGTTTGTTTTTACTTCATTTTAGGCTTGAAAAGGACTCTCTGTATGGGGTCGAAACGCTGCCCAATAAAGATGTTCGTCACAGCGTTGGTTTTGCTGCTCATTATATATAATTATACACTTACATAAGTGTCTACCTTGCTAGGTTGGTACGCGATGTTGAAGTTTAACTTCTCGAGCGTTTCCCTTCATCTGACTATCAGGGCGTTGTTAGTCTTGGACTTCCTCTCCCACTGTTGAGATTGATGGTCCATGATGATGCCATCGTGGGCGCCAAGTAGGTAATCTCGGAAATGTTGTAACACCCAGATCCTGCCTAGCCATTCTCGTTTGTTGGTTTCATAATTGACTTCTGAAGGAGTTGAGATCCGGCTAAGGAGACATTCTTATGCAACCGAAATGGTTGTGTGTAGTCCGGAAAAGCTACTATGGGTGTGCCAACTAAGTGTTGTGTGAGAAGATTGAAATTGTTAAGATGCTCAGGTGTCAACTGGAAAACTTCCTCTTTCTCGGTTAACCCTTACTCTACCAGCGACGGCGAATTGCCGTCAGTAATAAAGTCATTCGTCATTACCAGCAATGGAAGATCGCCGTCAGTACTATGCGGTAGTTGTAACTGCCCGTATCGAGCAGTACCAGGTACCTTGAGTTGTACGCACTGTTTTGAGACCTTCAGAGCTTATATTCAATGTCTTGCATCCGAGCTGGCTCAGTATTCCTCCAACTTTTGAGGTGGAAGGGAATTGTTTCTCGACACTGAAGCAATTTTGGCCTCTTGGGCTGGTACAGGAAAGTACATTTATGGTAATACCATCTGGTACAGTAGGGGTTAAGTCGTGGAATTTGGCGATGGTAGGAAATTCCTTGATGAAGCGTCAGAAATATGAGGCAAGGTAGTGATTATGTGTCCTAGGTAGTCCATTGAGTCCAAGACCATGGTGCATTTGGTCAGCCTTCGTATTAATCCTGCTTCCTTGATGCGTTGGAAGACTTGTCACAGCTGTTGCAGGTGGTCTGGCCAGGTACGGCTAAAGACAATTACAGCGTCCAAGTACGCCAGGCAAGTTTCCCACATTAACCGACTAAGGACAGATTTCATTAAGCGAGAGAATGAGGCAGGATCATTGAAGAACCGAAGGGCAACACGTTAAATTTGAATAGTGTCCCCTCGCTTGTTAAGAAGGCTGTTTTCTGTTGATGTTCTTTTTGAAGGGGGACTTGCTAATATCTGGCCGGCAAACCATTTAGAACCAAAAAGAGAATCTAGTGAGTCATCAATTCTTGGCAGGGATGCTGCATCTTGATGGTAACATTGTTTAAACGACGATAATTGATGCAAAATCGGATAGACCCATCTTTCCGCTTTACTAGTACAAGTGATGACCAGGGGCTGGTCAATGGGGTGAGGAATCTAGCGGCTAGCATTTCTATGACTTGCCGGTCTTCCTCTTGTCTTTGAATGGGAATCTTTCTTTGCGAGGGTTGTCATATCGGAGGGCCTAAGGTGAAAATCTGTTGGTTCAACATGTGGATTTAGCCGATGTCCTTGGAACTTTGGCAAATATATCCTATAATTCCAGGAGTACTTGGGTTAGTTTGCATTGTTGGCTTGGAGTGAGGTGGTAGGGTATGGATAGTAGGATTGGTGTATCTGGACTCCTCATGCTGTCTGTGAAGGATAGTGAAACGTTATCGAAGGTCTCGGTTTCCCCCATTATTAATCCTTTTAGTAACGTGATAGGTTGTTTCGAAAGGTTGGCTACCCAGATGGCATTGATGTTGGCTGACATGATGGCAGGTGAGGTGACACACTGTTTCCTGAATGGTTGTTCAATTGCGGGGAAAAACATGTCTAAGGTGGTTGCTAGTGGATAATGGGGTCCAGATTTGGTAGTATGCTGGGATGATTAGGTTACTTTGGTTGACTGCCTGGGGGATGGCATTTATGTGATTCATGGCAGCCTTGGTGGGGTGTAAATCTTCGTCTTCTTCAATTATATATTTTTTTTTCTTTTTTCCTAAATTCCAATCGGTGGCCTGCGCAGTCAATTTGGGCTCCCAATTATTCTAGAAAGTCCAGGCCCCGGTACCTGTCATATGATTGGCACTAGGAGCCAAAGACGATGAAGTGATGTTGCGTCCTTGCAGATGGTTCTAGTGTGGTGCCTGGTAAAGGGCTAGTTTCACCTCTGAGGAGGTGGGTTTCATCTCCCACCCATATTAAGTGAAAGATTCCCTAAAATCTCTGATAATGTTTTAGTGCCACCGCTAACGTCACTGTCAACAGGGGTACTTTTTAATAATCCTCTGGAGTGTCGTAAGGGATTTCTTGCTCTGGCATGGACATATGGCTTAGGTCATCCGTTACCTCGGACACAGTGGGTATTCTTTTTCACACATTTCTTCAACGTCCTCGTTCTATTTGCAGTGACCAAGGACGTCTTGCCAGGTTGGAAGGAGACTGGCTGACTCGGGGTCTTGTACAATGGATTTTTGGCTGCTAGTTTAAATTTTCTGGTAATATTGGTTTCGCATCTCGAGGACAGTACACTGGGAATTTCTGATTCTACATTCCCATGGATTAACCAGGACCAGGGTTGACTTTTGTTGCTAGCTCTTGTTGGGGTAAATCCGGGGAGTCTTCCTCTCTCCTTTTCCATTTATACTGGGAAAATGGCCTGTGCTTTCCAACTGATGTTGCGTGGGGATCCACCTAACGGCATATGTTTGTTGACTCATGGTGACTATTTGTTGACTCTTCATCACTACTGTCATACACACACACAGATCACCACCACCATCACAAATACTAGCACAATCACCACAACCATCACTACTACTAACACCACATTATCATTATCATAACATCTGTGATGCATGTGCCGCTATGGGGCACACACACACAGAACGGCATCATCATCACAACTGCCTCTAAAGAATGTGTCAGACACATATACATAAGGACACAGTTATTACAATACTACAGCACCCCTATAATGGTGGGGGAAGGGGACTACTGTGATGTGTGTGCTCCTACGGTGCACACAAATAGAATGACATCATCATCACTACTGCCACGAAAAATGTGTGTGCCCCTACAGGCAAGCACACACAACAGGCACACAGATATGGTGATTACAATACAAGGCTATACCTACTAATGGTGGTGGGGGTGGATTACTGTGATGTATACACAGAATACTATCATCATCACTACTGCCACAGATGACGGTGATTACAGTACTATGCCATCCGGACGGGGGTGGGAAGGGGGTGCAGCGGGGGGTGGACCATATTTTTTACCTAGGACTGTGACTATTGAGTAAAGTCCAGACATTTTTTGTATTGACCGTCGCATTGACCCACTGAATGTATGTGTGAAGTTTGGTGAAAATTCATCAAACGATCTAGAAGGTGTTTCCAGACAGACAGATGCACAACGACGACGATAACAGACAGGCCGGCCGGCAGTACACAGTATGCGGGGAGACGATAGTACTCGGCCTACGCAGAGTTGATACACAGGCAAACCATTTTGATGCAAAGCATCACTGTCAGAAATGTTCTGGTTGGTGAAATATTGTGAGTTATAGTAGTTGGTGCAGTATGCAGGTCTCAAACGAGCAGTGGCGGGCTTCGACCAAACCACGTAACGCGTTGCACAGTTGCGTTAGCAAGCTCGTCTACTTTTAGTATTACCTCACCAAATGCAGCCTTCTGATTGGCTGTGCCTGGGAATAAACCTGTTGGTGTACTTTCTTCCGATTTTACTTACTTAATCACTTCTACTAATACCAGTATCACTACTACTAACACCATCATCACTACTACCATCACCATCATCCATAAAACTATCACCATTACTACCAAAAACACCATTAACATCACTACTACTACCACCATCATCATTATTACTATCACCATCATCACTACTGCTACCACAATTACCAGCACTATCACAACTACTACCACATTACAACCTCCATCACTATCATAATCACTATTGTGATGAGTGTGCCCGTAGGAGTACACAAATCGGAAATCATCACACAGATCATCACCGCCATCTCAACTACTGCCACAATTACCAACACCATCACTAATGTCACAGAAGAATGTGCGTTCCTCTATCGGGCACACACAATGACACGATCATTACAATACTACACCAACCTTACAGAGGGCTCCGTAATTATAATTGATTACATTGTGAACTGATGGCTGACTCTCGATCAATTCACAATGTAAAAAAAAAAAAAAAAAGAATGGGGAAGTGACAGAGTATATACATAGGCTACATACATTGTGAATATTTTCTTAAGGAAAGGAGGAGTCTTGGGTTCCTTAGGTGTACCCCTTCAGTCAAATCCAAACTCTGAAACATTTGGGATTGATGAGCGAGTCCTTTAAAATTCCCAGGCGCCGAACACGCAGCACCCACGGATCGGCAAGCAAGATATGCAGACCCAGGATTCACAACCCTCACAGATAAAGTCGACGATTCACGATTCACGTCCCACCAAGCTCAACTGTTATCACTAATGCTGTGAGCATAATTGCCCGAAATTACCTTCATTCCATGTTCTTTTTCATGCATAAGCAAGAACCAGAGTGTAATCCAATTATATATATATATATATGAAAGTACAATGATAGAGCTTTCCATTGAAACCTTAATCATCCCTGTACGACATCTGATTATCTTGCAACGACCTTGCAAACGAAGGCCAAAATCGGTAAAAAGGGGCAATTTTTGATGTTTTTGCTATGTGCGAGCCTTCTCTCATCACAGCTCAGTGTGTGCCCGCCGCCTGTGACTGGCGGTTGGAACCCCCCTGCGCTCTCTCCAACAGCTGGCCTCTCTCTCGCGGCTCATAATATCCTCAAAATGGCGCCCCTCACATGACGCGCACCATACAGAAGGGGTTAAACAGATGTTTACCAGGTATCTATGGGAGGGAGAAGAACCATCCCACCCTCTTCCCGATGCCCGCGCCCCTTCATCGCACTCCTCATGGAGCTGAGATTAGAAGCTCCCAACCTTCCCCAGCATCAATCTAGGGAAAGCCCGGATCAAGGATCAGAGAAGCAGATTAAGCCACGACCCCCTCTGGTCAGTTTCCACAGACCCCCAACCTTCACCAACATCAGCCCAGGTCAAGATAAAGGCGTAGAGTAGGGAATAGGTCTCGCATTGCAATTGGTCCAGCCTGGTCCCACAGGAAGGTTCTTCAATCCCGGGCTGGGACTCACAAGGCCCGGATTCCCCCCTGAGTCTCAGATACAACAGGACTTGCCACGAGTCTAGTTCTTATGGGGACTTGCACTATAGTTCGTTCATTATATGTAGGCCAGAAATCACGGCTCCTAACCTCTGTAACTCCAAATGTGCTAGAGCAAATGGGCTGTAAACTTTCACACCTATTCTCTAGCTGACTCTTCCCAAATGGTAGATATAGTAGCTTGATTACTCGTCGCTGTTGTTTTTTTTTTTTCTATGTGAATGAGGAAGACAAAAGGCAGAACTGCCTGTATCGAATGCCTCCCCCAGAGTTGAAAGAGTGACAAGGCCAAAATCAAGGGACGCTCAAACCAAAATGCCTGGACACACAAAGTTTGAAGCAATTGAGGTCATAGGAAGAGGGAAAGATTGATTCTGGGATAGAGTTCCAGAGCTCAGCAGTTGAATAGAAGAAAGTCTGAGAATAACGTTTCATTCTAGGGTTGGAGAGTTGCACAGAGTAGGGGTGGGATTGTGTTGCAAGATGGGTACTATGTACCCTACACAGAGGATGTGGCACTGTATACACTGGGAAAGCTCTGAGGAACATTGATTATTATAGTAGCGATAGAATAGTGAGAGAGGTGCAATATTGCGGCAAAGAAAGAGAGAGTGCAGAGAGTTGGTGAGTGGACGGGAGTTAATGATACGAAAGGCCTTCCTTTCTACTTTGTCTAGGAGTGCGGTGTGAGAGGATCCTCCCCACACATGTGAACAATACTCAATACAAGGACGCACTGTGCCCCTGTACAGAGCAAGAAACTGTGCAGGGGTAAAGAACCCCTTGAGGCAGTTGAGCACACCCAGCTTCTGGGAGGCTCCTTAGCAAGAATGGTAATATGGTCCTTCCAAGTGAGAGCAGAAGAAAAAGAGACACCGAGAATATTGAGAGAAGATGAAGGATTGATTTTTGTATTGATGAAGTGTAAGGGATAGTCCTCTGGGAGTTCTGAATGGGTAGTAAGATTAAGCAATTGGGATTTGGAAGCATTAAAGGTGACAGGGTTTTCTCTGCCCCAATTGGAAATAGTAGTTAATTCAGAAGATAAGTGTTGCATGGCTTCATTATGTTTGTCTTTGAGGGATTGCTGGCTGGGGCATTCAGGAAAACTAATTGAGTAGTCTAAGGTAGAGTCGTCTGCGTATGAATGGATGGGACTGGAGATACATTTGAGAAGATCACTTATGGAAATTAGAAAGAGAATGGGAGATAGGACAGATCCCTGAGGAACACCGGAGTTGATAGGATGAAGAAGTGAACGGTGGCCGTCCACAACCACAGCTATTGAATGGCCAGCAAGGAAATTAGAGACAAAGGCACAGATGGAGGGATGGAAACCAAAGGTAGTTTAGAAATTAAAGATTTGTGCCAGACTCTATCAAAGTCTTCAGATAGGTCAAGTGCAATAGAAAAAGTCTCACCGAAGTCCCGAAAGGAGGATGACCAAGAGTTAGTAAGATATGAAAGAAGATCACCAGTAGAGCGACCTTTAAGGAAGCCATACTGGCGATCTGAAAGTAGATTATGAGATGAGAAATGCTTAATAAATTTGGAAGGAAGAATAGTTTAAAACACTTTAGTGATACAATAGATGAGAGCAATTGGACGATAGTTGGAGGGTTGAGAGCGGTCACCCTTCTTTGGGACAGGTTCAATGAGAGCAAACTTCCAGCAAGAAGGGAAGACGTTATAGGAGAGACAGAGACTAAAGAAGTTAGTGTCCAAGATGTTTGGCTTACCTATAATGAACAGGGTTTAGCACCCCTCCCCTCCCTAAGCAGCAGCACTCTTGGCTGGTGAACGGCAATGGCGACTTAACAGGTCTTTAGAAAAAGAACAGCAGACATAGGGCTGACAATCCTATTTATGAAGAAGTAAATCAAGAAAGCCTCTTGTCTACCACATCCACTCGTAGATGCCGTATAACCCAGAGTGCCTGGAACTAAGAGTACTAAAAATGCTGATTTCCTCTGATGAGCCTGACGACCACTTCGAGTAGCTCGACCGCGAGTGGAAAGAGGAACTGCCTCGAACTCTTCAAGCCTGGCGAGAATGACTTCGGCCATCGCTCCATTCCCTTTGTTCCTGAAGTTGCAAAATTCCTGAAGCAGTAGCTGATGCCAAAAGTCACAATTTCAGCCACCATCATTGTCCCCTTCCCGATGCAGTAAGCAGTATACCATATTCCTACGCTACCACAACCCCCTTCCCCTACTTACAGTGGAACCGTTACAGCTAACGCTATTCGCCAGAAGAGCCTCTCCAGCCCAGCTGTCAAACAATGACATTGTATAAATTGTTCTAATGTTTATTTTGGGTATTGTGGCTGTAATTGTGTTTTTATTGTGTATGTTCCTATCTGCATAAGTAAACTGTATTCCGTGTATATTGCTCGTGTTATTCTTTCCCTGTCAAGGCCCTGACAAGCGCCTTGATCCTTTCACCACCATTACGTAATTGTCATCATATTCTGGTTACCATTAGACGATTTTGTTTAGTTAATAATTTACCTCTGTGGCACAAATGGGTATATACACGATCTCAATTAACCCTCTTAATAAGATAGAACCTTAAACTGCATACAATCTTCTGGATTTAGCCAGAATCGAAGTTAAAAAGGCATCATGTTGCTATTACTGGCACTTCAGGGATATTATATAGAACTGCATGATCACGTTTGAGCTCATTACACATTCAAATGAGTACCTGTAATTTATGGCTAATGGGTGCGCTTGTCATAGAGGGCGACCAAGTCATTCATTTCAGCCGAATGCGTAGTACGTGCAAGGGATAGAAAATGGGGTCCATGAGCCAGATCCTGAAATTTTACATATAAGATACTAGTAAACTAAGCTTACTCTGTTTCCAGCTCACGTTAAATGTAGTCCTTTTGCTCCCCCAGGCCACTTTAATATATATGTATGTATATATAATTATATATATATATATATATATATATATATATATATATATATATATATATATATATATATATATATATATATATATATATATATATATATATATATAATATATATATATATACTGTATATATTTATATATATATATATAATTATATATATATATACTGTATATATATATATTTGATCTACACATCTTCTTCCCTTCCTAAAGCTTCCCTGCTCGTCGCCTATCCATTTCTCCGTTCTCACTCACACTCTCTCAATCACTACCCAACTGTACACCTTCCCTACTACGCTTAAAAGACATATTCCTCGGTGGTTACCACACACTCTTCTTTCCCCTTCGCCCTTATATAGGAGGACTATTATGCCAGTCTTCCAGTCATCGGGTGCATTCCCCTTCTCCCATGCTAGTTTGCACGTTTTCCATACCCATTCGATCACTATCTCACCACCATACCTCAACCTTTTCCCACACACTCCATCTGTTCCTGGTGCTTTCCCCAACTTCACTCTGTGCGGTCTGTGTATCCAGGTGACTCTATGTAACTATATGTAACTATCTCTGTCATTCCAGGCACACACACACACACACACACACACACACACATAACACCTGCACCTCATTTAAACCCCTCTGATTTTAACACGTACTGTATGTTCAGTAGTTAAGCTAATGACGGCCCTTAAAAACTAATGACAGATCGTACAGATTGCCAACATTTCGTCTATAAAATCTATAACTTTTACTAGATCAGAATACGAGCATTGAATCATAAATCCGTATCTGAATAAAACGTGTTGCATAACGTTAAATGGAAAACGTTATATAAATAATATAGTTAGCAGCAACCGATAACACCATAGCCCTACCAACCGATAACACCATAGCCCTACCAACCGATAACACCATAGCCCTACCAACCGATAACACCATAGCCCTACCAACCGATAACACCATAGCCCTACCAACCGATAACACCATAGCCCTACCAACCGATAACACCATAGCCCTACCAACCGATAACACCATAGCCCTACCAACCGATAACACCATAGCCCTACCAACCGATAACACCATAGCCCTACCAAAAATGGAAAATACTTGAACATTTGTTAGAGTAACCTAATTTGCTGAAGACAACTTATGAAACATTAGGTTAGGTTAGATTACTTAACCCCTCCAGCACCGTCATACCTTTTCACCTGTGATTCTGGCTAAAGTTAGACGATGTTATGCAGTTTAAGAAAGGCCTATGCTATTCAGAGGGTTTATTGATGTTATCCCTTTGATATAGATTATAAGCTAAAGAAAAGCGCCTAATGATAGCCCGAATAAGATGAAAATTAAGTCATGGTTCTGAAGGAGTTAACCCATTTAAGGGGAGACAGACCGTTTTTCTGGACCCCCTTCTACCTCGTGTTTAGTCCCACTAGTTTTGGGATTTTAAGACATTGGTTTCATTAGTTTGGTGATTTTATGACCGTTCACCCCATTTCTTTGTCAATATTAGGACCCTTCGTGCCATTTAGGTGTCTATTTTTTTCCTGGCGAGCGATAGCGAGCCTTTCATTTTAGGAGGAATCGGCCTTTGGGCGGAACATTTTTCTACCGAAAAATGTACAAATCTATCTTGAAGGGAGGTCTAGGGGGTGTTTTTCTAAGCTTGATGGAGGTCTAGGGAGGAAACTAAAACAAATATATAAATAAATGAATTACTAGACCTAACAAACAGCCACTGTCCCCTTAATACGAACAAATACAGAGGACGTGTTTGTAAATTGTCGTCTGGGTAATACTAGACGATTTTGCCAAAGCTCTCTGGTGCGAGGAGGGTCTTTTAAGGGGCCCCACCTCGTGTTTTTCTTCTCTCTCTGGGTTGTATCCATTCAGCCCCATTTAGCCTACTGTTTTAAGACCGTTAATCCAATCCAGGTGTCGATTTTTTCCTGGCGAGCATTAGCAAGCCAGCATATTTGTTTAAATGTTTTTGAAAGCAGGCAACATTTGTACATTTTTCGATAGAAAAAAAGTCTCCGGCGAAGCCGGATTTCTCCATACAATGCTGGCTCGCTATCGCTCGCCAGGAAAAAATCGACACCTGAATGGGGATAAATGTCTTAAAACAGTAGTCTGAATGGGGTCGAATGGATACAAGCCAAACAAAGAGAGAAAAAAAGATAAAAACAAACAGGTGACCCCCCTTAAGACACCCTCTTTCACCCTATTATAAAGGGGGATGGTTGACTTTTCTAGCCACCTTTCTCTCTTATGTTTAGCAACATTAGTTTTCATGTTTGGACTATTAGTTTGGCGATTTTAAGACCTTTCACCTAATTGCTTTGTCAATATTGAGACCTTTCGTGCTATTTAGGTGTCGATTTTGAATTCCTGGCGAGTGATAGCGAACCTGTGATTCAGGAGGCCATCGGCCAGGACATATTTCTACCGATCAATTTGTAAATTTATCTAGAAGGAGAATCTTGGGGATGTTTTTTAAGCTTGATGGAGGTCTGGGGAGGAAACTGAAATATTAATAAACAGATAAATATATAAGCAAATAAAAAGACGTTTTACCTCTTTAGTTTGGCGATTGCAAGACGCTTCACCTTATTTATGTGTATTTGTTTCTGGTTGAGCGATAGCGAGCCTGCAAGTTAGGGGAAACCGTATATATATATATACAGTATATACAGTATATATATATATATGTATATATATATATATATATATATATATATATATATAGAGAGAGAGACAGAGTATGGAGGCATTTAATGTCCCCCCCACCTACCCCACCCAGGACACCAAGGCTGGGTAATAATTCGTAATGTTGTATAAGTTATTGGTGTATTGGAAAGAAGTGTAATATTTTAGTTTAGTGTAATGGTAAGAAGAGGAGGTGTTTGTGAGAGCTAGCTTGATTAATCTGTGTAGTGAAACAAACAAAATCAGTAAGGGAAGGCAGGCAAATGACATCGGAGTTCCAGCAACTCCTTATCACATGCCTATGAGGCCTCACCTGGGTATTGCCTTTTGTTGTGTATGTGAGTGAAGGAGACAAACGTTAATAGTTTAATTTAACCCAATAGAAACATAAGAATGAAACACATGCATTTATTACCCTAAAAGTTTCGGAGAAAAAAAAACGACTCCGAAACATCTGATTGTACTGTACAAGTTTAGCTAAGGCGCGTTCGACACCGAAATCAATTCTCAACAATATTGATTTTGTATTCAACTGTGCGTTGTTGCTGTCGTATTTGTAGGTTGATATAATTTTGTTTTAACATAGTTCAGTTACCTTCATTCTACCTGTGAAAAATATCCGCTCCATAAATTCTACTATGGTTGGGATGGCAAAACTCCTTCTCAAAAGTCAAAGTGTTCTTCGCTGAACATTTGTTTGTTGACAAAACAAAATCAACCTATAACAACGATAACAACAACACGAAGTTGAGCATTGTTAATATTGAATTTTGGTGGAAAACACGGCTTTATTCATCTCATATTATTGTATCTCTCTCAGTTATCTACCAACAAATACGATTACTGAATTATGGAATCACTACGACACTGATTATGCAGCCCTATTATTAAGGGGAAGTATTCGTTGTATTTGTTTCTGAACCCCCTTCTCCTTCAGGTTTAGCCCCATTAGTTTCAAATGTTAATCTTTCGTCCATTTCGTTGTCAATATAAAAATACCAAAACAAAATTGCCATACAAATTTCGATAATATAAACTTGATAATAAAATATATGGTGTAATAACCTCTTTAGTTTGTTCCCTATACAGTATATACCTCCATCAATATATGGTGTAATAACCTCTTTAGTTTGTTCCCTATACAGTATATACCTCCATCAATATATGGTGTAATAACCTCTTTAGTTTGTTCCCTATACAGTATATACCTCCATCAATATATGGTGTAATAACCTCTTTAGTTTGTTCCCTATACAGTATATACCTCCATCAATATATGGTGTAATAACCTCTTTAGTTTGTTCCCTATACAGTATATACCTCCATCAATATATGGTGTAATAACCTCTTTAGTTTGTTCCCTATACAGTATATACCTCCATCAATATATGGTGTAATAACCTCTTTAGTTTGTTCCCTATACAGTATATACCTCCATCAATATATGGTGTAATAACCTCTTTAGTTTGTTCCCTATACAGTATATACCTCCATCAATATATGGTGTAATAACCTCTTTAGTTTGTTCCCTATACAGTATATACCTCCATCAAGCTTAATTAGTAACCCCTTGTGTACCAGCGCCGTCCTTTTAAAGGGGGTCTCCGGTTTTTGTTATCTTTCTCTCCTTTCTTCCCTTTCCCTGGCTTGTATCCATTCGGCCATATTCAGCCAACTGTTTTAAGACGTTTATCCCCATCCATGTGTCGATTTCTTCCTAGCGAGCGATAGCGAGCCAGAATTGTATGGAGAAATCCGGCTTCGCCGAAGAAATTTTTCTATCGAAAAATTTAAAAAATTTAGCTCGCTGTCAACACAAACAAATATATATGCTGGCTCGCTACCACTCGCCAGGTAAATAATGACACCTGGATGGGGTTAACTTCTTAAAACAGTTGGCTGAATGGGGCCGAATGGATACAAGCCAGGGAATGAGAGAAAAGTAGAGAAAGACAAAAGAAGCCGGTGACCCCCCTTAACTTTATTCCGGCTACTATTTCACGATATCATTCAAGTTATAAAAGGCCTCCAGCAACTATAAAAGGCCTCCAGCAACTATAAAAGGCCTCCAGCAACTATTAAAGGCCTCCAGCAACTATTAAAGGCTTCCAGCACCTATTAAAGGCTTCCAGCAACTATTAAAGGCTTCCAGCACCTATTAAAGGCTTCCAGCAACTATTAAAGGCCTCCAGCAACTATTAAAGGCCTCCAGCAACTATTAAAGGCTTCCAGCAACTATTAAAGGCCTCCAGCAACTATTAAAGGCCTCCAGCAACTATTAAAGGCTTCCAGCAACTATTAAAGGCCTCCAGCAACTATTAAAGGCCTCCAGCAACTATTAAAGGCCTCCAGCAACTATTAAAGGCTTACAGCAACTATTAAAGGCCTCCAGCAACTATTAAAGGCTTCCAGCAACTATTAAAGGCCTCCAGCAACTATTAAAGGCCTCCAGCAACTATAAAAGGCTTACAGCTATCTCACTTAATTTAACACTTTTTTGCTACCATCGATCCTACTTAAACTGCACAGAACCTTCTAATTATAGTTAACATAATATTAAAAAGACATCTCCTTCATAGTAGGAGTTATTGAACCCCTTCAGTACCGGCCATGTCTTTTTGTTTTATATCAGCTGCATTTAGGCGATTTTATGAAGCTTTGGAAGGATATATAGTATCTAAAATGATCAATTTAGATAGTTTGTAATCTTTGAATTGGTAGAAGTCCTTCTTAAGCTGAATAAGATCGCCTAATAGTTGGCAGAATATAATTAAAAGGATGTCACCGATACTGAATGGGTTACAAGCATATCCCCAAGACACCCTTCCAGATAAATATGTACATTTTTCGGTTGGAAAATGTCACGGCCGAAGGCCGGTTCCTACTAAATTACAGGCTCTTTATCACTCGCCAAAAACTACTCGACACGTAAATGGCACGAAAAGTCTTAAATTTGACAGAAATAGGGCAAAATGTTTTAATATCGTCAAGATAATGGGACGAGCGCCTAAAAATGCCAAAACTATTGGGGCTAAACATAAGGGAAAAGGGGGCCATGAAAAACAACTATTGAACAATCTCCCCTTAATGGACATATTCTTAAACCACATTGTTGTACGAAAAAAAATCAGGGTCTGGATGAACCCCCCTTATTCTGCAAAAGTGCATGGCCACAGTCTTTGATGGTGAAAACCGAAAACCCTTGGAATCAGCCCAGGCAGAAACCCTGTCCAACGCAAGTTGCATGTGTCTCTCAATAGCAGACATCCGGGAACCAGAAAACCAGATAGCCAAATCATCCACATATAGGGACGAGGACACCACAGCAGGTACAACGTCTAGAATACTGTTGACTGCCGCCTCAAACAAAAAAGCACTTAGGCACAACACTGAGGGACAACTTCCTCCTGGCACAGTGGCGTAGAAAGGAAAGAACCCACACGGACCCGAAACACACAATCAGTCAAGAAGTCTCCAAGCAACACCGGCAGCCGACCACGTAACCAAAGGCATGAAGTTGCCGCAGAATGCCATGTCACCAGGCTGTGTCATAAGCTTTTACGAGGAAAAAAACCCCACACAGCCACAAGATGTTGCTTAACCCTTCTTTGGCGGCGCCCGGCTATAGCCAAGGACTATGTGGCGGGGCCCGGCTATAGTCGCATGCAATTTTGAGCACGTAATGTGCTCTGAGAGAGAGCGGAGCGGTGGGAGGAGCGTAGGTTACCTCATGACCGCTCGCCATGGTGGCCGTGGAGCTACTGAGATGTACTCCGCCCTACTCCACCGTCCCTCACTCGTTTCACACGTAATAATGTAAGGAAATGACCGTATTTTACCGATTTTGCCCTTCGGTTCCACGATCGTTGCAAGACAACCAGTGATCGTAGAAGGATGGTTCGGGTGTCATTGGAAAGCTCATTTAACGCCCTTTCAGGGATACATACTTGTATTACGCTCTGGCTCTTGTTTATGCATGAAAACGAGCACGGAAACAAGCTCGTTTACGGTAAAACCCCCCGCTGGGCGGCACAGTCAAATATAGTCCACCACCCGCTCTTTGAGTGTTAAAGGCAAAAGCTTCACAGATTGAGAATTCAAGTCGGATAAGGTTGTCAGAAGTACATCGTAGTTTGTGGAAGCCACTCTGAGAAAGGGAGAGATGGTTGGTAAGAGTGAGATAATCTTTCTGATTGGTAATATGAATGGGAAGGTGGGGTGGTAGGAAGGTGAAGTGTACCGTCAGAGGTTGATGGGAATGGCAGTGGACTTGTGGACATATGTGTGGGGGTGTGGGGAGGAGGCTGTTAATAATCAGCAACTTCTTCTGAAACAGAATGATACACAGGTACACATGAAAAGTGGAGTGGAGGAAGGAAGGAGAGACAGTGGAACAAAAGTCACTTTTTGACTAAGTATATAAGGATGAATGAATGAGGAAATCAGTCTTAGATATTAGGGAATATAGGGTATTGGGGGGTGGGGGGGATTTGACCATTGTGTATTAGTAGGTAAAATTAGGATACAGAAGAAGTGGTGGAGAAAGGTAGAGTAGGGCAGGAAGGAGATGGAGTGGTGAAGAGGGTGGAAAGGTTACAGGAGGAGGAATTTAGGAAAGAGTTCAAGAGACCAGTAGAAAGATGACTAAGTAGGTTTGCCTTGGAGGGAATGGAGAAAGTGGAAGAGGTGAGCAAAGTTTTTAAATAAGAGATGTGTGCAACACGTGAGGAGGTATGTGGAGTTAGGAGAAGGGACAGGAGCAAAAGGAACAGCATGGTGGACTGAAGAGATGAAACTAGCAGTTGAAGGGAAAAATAAAGCATATAGAGAGTGGTTGGGTAGTAGAGGTAATAATGATTTGGAGAGACAGAAAAGGGAACGGTACTTAAAGATAAAGAGTAGTGAAGAGAGCAGTGAGGGAAAGTAAGCAGTGTAGATGAGGATTTTGGAAGGAATGTATGTGTAAAGTGGAAGAAGTGTAAGAATATGTTCTGGAAAGAGGTCAATAAAGTTAGGGAGGGGCGTAAGGGAAGTAGTATGGGAGTAGATAAGAATGGGCGAGTGTTAGCAGAGAAGCAAGAGAGAGCTACGACATAGAGGGAGCACTTCAATGAATTGTTGAATGTAGGAAATTAAACGCCAGCAAACATAGTTGGATGGGGTATGGGAGAGAGATGAAGAAAAGTAGTGACGAAGGAGGTGGGAAATAGGTGGTCAGAAATGTATGAGGCCTTGAAAAGGGTGAAGAAGGGAACGCATCAGGAATAGATGGAGTGTGGGGCAATGCTGAGATATGGTGGTGAGATAGTGATTGAATGAGTATGGAAAGTGTTTACTGTAGACAATCATGAGAGAAGGGAAGTGTGTTTGATGACTGAAAGACAGGCATAATAGTCCCCCTGTGTAAGAGTAAAGGCGAGAGAGGAGTGTGTGGCAATCACAGAGGGATATGTTTCCAAAACATAGTAGGAAAAATGTAAATTAGGGTAGTGATCGAGAGAGAGAGAGAGAGAGAGAATGGAGAAATGAGTCGGTGAGGAGCAGGCCGGGTTTAGGAAGGGAAGAGGGTGTGTAGACCTGATTTTCTCCTTAAAATATGTTGCTGAAAAATATCTAGAGAAGGGACAAAAGTTGCATGCTGCCTCTATGGACTATGACAAAACCTAAGACAGAGTTGAAGGAGTAGGTTTGAGGAAAGTATTGAGAATATACGGAGGAGCTGGTAAGTTGCTGAAAGCAGTGAAGAGCATGTATGAGGGTACAAAGGCGGCAACACATGTGGAAAATGAACGGAGCAAGTTCTTGGACCTGAATGCTGGCTTAAAGCAAGTGTTCGTGATCTCACCATGGTTGTTCAATATCTATATGGATAAAGTTGTGAGAGAAATTCTAGGAAAAGCAGTGGATGTTGGTGTATCCTTGATAAGGGAAAGAAATGAGTGGTGGAAGTTGTCTGTACTTCTGTTAGCTGATGACGCAGTTCTGATGAGTGATAGTGAGAGGGAGTTACAGGGCCTGGTAAATATGTTTGGAACTGTGTGTAAGAAAAGAAACCTGAAGGTAAATGTGGGAAAGAGTAAATTTATGGTCTTGGAAAAAGTATATGGGTCTCACGTTTGATTGCCGTTTAACTTGGGTTCCGCAATTGACAAATCTGAAGGCATCGTGTATGAAGGCTTTGAATCTGTTGAGGGTTCTGTCACATATCTGTTGGGCTGCTGATTGCAGACCACTACTGCATCTGTTTCAGGCATTTGACACCTCCAAACTGTCATATGACTGTGAGGTCTACTCCTCTGCCACAGACTACAGACTTAAAACTCTAGATGCTGTTCATCATGCTGGTCTTTGTCTGGCAGCTGGGGCTTTTCGGTTGGCTTTGATTCCCAGCTTTTTGGTGGAGGCTGGTGTGCCTCCCTTAGATTTACTGCGTCAATCTGTGGTTGTACGTTGCTGGTTTTGGATTAGACGCCTTCCAGACTCTCTTGTTTGTGCCTGTGTCTCGGGACAATTTTGTTTTTCATATTATGGTCGGCATCCTCGAATGCCTGATCCTTTTGGCTATAGAGTTCGTGAAGTTATGATGGAGCTTGATCTGTCGACAGTTCCTGTGAGTCCCCTGCAAATCCAGAGGATTGCCCCCTGGGTCTTGCCCGAGTCATCGTTCTGCAGGTTTTTCACAGGCACGAAGGATTCAGTCACTCCTCAGTCTCTTCTTCATTTGTTTTTGGAACATTCTTCTAGTCATAATAGTTCTGTACCTGTGTATACTGATGGCTCTAAATCTGCCCCCGGTGTTGGTTTTGGAGTTGTGTTCCCCGACTTCAGCCATGGAGGTAGTCTTCCTTTAGCTGCCTCAGTTTTTATTGCAGAGTTGTCTGCTATCATTTTAGCTCTGAAATTGGTGTTTGTTCACCAAGACAATAATTTTACTATTTTTAGTGATTCTCAAGTAGCTCTCATGGCTCTGGAATCTTTTAATTCATTCCATCCTACAGTTTTAGCGATTTTAGAGTGGCTGTTTCTCATTCATCGTCGAGGGAAAAGAGTGGAGTTTTGTTGGATCCCCACTCATGTTGGTGTCAAGGGTAATAAGAGGGTGGATGCTTTGGCAAAAGCTGCAGCTTTGAGACCTTCACATGTAAATTACCCTCTGCCTTCTTCTGATCTACGTACTCCTCTCATGTTTGCTATTCGTGCCAGTTGGCAGGCACGGTGGGATTGTGTTACTGTTAACAAGCTCAGAGAAGTTAACAAGTTAGTCTCGCCAAGAGCTTGCCCTACCATGACTCGCAAGTTGGAAACTGCGCCTCTGCATTGGACATACCAGGCTCATACGAGTTCCTTATGTGTGGAGGTGCACTGCCTTTCTGTGAGGACCGTCTAGTTCCCCTTACTGTCAGGCACTTACTGGTTGAGTGTCCCAGTTTGGTCGACTTACGTCGGAGGTTGTTTTTGGCGCACCGGAAGGCAAATGGTACTTACTGTCTCTCTTCGGTACCTGGAGGGGAGGCTGTTTCCCCTGGAGATGTGTTTATATTTTTGAAAGAGGCTGGCCTCTTCCAGTTTTTATGATTGCATTGCTTTTACATTGATGTATAATGTTACTTATGTTGTTTTAAGATTTTAGTTTTCCGCATATATGTTAGCTTGTTCGGCGCCATATGACCTTGTAGTTACGGTGCCAAGTTTTCTATCAATCAATCATTCACTCTTTTTTTACCAAACTTATCCAGGCATGCCTCAACACTTACCCCAAAATCCTTGTTCACTTGTTCTGCTAAATTTTCTGTAGGCGCATACACACACACAACCACCCATGTTTGTATCCCACTTTCATTCTCACTCACACAATCCTTGGACCCTCAGAAACATTCTCTCTTACACTTGTTACTTACAATTAAACACCTTCTTTCACTCTCTCATTATCATACACTCCAGCACACACACCCGTTCCACACTCACATTCTCTCAGGCAATTAAGACTAGCCATATTCCTTTTCGGATCAATACTTTGAAAGCTAGAATAGGATAATTTAGGTAGGCTGGGGTAGTTAGGTTACGTTAGCATGATTATCATAGATTAGGTTAGTAAATGATTAGGGTTGGATTTGGATAAGTGAACCCTACTAAGCAAATATTCTTATTCTAAACCAACACATTTCTCCTACCTAATCCATCCTCCCCTAATTTATCAAAGGTGGTGACCTATTCCTTTAGGTTTACCCCGTTTTTGGTAGTCTCGATTAGCCAAGTCACTACACCAAGACAATTACCATATCTTTAAAATATAACTGTTCTTCGAAACTCCCAAATGTAAGCATCTCGCACTCGGATATGGATGACAACAACAATCTAAGCTAGGTTATACAACTCTTGATCATTATGTTTAACCTTACCCGATGTTAATAACCCACCCTCTCATCCCGAACACCAACCACAACCCTATCAGAGGCAAGCCAACCACATCATTCCTCAACTCCCAAATCATTCGCAATTCTTTAGGTTCGAATCCTTGGAGTACCACACGTATCCATTAGTTTAATTGATTTCATAAATTAGGTTTATTTGTACGTTAATTGACCACTTGCGAGTTTCGTTCTATAAGGAAGTTGGAGCTGTAGATATTGATATTTAACAGAATTACGAACTAAAATACGGTCATAGTACATTGGTAAACACATAATTCCCAATTTAACATACCCTTTATCCATCAAAAACCTACATTATTATTGTATTTCTGTTTAATAGCGATGTTTAAGGCTCCAACTTCCTTATAGCCTGAAACTCGCAAGTAGTCAATTGGTGGGTTGGTGATAATATGAATTCATCGATGGTTGAAGAAGGCAAGTAAAGACATTCCAATTGACTGCTGGGGAATCACTGGCCTATTTTAATCACCTAAGAATTTCCTATTAAGGGAAGATATTTTTTTTTCGGGACCCATCTCTCCCTCGTGCTTAGTCCCAACACTTGAGATTGTAAGACGTTCACCCCATTAGTTTGGCGATTCTAAGAACTTTCGCCCCATTTAATTTCAATATAAAAACCTTTCGTGACATTTAGGTGTCAATTTATTCCTGGCGAGCGATAGCGAGCCTTTAATGTTAAGCGGTACCAGGCCGGAAAAATGTTCTACCGACAAATGTACAAACTTATCTTGAGGGGGAGTCTAGGAGGTGGGTTTTTTTAAAGCTTGATAGAGAAGAATATATATAAAATAATATGCACATTCAAATATAAAACCTCCTCTCAAGCCACTCGTAAAGGGTTAACCCCTTCTGTACCGAAGACGTCTTTTTCATTTTATTCTAGCTGTACCGTAATTAGACCATTTTGTGCAGTTTAGGAAGGACCTGTGGTAGTAAAAAGGGTTAAGTGAGATAGTTTGAAGCCTGTTCATTGCTGGAGGCACTTTTCAAACTGAATACATTTGTCTATTAGTAGCCAGAAGTTAAAAGGACAGCACTGGTACTGAAGGGGTTATTGTAATATACTGTTAAAAGGCCACAATTATTTTAGGTCCGTAGTTCATAACCTTTTATGGGTGCAGCGAATCCTAAATAACTGGAGGATGAAGGCTATGACAGTACACAGTCACGATATTTAAAATTATAATTATGTATGTATGTATGTATATATTTAGGCACGTACCCCATAGCTGGGGTTGGCCAACTCAAAACTGAGCCCGAATAGAAACTTAAAAGTTCCAATGTTTAGGTTCCGGTACCACTTTTGCGTTCCCTCGCCCATCTCTCTCTCGGTTAGTATGATAATTTATACATATACAGTAAGTTACATAATAAGTGCAAACATGTATGTTGGAGGTGACTTATCTAAATGCTTGTGATAAATATTTATGGAGTGGTTACATATACTGTATATACAGATCAATAACAAGGTAAAACCTGAACATATGCCAGGACATAGAGATGGAAGGGAGAGTGGGGAGCATACGAGGGCAGTTAACATATATTCTAGTGGTGTTGCAAATAAGATCTTATGTTAAGGTAGATATATATTTTGTTAATAGTTGAAATCAAGACATCTCTTATATCTATAACATATACATTTGTATTGTTATACAGTAAACAAGGGGACGGTTGTGTGTATTGTTGAAGATACTATTTGTAGGGATCTCGAGATAGAGAAGAGAATTACTAGCTGAAACTACAGTACAATGCTCCGCTATCTCAGAAGTATAGTCTTTCCAGGTGTCTCGGGTAAGCCCTGGTCCTCTTGCCTCCTTCCTTTTCACTGCTTCTCGGGTGTCGTCAGAGTTGGTAGTCGTGACGCCTGGTTCTCGCTTATTTTCTGCAGGGCTGGTGGCTGGCTTAAGGAGCTATTTAATTGAAGTAAATTATAATTTTAAAGGTCCACAATAATATATACGGTATATATTATGTTAACAAGTATTTCACAATATATTGGTCTAATCAAACGAGACAAATTACGTAAGTTTGTTGGAAATAATTCAAGTAAGATCAAGGAAAGTAATTCCGTTTTGCTACTACCCATAATAAGTTGTTAGTCTGTATATACTTTCATAATGCGCATAGGTAAATGTATTCAAACCTTTCTCTAATCATCTTTATGGCCAAGTCCGTTGTGTGAAATTAGTCATGCACATGCCCACGCATTTGTTCATTTTCCTTTTACTTATAAACGAGTAGCCTTATTTGGGTTAGGTTTTCTGTTGGTGTACACATTCCTTTGCATTGCTTTGTTGTGAGTGTAGGACAGAACAACTCAATCGAAATCCATTCAGTATTGATTGTAAATAATGCCTCATATGGATACTTATACTATTATTACTGCTACAAATGAAATCATACATGTAAGCATAGACATTTTTAAATACCACACTGCTTCTCAAACATAGATAAGCTGGCTAAATTGGATGGATACCAAGTAATTTATAATGCAAATAAAAATGTTGATTAGTAAACGTTAGCAACACTGACAAAGCAAATGGGGTCATTGAAAGGTGAATATATCAGCTGATTGTTAAAACAAAAAATATATACAGTATATATATATATATACTGTACTGTATATATATATATCCATAGTGTTCCTGGAAGCATTTTGGGAATTATAGATCAATTCACCGAACATGAATTACTCCTGACGTCGTTCAGAGTCGAATATGACCGGGAGGACCATATGCTTTCATTAGTGTATTCAAGTATATTGGGTTTTGTAATTGATGATTAATGTTAAGAACGGGGTGTTACATATATATACTGTATGTGCCCCAAGCTGAACATTTCCATGAGTATTATGCTTGCCCGGAAGCCCTTTGACATTATCATCGACTCTGTACACTGCCAAGACTCAGTAGATGAGGTAGCATACAGTCATTGATGATTGGGAAGTGAAATGCATGAATATCGATGATTCATGAAGTTCAATTAATTATGTTTTTGTTTTCACTTTCCAGTCTACTATTTTCTAATAACAATTACTGTCATCTATAATTCTCGTGCCTCACCTTGGCAACATTACCGTGATTGCCCAGTCTTTGATTTCTTCCAGTTCTAGGTTCTTTAGGCATTTGATTAAACCTTGAGTTCGTTAATCCCCCTATGTACTAATAAGTATAATTGAGTTACAATTGTATACACTATAAATATAATAGTTCTATCTCAAAATGTAATGCTCGGTGCTTTTGACTTTTTTCCGGCAATGTATAGATAACGCTCTTCCTACATGTTTTAAAATATGACTGATAAAACAATGACATGAAAGGGAATTAGAGATTAAATGAGTTCATGGAAGAGGAAGACAACAATAGGGTATGGTATAGATAATAATATAATCATTATAATATAAATGTTAAGAACAGAAAGGGAGGAGCAAAATAATGAAAACAAAACAAAACAAAAATCTCCACAGAATGTAGACACGCCTAAGATAACATTAATAATACTATTTGCGGCGGGTGTATTCCTTTGTTCATTAAACATGCATGATTAACTGTTGTAATCAACAGATTAACCTTCATTTTCTTGTAATGTCAATACATTCGCCATAAATGTCATACATTACTATGTAACAATATTACATAAACCTTGTTCAAGGAGGTAACTAATATTAACCCGTGGAGCCCCGGGTAGTTTTGTAATGTTTGTTCACCAGAACCCGGCCGGTTTTAAAAAAATTGTTTTATTCCAGAAACAATAGCGAATGGGTTAGGAATGAAGGAAAAACCACGAAAAACCGCTCAAAAAGCTTAAAGAATGGTCCTACAGAGCCCCCGAAAACGTATTTTACTAGAGTAAAAAATTGAAGGCAATTACCCCCAAAAAACAGGTTATTAGAACATAAGAACATAAGAAAATGGGAGTCTGCAGAAAGCCGATTGGCCTAAGCAAGGCAGATCCCTGTCCCACACAACCCCAATTCAATTACAAAGCCCAATTATAGGCTCAACACTCTAATACCCTGAGGATCATCTTACCAAAACGGTTAGAGATTAACGCAGGATTATGGGGGTCTGCAGAGAGCTGATTGGCCCAACCCGGCTGATCCCCCTTCACACCCAACCCTTCTCGTCCATATGCTTATCCAATTTTATCTTAAAGCTCCCTACAGTTTTAGATCCCACTATAGCACTTGGTAGTCCATTCCACCCATCTACAACTCTGTTACCAAACCAATATTTGCCTATATCTTTTCTGAAACGAAATTTATCTAATTTGAAACCATTGGTACGAGTTCTTTCGCTATCACTGAGCTTTAGTACATTTGTCATGTCCCCTTTGTTAATCCCACTAACCCACTTGAACACCTCTATCATATCCCCTCTAACTCTGCGTCTCTCTAACGATTGTAAACCTAATTTCTTCAACCTTTCTTCATACGAAAGATTTCTAATATTATGGATCATTTTTGTCATTCTACGCTGTACTCTCTCCAATGAATCTATGTCCATTCTGTAATAAGGACACCAAAATTGGACAGCATAATCCATATGGGGTCTCACTAATGACAAGTAAAGTTTTAAGATGACATCAGCAGTTCTGTTACTCACACTCCTAGAGATGAACCCGAGAATCCTGTTTGCCGTATTACGAACGCTTATACACTGTTTTCTAGGCTTCAAATCATTGCTAACAAACACACCTAGATCTTTCTCACAGTCTGAATTTTCTAATTCTAAATTAGCTAGTTTATATTTAACATTTGTTTGCATCTTCCCTATCTTTAATACCTTGCATTTGTCAATGTTAAACTTCATCTGCCAATTTACTGACCATTCATGTAAGGTATCTAGATCCCTTTGGAGGCACTCTATATCGCTATCTGAATCAATTGATCTCCCTATTTTAGTATCGTCTGCGAATTTACTTATCCTACTAGTTATACCTAAATCTAGGTCATTTATGTATATAAGAAACAACAGGGGACCTAATACCGATCCCTGGGGGACACCACTTTTGACTGCTCCCCATTCTGATTTGGTACCATTTATGCTGACTCTCTGCTTCCTACCAATTAGCCATGACCTAATCCATCCTAACAACGCCCCACCTATTCCATGTGCCTCAACCTTTCTCATCAATCTTTCATGAGGGACTCTGTCGAAAGCTTTACTGAAATCTAAATATATAATATCATATGACTTGTCATTATCTACTGCTTCATATACCTCTGAGAAAAAACTAAGCAAATTAGTAAGGCAAGACCGTCCCTGAGTGAATCCATGCTGAGAAGAATTGATTAAGTTAAATGTTTCTAAGTGGTTTCTCATTTTCCTAGCAATAATTGACTCTAGTAGCTTTCCTATGATTTAAGTGAGACTAATGGGACGGTAATTGGATGCTATTGATTTATCACCTTTTTTGAAGATCGGAACTACATTTGCAAGCTTCCAAGCTTCTGGAACTATACCTGTTTCTAATGACTTGTTAAATAGAAATGTTAATGGGTAACTTAACTCATCTCTGCATTCTTTTAATACTCTAGCATATACCTCATCAGGACCAGGCGATTTATGAGGTTTCAGTCTGTCAATTTCCTTAAGCACATCATTTCTACTTATAGTAACCGTACTTAACCTATTATCTATACTATCGCTGTATACCTTACGGACTTCTGGAAACTGTGCCAAATTTTCATTAGTGAAAACGGAAAGAAATTGACTATTTAATGTACATTTCTAAATCATTTTCTGTCATTTCTCCTATCGAAGTTTTAAGGGGACCAATTACATCTCTAACCTTGGATTTATATAGTTGGTAAAAAGCTTTAGGATTATTTTTTGAGTCATTGGCAACCTTAATTTCATAATTTCTTTTTTCTTTACTAATATCCTTTTTTACCTGTCGTGATAGATTCTGATAGTAAGCAAGTAGGTGAATTTCGCCTTTTTTATTTTTTCTATATATTCCTCTCTTTTTTCCTAGAAGATCTAATAGTCTATTATTCATCCATTTGGGTTGGTTCTGTGTTGATCTAAATTTTCTTTTGGGGATATATTTATTTTGCGCATTAAATACAGACTTGATAAAATTATCGTATGTATCTACCAAGTTTGACGTCTCTTCCTGACTTAAGATGACAGGTGCCTGAGAAAGGATACACTCATTTGGACACCTGGATCGACTTAATTTTTTGACCAAAGGGTCCGCTAACAGGGCTTCTCTTAACCCACCATAATTGGCTTTTCTGAAGTCATGTATTAATGTTGTATTCTCTCTGATATTACCTTTCCATTGTATATTAAAATACACAGAATTGTGATCACTATTTCCTAGGTGGTCCCCGATTTCTACACTATTTATCATATGTTCATTGTTACTGAAAACTAAATCGAGAATATTTTCACCTCTAGTCGGCGTATCTATGAATTGAGATAAAAAACTATCTTGTACTACCTCAATAAACTCCTTTGAATCAGAGTCGCCTATTTGTTGCTGCCAATCTATATTAGGGAAATTAAAATCCCCCATAATGCACACGTTGCTAAGCCTTGATGCTATTTTAATTTCCTCCCATAATGATGTTCCGTCATTTCTACTCATATTTGGCGGTCTATACATAACTCCAATAACTAAAGTCTCACTACCTTCGTTAACTTCTACCCAAACACTTTCATTTTCATTATTTACTCTAATACCTGATTTAGTACAGCTTTTTAATGAACTCCTGACAAACACTGCTATACCGCCGCCCCTCCTACTTGTTCGGTCATATTTAAACAAACTATATCCCGGTATATCAAACTCTGCTAAAAAATGTCTGGTTTCTGTATTAATCCATGTTTCAGTTAGCGCTATTATGTCTATATTTTCTTTGCTAACCAGTGCTCTAAGTTCGTTCATTTTGTTACATAAACTCCTGCAATTTGTATAATAAACCCTCAAACTATTACTTGTATTTGCAACTATTTTTCTATTGTTTTTAACTAATTTATTTTTACCTGTTGAACTACTGGACCTAGACGGAAAAGCTACGCTATCAGAATGTTCGTTATTACTATCAATTTCATGTGGCTGGGATTCTATTTTACTTACACACCTATGGTTTATTAACAAAACCCCGCAACAAACTTGTTGAGTGAGCTGGCTAAGGTCGAAACTCCTAGTCGAGAGAGATGTACTCCATCCTGGGCATACAGTTCATCCTTACCGTAGAAGAGGGTCCAGTTATCCAGGAATGGAATAGTATTTGCCTTGCAATACTTCTCCAGCCGGCTATTTACACCAATAGCCCTGGAGGACCATTCCTTCCTTACCCCTCTTCTTGGTAGGATACTGTGTACCACAGGAACTCCACCCTTCTTCTTGATCCTCTCCAACATTTCCTGGTACGTGGTGAGCAACTCCTCAGTCCTGCATTTCCAAATGTCGTTGCTCCCTGCGTTGAGGAAGATGATGGGGTCCTCTCCACTCGCTTCCATGACACCATCTAGCTTTTCTGCCACCTTCTCGACTCCGGCACCAGGCAGACAGACAACTTTACCAACATGTGTGTTAGTAGCCCTACCAAGGTATTTAACCATTGAATCCCCTACAATTAAAATAGACTTAGCTGTTTTCTGTTGACGGCCTGAAGCAGAAGTAGTAGCAGCAGAAGTAGCTGCAGATTTCCACCCCTCTCCTCTCACTGCCCCGCTATAAGACGGGTCATCTCCTTCCTCCTTTCCCCCTTCACTGCCATCACACTCGTCATCCAGGGTGCTATACTTGTTTTTAACCATCACATACTACTTCTGGAAGGTTAATTTCATTCCTCTTGAAGATGCCACCTTCCAGGAAGAGTCCGGGTTTCCTACACCAGTGGCATTTTTGTTTTCCTCAAATGCCATCTTCAATGCTAAGTTCTCGTCCTTGAGAGATTGGACCTCGAGCTCAACATTCTCCAGCCTCTCTTGCAAAGCAAGACAAAGCTGGAGAACATGGGAAGAGGTGACAATCTCATCAGCACAAGCCATCACTAGGAATGTTCACCTCACTAGGGGATAAACAGGTATGTCACGAGTGGTCACTGGGTACGTCCTCACTGGTCAAAGGTCAGGAGCCTATTGCGCGCTCACGCGCACGCACGTGGACTTTGAGAGTTTTCAACCATCGGCACGGTTGCGTGGGATACGTATACAGTTCCCATACAAATCTGAGCCCTCTTGAGTGGCTACACCTGAGGTTATGGTCGGCGCAATTAGGGTGACGCGCCAGACGCGTCTCTGGGGCTGTGCGTTACATACATCGCCGACGCGTCAGACGCGTCGCTGGGGCTGTACGGGTTAATGTCAATTGGTTCAAAGAATCATTCAAGCTGAGATCAAGTGATATATATAAACAGAACTGGTTGGAGGAGATTCTTAGCAATACACTATGCCTAAATTATAGAGTAATGACAACAAACATAAAACTACAAGACTATTTCCTAAAGCTTCCCAAGCAATACTCCATTATTTTATGCAAGTTCAAATGTTGTAATCACAGGTTACCAATAGTAACAGGTAGGTATAATAATGTAAATGTAGATGAGAGAGTGTGTATATTATGTAATACGAATATAATTGGTGACGAATATCATTATGTGTTCGAGTGCCCTTATTTCTATGAACATAGAAAGAAATATATTAAGAGGTATTTTTATAATAATCCAAACACTTATAAGATGTCAAAACTATTTAACTTTAATACATATTCAGTTACAATGAACTTGGCCAAATATCTTAATACAATTATTCAATCCTTTTAAAAAGAGGTGATTGTGAGATATCAAAGCCTAAGGGTTCAAAGAGTCAATATTATTGTTAGTAGGGTCATTTGCTTGGAATCCGTGACCATTTTGTTCCTACCTTTTTCTCTCGATGGATTTGACAACCTGAACCATTTTAAAGGAAAATATTAGCTCCTATGCCCCTCTGAAAAATGACGGCTAACTCTGCTAGAGCACAATATTCAAAATGGCCGCCAACGCCATCTTGAAAAACATGAAATGTAATATCTCTGGCATCAGATGAGCTACAAGGACGAATGAGGTGTCCTTTTTCACTAATTCTGGCATTACAAATTCACTGAAATGGTTATTGTATTGTATTGTATTGTATATTGTATTGTTATTGTATTGTATTATACTAATTGTACATACTAATCTGCCACTTCACTCTCACTACATGATTCACTGTATGAGCCACTATCAGAATCACTGTCCTCACTTTCGCTGCTATCATCACTGTTGTTCTCTGCCTGCGGTGTATATCTAATATTACTTTTTTACTGTTTCAGATGGATCGCATGCCCATCTGATGAAAATCGCCGACTTGTGAAGTGACCGAAATAATGGATAATAGAAGAGAGAGTGAAGAGTTACCAGACAAGACATTAAATGAATACGAGTACATTTTACTCTGTGGTGAGCGATGTACCGCAGATGATCGTTTGGAAAACATTACACCTGAGAAGTGGGAATCCATCCGGGAAAAGTCTTTACAATGGAAAGAACTTGATAAGTTTCAACATATACATGAAAATGTGGATTGGGAGAAGGGACCAAAGGGTCACCATATGCATAGCACTTGTTACGCATCATTATCCAGCAAGCGCAAGCTCTCTCAAGCCGAAAAACGCAAACACAAATCCGAGGAACGTCTTGAAAGAGATGAAGCATCAGATCAACAAGACCCTTCCCCAGAGGCCAGTGCACCTAAAAGGCTCCGCTCCAGTATGGGTGTCCTTCACGATAAGACTATGTGTGTGGTGCATGAAAGGGGCATACAAGAGTAGTCATCGTGACAAGCAGATTTTACTCCTATCAACAGTAGATGCCTGGACTAAATTCAAGTTACATACTGTCCGTCTGGAAGATGAGGTCATGAGATTGAGACTTGACACTCTGATTGCATCCATCCCAGATAGTCAAACAGCATTTGGGTTGGAAATCCGCTACCATCGTGCCTGCTGGCGCAAATATGTGAGCGACCACAAGCCCCTTTCAGATGAAAGCACTCAACATCTGCAGCGTGTAAACCTCCGAGAGGCCCAAGCTCTCTTCTTTCATCATATTCGTCAAGTCATTTTCAAAGACCATGAAATTCGCACACTGCAAGGCCTGCTGCAGGACTATAATTGCATTATCTCAAATCACGGACATAACTCAGTAGTAAAATCCAGCTACTTAAAGGAAATTCTCGTCAATGAATTTGGGGAAGACATCGGATTTCATAAACGCATTCAAAAGAATGTGAGTGAACTGGTATATGGTGCAACAGCAGCAGGTACATACATCGAGGCGGCAATATCTTCATTGGGTGTCAGCAATGATCAGTTGGTGATGAATGTTGCGGCACGACTCAAAGAGCAAGTCATCAGGACAAATAATATTCCCTGGCTCCCATATATACACGAGATGGAGAGAGAAGAAGACCTCAGTGAGCTCCTGCTGAAGCTGCTCACATGGCTAAAACACCCAAATAAGTCTGCAATTGATGACAGTCCATCCGTCCGATCGATTGCATCTATCCTCACAAGCTACATCACTGGAAAACGCACTGCATTTGAGATAAATCTCTCTGTCTTGCTACATGGACTGACCAAGAATAGAGAGATAGTCGACATAATGCACAAAGATGGACTGGGCATCAGTTACAATGAGGTACTTATGCTGCAAGATTTTTGGGTGGTCAATGACCTCAAGTGCTGATCTGATTGCCCCTTCGAACTAGCTGAGGGTAAGCCTGCTATCGCCACCGTCACTACACACGCAGGGAGGGTGGTGAGAGGACCTACTGTGTTGTTGTGCTGGCTACCCCTACTGTTTCCCGCCACTTTCTACCAGACACCACCACCGTCACTACACACGCAGGGTGGGTGGTGAGAGGACCTACTGTGTTGTTGTGCTGGCTACCCCTACTGTTTCCCGCCACTTTCCACCAGACACCACCACCGTCACTACACACGCAGGGTGGGTGGTGAGAGGACCTACTGTGTTGTGCTGGCTACCCCTACTGTTTCCCGCCACTTTCTACCAGACACCACCACCGTCACTACACACGCAGGGAGGGTGGTGAGAGGACCTACTGTGTTGTTGTGCTGGCAACCCCTACTGTTTCCCGCCACTTTCCACCAGACACCACCACCGTCACTACACACGCAGAGAGGGTGGTGAGAGGACCTACTGTGTTGTTGTGCTGGCTACCCCTACTGTTTCCCGCCACTTTCCACCAGACACCACCACCGTCACTGCACACGCAGGGAGGGTGGTGAGAGGACCTACTGTGTTGTTGTGCTGGCTACCCCTACTGTTTCCCGCCACTTTCCACCAGACACCACCACCGTCACTACACACGCAGGGTGGGTGGTGAGTGGACCTACTGTGTTGTTGTGCTGGCTACCCCTACTGTTTCCCGCCACTTTCCACCAGACACCACCACCGTCACTACACACGCAGGGAGGGTGGTGAGAGGACCTACTGTGTTGTTGTGCTGGCTACCCCTACTGTTTCCCGCCACTTTCCACCAGACACCACCACCGTCACTACACACGCAGGGAGGGTGGTGAGAGGACCTACTGTGTTGTTGTGCTGGCTACCCCTACTGTTTCCCGCCACTTTCCACCAGACACCACCACCGTCACTACACACGCAGGGTGGGTGGTGAGAGGACCTACTGTGTTGTTGTGCTGGCTACCCCTACTGTTTCCCGCCACTTTCCACCAGACACCACCACAGTCACTACACACGCAGGGTGGGTGGTGAGAGGACCTACTGTGTTGTTGTGCTGGCTACCCCTACTGTTTCCCGCCACTTTCCACCAGACACCACCACCGTCACTACACACGCAGGGAGGGTGGTGAGAGGACCTACTGTGTTGTTGTGCTGGCTACCCCTACTGTTTCCCGCCACTTTCCACCTGACACCACCACCGTCACTACACACGCAGGGTGGGTGGTGAGAGGACCTACTGTGTTGTTGTGCTGGCTACCCCTACTGTTTCCCGCCACTTTCCACCAGACACCACCACCGTCACTACACACGCAGGGTGGGTGGTGAGAGGACCTACTGTGTTGTTGTGCTGGCTACCCCTACTGTTTCCCGCCACTTTCCACCAGACACCACCACCGTCACTACACACGCAGGGAGGGTGGTGAGAGGACCTACTGTGTTGTTGTGCTGGCTACCCCTACTGTTTCCCGCCACTTTCCACCAGACACCACCACCGTCACTACACACGCAGGGTGGGTGGTGAGAGGACCTACTGTGTTGTTGTGCTGGCTACCCCTACTGTTTCCCGCCACTTTCCACCAGACACCACCACCGTCACTACACACGCAGGGAGGGTGGTGAGAGGACCTACTGTGTTGTTGTGCTGGCTACCCCTACTGTTTCCCGCCACTTTCCACCAGACACCACCACCGTCACTACACACGCAGGGAGGGTGGTGAGAGGACCTACTGTGTTGTTGTGCTGGCAACCCCTACTGTTTCCCGCCACTTTCCACCAGACACCACCACCGTCACTACACACGCAGGGTGGGTGGTGAGAGGACCTACTGTGTTGTTGTGCTGGCTACCCCTACTGTTTCCCGCCACTTTCCACCAGACACCACCACCGTCACTACACACGCAGGGAGGGTGGTGAGAGGACCTACTGTGTTGTTGTGCTGGCTACCCCTACTGTTTCCCGCCACTTTCCACCAGACACCACCACCGTCACTACACACGCAGGGTGGGTGGTGAGAAGACCTACTGTGTTGTTGTGCTGGCTACCCCTACTGTTTCCCGCCACTTTCTACCAGACACCACCACCGTCACTACACACGCAGGGTGGGTGGTGAGAGGACCTACTGTGTTGTTGTGCTGGCTACCCCTACTGTTTCCCGCCACTTTCCACCAGACACCACCACCGTCACTACACACGCAGGGAGGGTGGTGAGAGGACCTACTGTGTTGTTGTGCTGGCTACCCCTACTGTTTCCCGCCACTTTCCACCAGACACCACCACCGTCACTACACACGCAGGGTGGGTGGTGAGAGGACCTACTGTGTTGTTGTGCTGGCTACCCCTACTGTTTCCCGCCACTTTCCACCAGACACCACCACCGTCACTACACACGCAGGGTGGGTGGTGAGAGGACCTACTGTGTTGTTGTGCTGGCTACCCCTACTGTTTCCCGCCACTTTCCACCAGACACCACCACCGTCACTACACACGCAGGGTGGGTGGTGAGAGGACCTACTGTGTTGTTGTGCTGGCTACCCCTACTGTTTCTCGCCACTTTCCACCAGACACCACCACCGTCACTACACACACAGGGAGGGTGGTGAGAGGACCTACTGTGTTGTTGTGCTGGCTACCCCTACTGTTTCCCGCCACTTTCCACCAGACACCACCACCGTCACTACACACGCAGGGAGGGTGGTGAGAGGACCTACTGTGTTGTGCTGGCTACCCCTACTGTTTCCCGCCACTTTCCACCAGACACCACCACCGTCACTACACACGCAGGGTGGGTGGTGAGAGGACCTACTGTGTTGTTGTGCTGGCTACCCCTACTGTTTCCCGCCACTTTCCACCAGACACCACCACCGTCACTACACACGCAGGGTGGGTGGTGAGAGGACCTACTGTGTTGTTGTGCTGGCTACCCCTACTGTTTCTCGCCACTTTCCACCAGACACCACCACCGTCACTACACACACGCAGGGTGGGTGGTGAGAGGACCTACTGTGTTGTTGTGCTGGCTACCCCTACTGTTTCCCGCCACTTTCCACCAGACACCACCACCGTCACTACACACGCAGGGTGGGTGGTGAGAGGACCTACTGTGTTGTTGTGCTGGCTACCCCTACTGTTTCCCGCCACTTTCCACCAGACACCACCACCGTCACTACACACGCAGGGAGGGTGGTGAGAGGACCTACTGTGTTGTTGTGCTGGCTACCCCTACTGTTTCCCGCCACTTTCCACCAGACACCACCACCGTCACTACACACGCAGGGTGTGGTGAGAGGACCTACTGTGTTGTTGTGCTGGCTACCCCTACTGTTTCCCGCCACTTTCCACCAGACACCACCACCGTCACTACACACACACAGGGAGGGTGGTGAGAGGACCTACTGTGTTGTTGTGCTGGCTACCCCTACTGTTTCCCGCCACTTTCCACCAGACACCACCACCGTCACTACACACGCAAGGAGGGTGGTGAGAGGACCTACTGTGTTGTTGTGCTGGCTACCCCTACTGTTTCCCGCCACTTTCCACCAGACACCACCACCGTCACTACACACGCAGGGAGGGTGGTGAGAGGACCTACTGTGTTGTTGTGCTGGCTACCCCTACTGTTTCCCGCCACTTTCCACCAGACACCACCACCACCGTCACTACACACGCAGGGATGGTGGTGAGAGGACCTACTGTGTTGTTGTGCTGGCTACCCCTACTGTTTCCCGCCACTTTCCACCAGACACCACCACCGTCACTACACACGCAGGGAGGGTGGTGAGAGGACCTACTGTGTTGTTGTGCTGGCTACCCCTACTGTTTCCCGCCACTTTCCACCAGACACCACCACCGTCACTACACACGCAGGGTGGGTGGTGAGAGGACCTACTGTGTTGTTGTGCTGGCTACCCCTACTGTTTCCCGCCACTTTCCACCAGACACCACCACCGTCACTACACACGCAGGGAGGGTGGTGAGAGGACCTACTGTGTTGTTGTGCTGGCTACCCCTACTGTTTCCCGCCACTTTCCACCAGACACCACCACCGTCACTACACACGCAGGGAGGGTGGTGAGAGGACCTACTGTTGTTGTGCTGGCTACCCCTACTGTTTCCCGCCACTTTCCACCAGACACCACCACCGTCACTACACACGCAGGGTGGGTGGTGAGAGGACCTACTGTGTTGTTGTGCTGGCTACCCCTACTGTTTCCCGCCACTTTCCACCAGACACCACCACCGTCACTACACACGCAGGGAGGGTGGTGAGAGGACCTACTGTGTTGTTGTGCTGGCTACCCCTACTGTTTCCCGCCACTTTCCACCAGACACCACCACCGTCACTACACACGCAGGGTGGGTGGTGAGAGGACCTACTGTGTTGTTGTGCTGGCTACCCCTACTGTTTCCCGCCACTTTCCACCAGACACCACCACCGTCACTACACACGCAGGGAGGGTGGTGAGAGGACCTACTGTGTTGTTGTGCTGGCTACCCCTACTGTTTCCCGCCACTTTCCACCAGACACCACCACCGTCACTACACACGCAGGGAGGGTGGTGAGAGGACCTACTGTGTTGTTGTGCTGGCTACCCCTACTGTTTCCCGCCACTTTCCACCAGACACCACCACCGTCACTACACACGCAGGGAGGGTGGTGAGAGGACCTACTGTGTTGTTGTGCTGGCTACCCCTACTGTTTCCCGCCACTTTCCACCAGACACCACCACCGTCACTACACACGCAGGGTGGGTGGTGAGAGGACCTACTGTGTTGTTGTGCTGGCTACCCCTACTGTTTCCCGCCACTTTCCACCAGACACCACCACCGTCACTACACACGCAGGGTGGGTGGTGAGAGGACCTACTGTGTTGTTGTGCTGGCTACCCCTACTGTTTCCCGCCACTTTCCACCAGACACCACCACCGTCACTACACACGCAGGGTGGGTGGTGAGAGGACCTACTGTGTTGTTGTGCTGGCTACCCCTACTGTTTCCCGCCACTTTCCACCAGACACCACCACCGTCACTACACACGCAGGGAGGGTGGTGAGAGGACCTACTGTGTTGTTGTGCTGGCTACCCCTACTGTTTCCCGCCACTTTCCACCAGACACCACCACCGTCACTACACACGCAGGGAGGGTGGTGAGAGGACCTACTGTGTTGTTGTGCTGGCTACCCCTACTGTTTCCCGCCACTTTCCACCAGACACCACCACCGTCACTACACACGCAGGGAGGGTGGTGAGAGGACCTACTGTGTTGTTGTGCTGGCTACCCCTACTGTTTCCCGCCACTTTCCACCAGACACCACCACCGTCACTACACACGCAGGGAGGGTGGTGAGAGGACCTACTGTGTTGTTGTGCTGGCTACCCCTACTGTTTCCCGCCACTTTCCACCAGACACCACCACCGTCACTACACACGCAGGGTGGGTGGTGAGAGGACCTACTGTGTTGTTGTGCTGGCTACCCCTACTGTTTCCCGCCACTTTCCACCAGACACCACCACCGTCACTACACACGCAGGGAGGGTGGTGAGAGGACCTACTGTGTTGTTGTGCTGGCTACCCCTACTGTTTCCCGCCACTTTCCACCAGACACCACCACCGTCACTACACACGCAGGGAGGGTGGTGAGAGGACCTACTGTGTTGTTGTGCTGGCTACCCCTACTGTTTCCCGCCACTTTCCACCAGACACCACCACCGTCACTACACACGCAGGGTGGGTGGTGAGAGGACCTACTGTGTTGTTGTGCTGGCTACCCCTACTGTTTCCCGCCACTTTCCACCAGACACCACCACCGTCACTACACACGCAGGGTGGGTGGTGAGAGGACCTACTGTGTTGTTGTGCTGGCTACCCCTACTGTTTCCCGCCACTTTCCACCAGACACCACCACCGTCACTACACACGCAGGGAGGGTGGTGAGAGGACCTACTGTGTTGTTGTGCTGGCTACCCCTACTGTTTCCCGCCACTTTCCACCAGACACCACCACCGTCACTACACACGCAGGGAGGGTGGTGAGAGGACCTACTGTGTTGTTGTGCTGGCTACCCCTACTGTTTCCCGCCACTTTCCACCAGACACCACCACCGTCACTACACACGCAGGGTGGGTGGTGAGAGGACCTACTGTGTTGTTGTGCTGGCTACCCCTACTGTTTCCCGCCACTTTCCACCAGACACCACCACCGTCACTACACACGCAGGGTGGGTGGTGAGAGGACCTACTGTGTTGTTGTGCTGGCTACCCCTACTGTTTCCCGCCACTTTCCACCAGACACCACCACCGTCACTACACACGCAGGGTGGGTGGTGAGAGGACCTACTGTGTTGTTGTTGTGCTGGCTACCCCTACTGTTTCCCGCCACTTTCCACCAGACACCACCACCGTCACTACACACGCAGGGAGGGTGGTGAGAGGACCTACTGTGTTGTTGTGCTGGCTACCCCTACTGTTTCCCGCCACTTTCCACCAGACACCACCACCGTCACTACACACGCAGGGTGGGTGGTGAGAGGACCTACTGTGTTGTTGTGCTGGCTACCCCTACTGTTTCCCGCCACTTTCCACCAGACACCACCACCGTCACTACACACGCAGGGTGGGTGGTGAGAGGACCTACTGTGTTGTTGTGCTGGCTACCCCTACTGTTTCCCGCCACTTTCCACCAGACACCACCACCGTCACTACACACGCAGGGAGGGTGGTGAGAGGACCTACTGTGTTGTTGTGCTGGCTACCCCTACTGTTTCCCGCCACTTTCCACCAGACACCACCACCGTCACTACACACGCAGGGAGGGTGGTGAGAGGACCTACTGTGTTGTTGTGCTGGCTACCCCTACTGTTTCCCGCCACTTTCCACCAGACACCACCACCGTCACTACACACGCAGGGTGGGTGGTGAGAGGACCTACTGTGTTGTTGTGCTGGCTACCCCTACTGTTTCCCGCCACTTTCCACCAGACACCACCACCGTCACTACACACGCAGGGAGGGTGGTGAGAGGACCTACTGTGTTGTTGTGCTGGCTACCCCTACTGTTTCCCGCCACTTTCCACCAGACACCACCACCGTCACTACACACGCAGGGAGGGTGGTGAGAGGACCTACTGTGTTGTTGTGCTGGCTACCCCTACTGTTTCCCGCCACTTTCCACCAGACACCACCACCGTCACTACACACGCAGGGAGGGTGGTGAGAGGACCTACTGTGTTGTTGTGCTGGCTACCCCTACTGTTTCCCGCCACTTTCCACCAGACACCACCACCGTCACTACACACGCAGGGAGGGTGGTGAGAGGACCTACTGTGTTGTTGTGCTGGCTACCCCTACTGTTTCCCGCCACTTTCCACCAGACACCACCACCGTCACTACACACGCAGGGTGGGTGGTGAGAGGACCTACTGTGTTGTTGTGCTGGCTACCCCTACTGTTTCCCGCCACTTTCCACCAGACACCACCACCGTCACTACACACGCAGGGTGGTGAGAGGACCTACTGTGTTGTTGTGCTGGCTACCCCTACTGTTTCCCGCCACTTTCCACCAGACACCACCACCGTCACTACACACGCAGGGAGGGTGGTGAGAGGACCTACTGTGTTGTTGTGCTGGCTACCCCTACTGTTTCCCGCCACTTTCCACCAGACACCACCACCGTCACTACACACGCAGGGTGGGTGGTGAGAGGACCTACTGTGTTGTTGTGCTGGCTACCCCTACTGTTTCCCGCCACTTTCCACCAGACACCACCACCGTCACTACACACGCAGGGTGGGTGGTGAGAGGACCTACTGTGTTGTTGTGCTGGCTACCCCTACTGTTTCCCGCCACTTTCCACCAGACACCACCACCGTCACTACACACGCAGGGAGGGTGGTGAGAGGACCTACTGTGTTGTTGTGCTGGCTACCCCTACTGTTTCCCGCCACTTTCCACCAGACACCACCACCGTCACTACACACGCAGGGAGGGTGGTGAGGACCTACTGTGTTGTTGTGCTGGCTACCCCTACTGTTTCCCGCCACTTACCACCACCGTCACTACACACGCAGGGTGGGTGGTGAGAGGACCTACTGTGTTGTTGTGCTGGCTACCCCTACTGTTTCCCGCCACTTTCCACCAGACACCACCACCGTCACTACACACGCAGGGAGGGTGGTGAGAGGACCTACTGTGTTGTTGTGCTGGCTACCCCTACTGTTTCCCGCCACTTTCCACCAGACACCACCACCGTCACTACACACGCAGGGAGGGTGGTGAGAGGACCTACTGTGTTGTTGTGCTGGCTACCCCTACTGTTTCCCGCCACTTTCCACCAGACACCACCACCGTCACTACACACGCAGGGAGGGTGGTGAGAGGACCTACTGTGTTGTTGTGCTGGCTACCCCTACTGTTTCCCGCCACTTTCCACCAGACACCACCACCGTCACTACACACGCAGGGAGGGTGGTGAGAGGACCTACTGTGTTGTTGTGCTGGCTACCCCTACTGTTTCCCGCCACTTTCCACCAGACACCACCACCGTCACTACACACGCAGGGAGGGTGGTGAGAGGACCTACTGTGTTGTTGTGCTGGCTACCCCTACTGTTTCCCGCCACTTTCCACCAGACACCACCACCGTCACTACACACGCAGGGTGGGTGGTGAGAGGACCTACTGTGTTGTTGTGCTGGCTACCCCTACTGTTTCCCGCCACTTTCCACCAGACACCACCACCGTCACTACACACGCAGGGAGGGTGGTGAGAGGACCTACTGTGTTGTTGTGCTGGCTACCCCTACTGTTTCCCGCCACTTTCCACCAGACACCACCACCGTCACTACACACGCAGGGAGGGTGGTGAGAGGACCTACTGTGTTGTTGTGCTGGCTACCCCTACTGTTTCCCGCCACTTTCCACCAGACACCACCACCGTCACTACACACGCAGGGAGGGTGGTGAGGACCTACTGTGTTGTTGTGCTGGCTACCCCTACTGTTTCCCGCCACTTTCCACCAGACACCACCACCGTCACTACACACGCAGGGAGGGTGGTGAGAGGACCTACTGTGTTGTTGTGCTGGCTACCCCTACTGTTTCCCGCCACTTTCCACCAGACACCACCACCGTCACTACACACGCAGGGTGGGTGGTGAGAGGACCTACTGTGTTGTTGTGCTGGCTACCCCTACTGTTTCCCGCCACTTTCCACCAGACACCACCACCGTCACTACACACGCAGGGAGGGTGGTGAGAGGACCTACTGTGTTGTTGTGCTGGCTACCCCTACTGTTTCCCGCCACTTTCCACCAGACACCACCACCGTCACTACACACGCAGGGTGGGTGGTGAGAGGACCTACTGTGTTGTTGTGCTGGCTACCCCTACTGTTTCCCGCCACTTTCCACCAGACACCACCACCGTCACTACACACGCAGGGAGGGTGGTGAGAGGACCTACTGTGTTGTTGTGCTGGCTACCCCTACTGTTTCCCGCCACTTTCCACCAGACACCACCACCGTCACTACACACGCAGGGAGGGTGGTGAGAGGACCTACTGTGTTGTTGTGCTGGCTACCCCTACTGTTTCCCGCCACTTTCCACCAGACACCACCACCGTCACTACACACGCAGGGAGGGTGGTGAGAGGACCTACTGTGTTGTTGTGCTGGCTACCCCTACTGTTTCCCGCCACTTTCCACCAGACACCACCACCGTCACTACACGCAGGGAGGGTGGTGAGAGGACCTACTGTGTGTTGTTGTGCTGGCTACCCCTACTGTTTCCCGCCACTTTCCACCAGACACCACCACCGTCACTACACACGCAGGGAGGGTGGTGAGAGGACCTACTGTGTTGTTGTGCTGGCTACCCCTACTGTTTCCCGCCACTTTCCACCAGACACCACCACCGTCACTACACACGCAGGGAGGGTGGTGAGAGGACCTACTGTGTTGTTGTGCTGGCTACCCCTACTGTTTCCCGCCACTTTCCACCAGACACCACCACCGTCACTACACACGCAGGGTGGGTGGTGAGAGGACCTACTGTGTTGTTGTGCTGGCTACCCCTACTGTTTCCCGCCACTTTCCACCAGACACCACCACCGTCACTACACACGCAGGGAGGGTGGTGAGAGGACCTACTGTGTTGTTGTGCTGGCTACCCCTACTGTTTCCCGCCACTTTCCACCAGACACCACCACCGTCACTACACACGCAGGGAGGGTGGTGAGAGGACCTACTGTGTTGTTGTGCTGGCTACCCCTACTGTTTCCCGCCACTTTCCACCAGACACCACCACCGTCACTACACACGCAGGGTGGGTGGTGAGAGGACCTACTGTGTTGTTGTGCTGGCTACCCCTACTGTTTCCCGCCACTTTCCACCAGACACCACCACCGTCACTACACACGCAGGGTGGGTGGTGAGAGGACCTACTGTGTTGTTGTGCTGGCTACCCCTACTGTTTCCCGCCACTTTCCACCAGACACCACCACCGTCACTACACACGCAGGGTGGGTGGTGAGAGGACCTACTGTGTTGTTGTGCTGGCTACCCCTACTGTTTCCCGCCACTTTCCACCAGACACCACCACCGTCACTACACACGCAGGGTGGGTGGTGAGAGGACCTACTGTGTTGTTGTGCTGGCTACCCCTACTGTTTCCCGCCACTTTCCACCAGACACCACCACCGTCACTACACACGCAGGGAGGGTGGTGAGAGGACCTACTGTGTTGTTGTGCTGGCTACCCCTACTGTTTCCCGCCACTTTCCACCAGACACCACCACCGTCACTACACACGCAGGGTGGGTGGTGAGAGGACCTACTGTGTTGTTGTGCTGGCTACCCCTACTGTTTCCCGCCACTTTCCACCAGACACCACCACCGTCACTACACACGCAGGGTGGGTGGTGAGAGGACCTACTGTGTTGTTGTGCTGGCTACCCCTACTGTTTCCCGCCACTTTCCACCAGACACCACCACCGTCACTACACACGCAGGGAGGGTGGTGAGAGGACCTACTGTGTTGTTGTGCTGGCTACCCCTACTGTTTCCCGCCACTTTCCACCAGACACCACCACCGTCACTACACGCAGGGTGGGTGGTGAGAGGACCTACTGTGTTGTTGTGCTGGCTACCCCTACTGTTTCCCGCCACTTTCCACCAGACACCACCACCGTCACTACACACGCAGGGAGGGTGGTGAGAGGACCTACTGTGTTGTTGTGCTGGCTACCCCTACTGTTTCCCGCCACTTTCCACCAGACACCACCACCGTCACTACACACGCAGGGAGGGTGGTGAGAGGACCTACTGTGTTGTTGTGCTGGCTACCCCTACTGTTTCCCGCCACTTTCCACCAGACACCACCACCGTCACTACACACGCAGGGAGGGTGGTGAGAGGACCTACTGTTGTTGTGCTGGCTACCCCTACTGTTTCCCGCCACTTTCCACCAGACACCACCACCGTCACTACACACGCAGGGTGGGTGGTGAGAGGACCTACTGTGTTGTTGTGCTGGCTACCCCTACTGTTTCCCGCCACTTTCCACCAGACACCACCACCGTCACTACACACGCAGGGAGGGTGGTGAGAGGACCTACTGTGTTGTTGTGCTGGCTACCCCTACTGTTTCCCGCCACTTTCCACCAGACACCACCACCGTCACTACACACGCAGGGAGGGTGGTGAGAGGACCTACTGTGTTGTTGTGCTGGCTACCCCTACTGTTTCCCGCCACTTTCCACCAGACACCACCACCGTCACTACACACGCAGGGTGGGTGGTGAGAGGACCTACTGTGTTGTTGTGCTGGCTACCCCTACTGTTTCCCGCCACTTTCCACCAGACACCACCACCGTCACTACACACGCAGGGAGGGTGGTGAGAGGACCTACTGTGTTGTTGTGCTGGCTACCCCTACTGTTTCCCGCCACTTTCCACCAGACACCACCACCGTCACTACACACGCAGGGTGGGTGGTGAGAGGACCTACTGTGTTGTTGTGCTGGCTACCCCTACTGTTTCCCGCCACTTTCCACCAGACACCACCACCGTCACTACACACGCAGGGAGGGTGGTGAGAGGACCTACTGTGTTGTTGTGCTGGCTACCCCTACTGTTTCCCGCCACTTTCCACCAGACACCACCACCGTCACTACACACGCAGGGAGGGTGGTGAGAGGACCTACTGTGTTGTTGTGCTGGCTACCCCTACTGTTTCCCGCCACTTTCCACCAGACACCACCACCGTCACTACACACGCAGGGTGGGTGGTGAGAGGACCTACTGTGTTGTTGTGCTGGCTACCCCTACTGTTTCCCGCCACTTTCCACCAGACACCACCACCGTCACTACACACGCAGGGTGGGTGGTGAGAGGACCTACTGTGTTGTTGTGCTGGCTACCCCTACTGTTTCCCGCCACTTTCCACCAGACACCACCACCGTCACTACACACGCAGGGAGGGTGGTGAGAGGACCTACTGTGTTGTTGTGCTGGCTACCCCTACTGTTTCCCGCCACTTTCCACCAGACACCACCACCGTCACTACACACGCAGGGTGGGTGGTGAGAGGACCTACTGTGTTGTTGTGCTGGCTACCCCTACTGTTTCCCGCCACTTTCCACCAGACACCACCACCGTCACTACACACGCAGGGAGGGTGGTGAGAGGACCTACTGTGTTGTTGTGCTGGCTACCCCTACTGTTTCCCGCCACTTTCCACCAGACACCACCACCGTCACTACACACGCAGGGTGGGTGGTGAGAGGACCTACTGTGTTGTTGTGCTGGCTACCCCTACTGTTTCCCGCCACTTTCCACCAGACACCACCACCGTCACTACACACGCAGGGTGGGTGGTGAGAGGACCTACTGTGTTGTTGTGCTGGCTACCCCTACTGTTTCCCGCCACTTTCCACCAGACACCACCACCGTCACTACACACGCAGGGTGGGTGGTGAGAGGACCTACTGTGTTGTTGTGCTGGCTACCCCTACTGTTTCCCGCCACTTTCCACCAGACACCACCACCGTCACTACACACGCAGGGAGGGTGGTGAGAGGACCTACTGTGTTGTTGTGCTGGCTACCCCTACTGTTTCCCGCCACTTTCCACCAGACACCACCACCGTCACTACACACGCAGGGTGGGTGGTGAGAGGACCTACTGTGTTGTTGTGCTGGCTACCCCTACTGTTTCCCGCCACTTTCCACCAGACACCACCACCGTCACTACACACGCAGGGAGGGTGGTGAGAGGACCTACTGTGTTGTTGTGCTGGCTACCCCTACTGTTTCCCGCCACTTTCCACCAGACACCACCACCGTCACTACACACGCAGGGGGGTGGTGAGAGGACCTACTGTGTTGTTGTGCTGGCTACCCCTACTGTTTCCCGCCACTTTCCACCAGACACCACCACCGTCACTACACACGCAGGGAGGGTGGTGAGAGGACCTACTGTGTTGTTGTGCTGGCTACCCCTACTGTTTCCCGCCACTTTCCACCAGACACCACCACCGTCACTACACACGCAGGGAGGGTGGTGAGAGGACCTACTGTGTTGTTGTGCTGGCTACCCCTACTGTTTCCCGCCACTTTCCACCAGACACCACCACCGTCACTACACACGCAGGGAGGGTGGTGAGAGGACCTACTGTGTTGTTGTGCTGGCTACCCCTACTGTTTCCCGCCACTTTCCACCAGACACCACCACCGTCACTACACACGCAGGGTGGGTGGTGAGAGGACCTACTGTGTTGTTGTGCTGGCTACCCCTACTGTTTCCCGCCACTTTCCACCAGACACCACCACCGTCACTACACACGCAGGGAGGGTGGTGAGAGGACCTACTGTGTTGTTGTGCTGGCTACCCCTACTGTTTCCCGCCACTTTCCACCAGACACCACCACCGTCACTACACACGCAGGGTGGGTGGTGAGAGGACCTACTGTGTTGTTGTGCTGGCTACCCCTACTGTTTCCCGCCACTTTCCACCAGACACCACCACCGTCACTACACACGCAGGGTGGGTGGTGAGAGGACCTACTGTGTTGTTGTGCTGGCTACCCCTACTGTTTCCCGCCACTTTCCACCAGACACCACCACCGTCACTACACACGCAGGGTGGGTGGTGAGAGGACCTACTGTGTTGTTGTGCTGGCTACCCCTACTGTTTCCCGCCACTTTCCACCAGACACCACCACCGTCACTACACACGCAGGGAGGGTGGTGAGAGGACCTACTGTGTTGTTGTGCTGGCTACCCCTACTGTTTCCCGCCACTTTCCACCAGACACCACCACCGTCACTACACACGCAGGGTGGGTGGTGAGAGGACCTACTGTGTTGTTGTGCTGGCTACCCCTACTGTTTCCCGCCACTTTCCACCAGACACCACCACCGTCACTACACACGCAGGGTGGGTGGTGAGAGGACCTACTGTGTTGTTGTGCTGGCTACCCCTACTGTTTCCCGCCACTTTCCACCAGACACCACCACCGTCACTACACACGCAGGGAGGGTGGTGAGAGGACCTACTGTGTTGTTGTGCTGGCTACCCCTACTGTTTCCCGCCACTTTCCACCAGACACCACCACCGTCACTACACACGCAGGGAGGGTGGTGAGAGGACCTACTGTGTTGTTGTGCTGGCTACCCCTACTGTTTCCCGCCACTTTCCACCAGACACCACCACCGTCACTACACACGCAGGGTGGGTGGTGAGAGGACCTACTGTGTTGTTGTGCTGGCTACCCCTACTGTTTCCCGCCACTTTCCACCAGACACCACCACCGTCACTACACACGCAGGGTGGGTGGTGAGAGGACCTACTGTGTTGTTGTGCTGGCTACCCCTACTGTTTCCCGCCACTTTCCACCAGACACCACCACCGTCACTACACACGCAGGGAGGGTGGTGAGAGGACCTACTGTGTTGTTGTGCTGGCTACCCCTACTGTTTCCCGCCACTTTCCACCAGACACCACCACCGTCACTACACACGCAGGGTGGGTGGTGAGAGGACCTACTGTGTTGTTGTGCTGGCTACCCCTACTGTTTCCCGCCACTTTCCACCAGACACCACCACCGTCACTACACACGCAGGGTGGGTGGTGAGAGGACCTACTGTGTTGTTGTGCTGGCTACCCCTACTGTTTCCCGCCACTTTCCACCAGACACCACCACCGTCACTACACACGCAGGGTGGGTGGTGAGAGGACCTACTGTTGTTGTGCTGGCTACCCCTACTGTTTCCCGCCACTTTCCACCAGACACCACCACCGTCACTACACACGCAGGGAGGGTGGTGAGAGGACCTACTGTGTTGTTGTGCTGGCTACCCCTACTGTTTCCCGCCACTTTCCACCAGACACCACCACCGTCACTACACACGCAGGGAGGGTGGTGAGAGGACCTACTGTGTTGTTGTGCTGGCTACCCCTACTGTTTCCCGCCACTTTCCACCAGACACCACCACCGTCACTACACACGCAGGGTGGGTGGTGAGAGGACCTACTGTGTTGTTGTGCTGGCTACCCCTACTGTTTCCCGCCACTTTCCACCAGACACCACCACCGTCACTACACACGCAGGGTGGGTGGTGAGAGGACCTACTGTGTTGTTGTGCTGGCTACCCCTACTGTTTCCCGCCACTTTCCACCAGACACCACCACCGTCACTACACACGCAGGGTGGGTGGTGAGAGGACCTACTGTGTTGTTGTGCTGGCTACCCCTACTGTTTCCCGCCACTTTCCACCAGACACCACCACCGTCACTACACACGCAGGGAGGGTGGTGAGAGGACCTACTGTGTTGTTGTGCTGGCTACCCCTACTGTTTCCCGCCACTTTCCACCAGACACCACCACCGTCACTACACACGCAGGGTGGGTGGTGAGAGGACCTACTGTGTTGTTGTGCTGGCTACCCCTACTGTTTCCCGCCACTTTCCACCAGACACCACCACCGTCACTACACACGCAGGGAGGGTGGGTGGTGAGAGGACCTACTGTGTTGTTGTGCTGGCTACCCCTACTGTTTCCCGCCACTTTCCACCAGACACCACCACCGTCACTACACACGCAGGGAGGGTGGTGAGAGGACCTACTGTGTTGTTGTGCTGGCTACCCCTACTGTTTCCCGCCACTTTCCACCAGACACCACCACCGTCACTACACACGCAGGGAGGGTGGTGAGAGGACCTACTGTGTTGTTGTGCTGGCTACCCCTACTGTTTCCCGCCACTTTCCACCAGACACCACCACCGTCACTACACACGCAGGGTGGGTGGTGAGAGGACCTACTGTGTTGTTGTGCTGGCTACCCCTACTGTTTCCCGCCACTTTCCACCAGACACCACCACCGTCACTACACACGCAGGGAGGGTGGTGAGAGGACCTACTGTGTTGTTGTGCTGGCTACCCCTACTGTTTCCCGCCACTTTCCACCAGACACCACCACCGTCACTACACACGCAGGGAGGGTGGTGAGAGGACCTACTGTGTTGTTGTGCTGGCTACCCCTACTGTTTCCCGCCACTTTCCACCAGACCCCACCGTCACTACACACGCATGAAGGGTGGTGAGAGGACCTACTGTGTTGTTGTGCTGGCTACCCCTACTGTTTCCCGCCACTTTCCACCAGACACCACCACCGTCACTACACACGCAGGGTGGGTGGTGAGAGGACCTACTGTGTTGTTGTGCTGGCTACCCCTACTGTTTCCCGCCACTTTCCACCAGACACCACCACCGTCACTACACACGCAGGGAGGGTGGTGAGAGGACCTACTGTGTTGTTGTGCTGGCTACCCCTACTGTTTCCCGCCACTTTCCACCAGACACCACCACCGTCACTACACACGCAGGGAGGGTGGTGAGAGGACCTACTGTGTTGTTGTGCTGGCTACCCCTACTGTTTCCCGCCACTTTCCACCAGACACCACCACCGTCACTACACACGCAGGGTGGGTGGTGAGAGGACCTACTGTGTTGTTGTGCTGGCTACCCCTACTGTTTCCCGCCACTTTCCACCAGACACCACCACCGTCACTACACACGCAGGGAGGGTGGTGAGAGGACCTACTGTGTTGTTGTGCTGGCTACCCCTACTGTTTCCCGCCACTTTCCACCAGACACCACCACCGTCACTACACACGCAGGGAGGGTGGTGAGAGGACCTACTGTGTTGTTGTGCTGGCTACCCCTACTGTTTCCCGCCACTTTCCACCAGACACCACCACCGTCACTACACACGCAGGGAGGGTGGTGAGAGGACCTACTGTGTTGTTGTGCTGGCTACCCCTACTGTTTCCCGCCACTTTCCACCAGACACCACCACCGTCACTACACACGCAGGGAGGGTGGTGAGAGGACCTACTGTGTTGTTGTGCTGGCTACCCCTACTGTTTCCCGCCACTTTCCACCAGACACCACCACCGTCACTACACACGCAGGGAGGGTGGTGAGAGGACCTACTGTGTTGTTGTGCTGGCTACCCCTACTGTTTCCCGCCACTTTCCACCAGACACCACCACCGTCACTACACACGCAGGGAGGGTGGTGAGAGGACCTACTGTGTTGTTGTGCTGGCTACCCCTACTGTTTCCCGCCACTTTCCACCAGACACCACCACCGTCACTACACACGCAGGGTGGGTGGTGAGAAGACCTACTGCGACCTTCCTGTGCTCGGTGCTGACTATCTGTTTATTTAAATGTGTGCACCGCCATCATGGCAGCCAATCAACCCCTGGAAACGCTTACTGCACCATTACCCACTGATGTTGACAACGGTACGTGTAATGAAACTAATCAAAGTGAACCCAATTTAAATGAGATCCCGACGGCTACTCTTACCTGGAATGATCTTAATGATAACTACACCAAGACTGTACTCCAAAATAAGTGTCGCGAGTTGGGAATATCACAAATTTGGGTTACTAAAGGACAACTAATAAATATGATATTAGAAAAGAATGAAGTGACCATTTCTACTTCAAATAAAGGTGGAAAAGACAAGACAATTATTGAAGAAAAGGACTTGGAAATAGAAAAGCTTCGAAGTGAAATAAAGAATATCAACTCTACATTACAAGTGTTGAATGAGCTAATTTTGGCCATTGAAGCAGGAAACGGCCGACAACAATTCGAACCAAATACGGAGGTTGTAGCAGTTATATCAACGCCAAGTGAGGAGTTAGACTCTCAGACCAAACCACCATTCAAGCCATGGAGAAGGAAATGGAAAAACGAATCACTGATCGAATCAATGCTGTAGAAGAACAGTTCCGGACCAGAGAGGAAGGAATGAGACAACTAGCAGGTCGAGTCTCTGCTATGGAACAACGGATCCTGACTGAAGAGCAACACCCACCAACAGAAAATTCATCAGGACAACAGGACCGTGGTAAAGAGGCAATGGAGCGACTACATCAACGAATCACCGAGTTGGAGGTTCACTACCAAGGGGACCGAGACGTCCCTGAAAACAGGAGCAACGTTGACAATGGAGGTTCGTCACAGCGCACAAATAGGACTTTACTCCTGGGAGACACCAACTTCAGTGAAATACTTACTTCAGATCTCAACAGTAAATGCTCAGTTAGAACAATACTAAATGCAAATGTTGATTTAATGAAATGCTGGGTAGCAGAGAAGCTAAACTGGATACCAGATACATGTATTATTTACTGTGGTTTGTATGACTTATTGGAAGACAAATCACCTGAAGTAGTACTAGACAATATTGGTTACCTAATAAGAGAACTGAAAGATAAGAATGAAGCAATGCAAATATTCATTTGTCAAATTGTACCTAGCCTGGAGCAAGATATTTGACACGCTAGAATAAACGATCTAAATGAGCATATCCTAAATTGGAGTAATGCAAATGATATAAGAATAATAAAACCAGAACTTGCTTTCAGACTCGGTACTGGAGATATCGATGAACTCTGCTTTTACTCGGAAGGGAATACCAAGGGTATGACACTAAACAGGCTTGGAGTTATAAGGTTATTAGAAGTTATGCAAAAACAATGTTCTAATTTTAGTCTCTGTTCTAACTGGAATGAAACTAAGCATGGTGTTACTCTCCCTTATAGTTATCATAACACTGACTCACAAATACAAGAGAGTAACCAGGTGCCTAGAAATAATAGATATGAAGTTAGTGCATGGCAGGATTATCCACATAGACATAGGCATGAATATAACCATAGAGAAGGACCCACAAATCAAGGACACTATACTGATAGGCACAATAGAAATGACTATCACTCATCAAATGGTACTAGAGATAGAACACAAATACCGTATTCCACACAAAGAGGGTGCTACAATTGTGGCGAGTATAATCACAGACAAGCTAACTGTAGATACGACTATAAATTAAGATGCTCTTCATGTAACAAACTAGGTCACAAAAGCCGATTATGTAATCATTATAGCAAATAGGAACTAGGCCATGAAGAAACTGCCGGAAGAACTTTACCAAAACACATGGATCACTTAACCATAGAACATTTGAATGCTCAGTCACTCTTAGCAAATTTTGATGAAATATTATTGATGATCAATGAACGAAACTTGGACATTCTCTGTGTTAGTGAAACATGGCTTTCTTCTAATATCCCAGACAGTTTTGTAAATATTAATGGCTATAGTATATACCGAAATGATAATGGTAGGGGAGGAGGTGTGTGTATATATGTAAGAAATAATTTACAAACTAGTAAAATAACTATGAATATAGATCAACAAAGTGGAGTAGAGGATATCTGGCTCAGTGTACAAATTCGAAAGTTACCTACAATTCTCATTGGTTGTATGTATCGTCACCCCAAAGCTCCTGTATCGTCATTTGATTATATCCAAGAAGTGTTAAAGTCTGTTTGTCTACGTAAAAAATCCTTTTTTCTTTTAGGAGACTTAAACGATGACCTGTTTTTTAGTACAAATAAGATTAGTAAAATTATAACTACCAATCATCTCCATCAGCTTATTCAGAAACCCACAAGAATCACTTCTCACTCTAGCACCCTATTAGACGTCATAATTACTAATAACCTTAACACAGTACACTATGCAGATGTTGTATCACACTCAATTGGAGATCACGAAAAAATTATGGTGGAAGTAAATGCTAGAAAACCCAAACGTCAACCCGTAATTAAGACTTTTAGACAAATGAGTAATTATGATAAAGATAATTTTTGTGACTTGATTATGGGTGAAACTGATAGACTAAATAAGATAATGGATACTGATGATGTAGATAAACAGGTAGAAATATTTACAACTGTATGTATAGAATGTCTCGATAAATGTGCTCCAATAACTACAAAGGAGATAAAAAGGCCCTATGCCCCATGGATAAACAACACCATTAAAACCGCAATAAGCGAAAGGAATAAGCTACAAGCTGCATTAAAACACGATAGACAAAACAGAGATCTAGAGTCAAGGTATGAAACTGAGAAAAAACGAGTCAAGTCTCTCATAGCAGGAACAAAAAGTAAATTTTACCATGACCAATTTAATAATTGTAAAGGTGATACAGCATCAACTTGGAAATTAATAAAACAAATAGTTCCCAGTAATAAGAAATCTTCAAGTATCCAATCCTTTGATAACACGATAGAAAAAGTAGACAAATTTAACGATTTCTTTGCAAATGTAGGCAAATCATCGTATGAGAAATCACAAAATAACATTACACTAGACACAGATGAGAATACCGACCAACGATATGAGACTTCTACAACTGCTAACAATCTTTTTAGACTAAAACCAATTGACACAAATACTATAATTCTAACATTTAAGCAGCTTAAAGACACGAAAGCTTGTGGTTCTGATGGGATTTCTCTTCAGATGTTAAAAGATGCATTGTATGTTACAATATCTTACTTAACCTGTATAAGAAACACCTCGATAGTAACTGGTACGTTCCGGAAAATGTGGAAGCATGCTATAATTAAACCAATATATAAAAATGGAGACAAAGATTGTGTTGGTAATTATCGACCCATTTCACTTCTCCCAATATTATCAAAAGTTTTAGAGAAAGTCGCCACAAATCAGTATATGTTACTCTTGGAAAACAACAATCTGCTTTTTATAAGTCAACATGGTTTTCGGCCAAATTTATCAACGGAAACAGCCCTCACTTTATTAACTAATAAAATATATACTAATATGGATAACAAAAAAGTGTCTTTACTGACACTGCTTGATTTGTCTAAAGCTTTCGACAGTGTCAGTCATCAAATATTGTTAGAAAAATGCAAAAAATTAAATATTGACTCATTCTGGCTTATGAATTACTTGAACGATAGGACACAGGCTGTGCAGTTGGGTGATACAGTCTCATCTACTTTACATGTAACATATGGAGTGCCTCAAGGCTCTATTCTAGGACCCATTCTATTTATTATATTTGTCAATGATTTACTAAACTATGTTAAAGATTGTTTGCTCATTCAGTATGCTGATGATACACAGATACTTCACTCAGGCACTCTGGATGAATTAACTAATGTAATTAGCAAAACAGAAAATACACTCAAAATAGTGAAACAATATTTCCAGAGAAATGGTCTTATGTTGAATGCAAATAAAACTCAATGCATTTTCCTTGGCACTAGACAGCTTTTATCCCAAATACCCTCAAATGTATGTATACAACTCGATGATCATAAAATTATACCTTGTACACATGTAACAAAGTTAGGTCTACATATAGATAGTAACATGCTTTTCAATAAACACACAAGTGAACTGAACAAGAAAGTCATGGGAACGTTGATGTAAGTGAATCGTATAAAAGGTAATTTTGACAAAGCTACTAGGGTCATTGTGATTCAATCGCTAATTTTAAGTTTGATAAATTATTGCATAATTATATGGGGTTCAACTAATTGCATTATATTAAATACTGTACAAAAAATTCAGAATTTTGCTGCAAAGGTAGCAGTGGGTGGAGCAAAAAAATACGACCATGTAACTCCGATAATAAAGGAATTAGAGTGGCTAAAAATAAAGCAAAAATATATATATGATACAGCTATTGCGGTGTATAAAGAAAGGCATAAGCTAATTCCAAACTGGCTAATACACTTTCCTATTGTTAATGAAATCATAAATAGTAACACAAGACAGCAAAACCATCTATATGTACAGAGAACGAACACCTTTTATGGTGAACGATCGCTTTTGGTAGCAGGTCCTAAAATATGGAATAGGTTGCCGAGATCAGTAAAGGACACAAATAACCTAAACACGTTTAAGCATATATTAAAATATTATATTCTGAAACATGAAATGGATCTATAAACAAAACATTTAATAATACTGTAACTGTCATTTTTGTATAGATATTAAAGACTGTCCATAGTAACATACTAGAGATGTTTCTTATTGTAAATATGTATATATATATATAATGTATGTATTTTAATATTTGTTTAATGTTTTATGTGAAGAACCATTGTAAAATGGAAAAATAAATATTCTGATTCTGATTCTGATTCTGCTTCTGCAATTACCTAGCTTCTTTTTTGTTCATGTAGGAGGGTTGGTTAAGGGGAGATTTTCACTTAAGGGATTATTTTTTGAGCCTGCTTCTCCCCCATGTTTAGCCCAATTAGTTTTGCGACTTAAGATGTTCGCCCCTTTAATTTGTCGATTTTAAGACATTTCGCCTATTTTTTTGGTTCAATTTTAAGACCTTTCGTGTCATTTAAGTGTCACATTTTTCCTGGTGAGCTATAGCGAGCCTGTAATTTAAGAGGAACAGGCCTTTGGCCGGGATTTTTTTTACCGAAAAATGCTCAAATATATATCGAAGGGTGGTATGTTTGTTAAAGCTTGATGGGGGTATAGGAAGCAAACTAAAATTCTCCCCTTTACCCCCTCCGTACCGGCGACGTCTTTTTCATTATGTTCTAGCTATATTTGGACGATGTTCTGCAGTTGTTGTTGTTGTTGTTGTTCCCCAGGCTGTCTGGCCGAACAGCCCCAAGGTCTCGAGCAAGGCCAAGGCCATAAACGAGCGCCCCCACAAAACCCTCCCTGCTTACCACTAACAAATCCTGGGTGACCGAAGCCACTCCAAAGCAGGGAGCTAAGGAGGATGCGGAAACGCCCGGGAAAACAAAGCCCCACCCAAGGCCCTGTGCCCCTCAGCAATTATGAAGGGAAAGTTGAGGGGCAAGGGAAAAATGTGACGCTTTGGCTCCCAATCTGCCAACTTCTAGGTTGGCAGTAGGGAGGTCAATCCATGGAAAAGACCCCGTCACTTGAGATCTAGAAGATATATAAGTAAAAGGAACAGTCAGAGTAAGCTATGGGTATGGCAGAGATCGCTCAGCTCTCACTCTGATAGACCAGCCCATCACCAATTCTGTGCAGTTTAAGAAGGATGTGTAGTAGTAAAAAAGGGTTACGTGAGATAGTTCGAAGCCCTTAAATTGCTAGAGGTCCTTCCTAAGCTGAATAAAATCATATAATTGTTGCCAGATTATATCGAAGAGGACACCCCCGGTACAGAAGAGGTTAAGCCCTACCGTCCATGTGTGTGTATAGTATGGGAGGGGGTGGGGGGGGGGGGGGTTGGGGGGGGGGGCTATTATACTGTTGGAAAGGGGAAGCCGGGGTTTTACCGAATACATTTTGTTGACGTTTTTCTACATATGTTCTTGATCGGAGGGTGAGTTAGGGTGTGTTGTATTATAATATGCTATGGTGTATGTATTATTATTATTATTATGTTTTCTATATTTAACATTATTATTATTATTGTTATTATTATTATTATTATTGTTTTTTTCTTTTTGTTGTGCTTGAAGGTGGTCTGGGGAAGCACTTAATTTCTACTCTAAGGCGCCAAATACAGTAAATTGCATGAAAGAAAACGGCGAAAACCATCAAAAACCTGAACAATACATTACCCTTTCAGGACCCGATTACGCATTCCTTTTCTGTTCTCTGGCTATTATTAGACGATTTTAGTCAGATTAGTAAGGGCATGTGTAAGTCAGAGAGATAATTGAGATAGCCTTTTCCCATATAGCGTAACTCCCACAGATCCTTCATAAGCCGTCGAAAATCGTCTAATGATAGCCAGAATTAACTGTCAAATGCGTCATGATCTTCAAAGCGTTAAGCAAGGATACCAAAATGACCAAACAGCCGTCGGATGGGCTAGTGTTAAGGGAAGACGGACCATTTTTTTGTTGGTCTATTTTTTAATTAATTCCTTTATTTCTTAGTTAGACCTCCATCAAGCTTAGAAAAACACCCCCTAGACCCCACTTCAAGATAAATTTGTAAATTTTTCAGTAGAAAAATATCCTGGCCGAAGGCCGGTTCTTCTTAAAATGTAAGGCTCGCTATCGCTCGCTATGAAATAATCGACACCTAAATGGCACGAAAGGTCTTAAAATTGACAACGAAATGGGGCCATAGGTGCTAAAATCGCCAAACTAGTGGGCCGAACGTCTTATAATATCAAAACAAATGGGGCTTAACACGAGGGAGAAAGGGGACCAGAACAACGACCCATCTACCCTTAATGGGGAGGTGTGGTGGAGTGGTCTTGCCACTGGCCTGGTAATCCAAAGGTCCCGGGTTCAAATCCCGATGTATCAATGGGAAGATATTATTGGGATGGAATTTGTGCTGTACCTAGTATCAGTGCATTACCACAAGCCCACCGAAACGTCAATAAAATACCCTCATTGTTCCCTGATTAAATAGCATTGTATGAATATTCCCATATTCAAAATATGCTATAGGGGTGCAATGCCTGGTGAGTTATCTGCTCAACAGGTGGCGTTGTGTGTGTGTAAGTGTGAGAGTCCGAGTGTAGGGGGTGAGACAGTGAAGCACAGGAACGAGGTGGCTTCAGAGATGGGGTCGTTTCGGGCCATGAGTGAGCACCGTGCCTCATGTGAAGGCAAGATGGCAGGTGCTCGTTGTACTCTACGTGCTTCACATGTCTCACTCCCTAGACTGGAACAAGACCTCACGGGCTTCACTGTTCATTGTAAAGCGGTGAATGTTAAGACTCTCAGCCTATGCCCGAGAGGAAGTAAGTTGGAATATAGAAAAAAAAAACAAAAAAAAAAAAATCTCAACAGCCCATCAGCTTCACTTTAAGGGGCACATCGATAATGGGAAAAATGAAAAATACTGAATGGGAATGTGGACAAAGGAAGGGAAGGAAAGGTGTGTGTGGGTGTGTGTGTATGGGTGGGTGGGTGTGTGTGTGTGGGTTACATTTTCACCTTTATCGGGCAGAGGCTCGTCCCTTAGGAAGAAATGATAGATAGACTCAGTATTAGGGAATAGGTAGGAAATTATGATAATAAGACAAGATGATATTAACTCGGTCCCAGTCGAGGAATAATCCTGTTGACAGACAAAACGCAGTGAGAGATGCAGTACAAATGAACCGTGAAATAGACAATGAAGTTAATGGAGATGTACAAGCAAACCCTGTTAGAGAAAATGCAGAAAATAACAATCAACAACTGCAGCCCGCAGAAGAAAACGCAGGAATCAATAATTCGCAAGACAACAGAGGTGTGGAACAAAATAATGAAAATAGTGTAGGCCTAAACAAAGATAATGAGAGAGAAATAATCGAAAATCGTGAACAGAACGAACGACCTCGTAACGTAAACATGAATGGTGGAGAATGGATGGGACATTCTGGTGACGGACTCACAACATTAGTGAATGAAATCTATACAGAAGTGATACAATGGCAACATAATAAGTTTGAACTACCGATTTGTGAAGCCACAAAAGACATGCTGGGGGAACTCAGACGTATGATCCTAAAGTATGTTCAGGATGCCCCTTTGGCGCACGTGGCAATCAAGATAGCTTCTTTCATTCCTCAGTTGTTCCTTCAAAGAAAAAGACCAAAGGGAAAACTGAATGAGAACATTAAAGCGCTGAAACAGAGAATGGAGTGGTGGAAAAATGGGGAGTTAGACAAAATTCTTAGCCAAGTACGAGCAATCCAGCAAAGACTGAAAACAAAACAATGAAGAAAGAGGAAGCCAGATTATATGGCACGATCAGTGGGAAATAGCATGAGGATTGGTAAAGTGGCACAGGCAGTCAGAATGGTCACTGGGGAAGCCTCAAGTGGGGTGCACGAAGTGAATCGACGCATCTTGGACCAGCTGAAGGAGAAACACCCAGAAGCAAAACCAGCAAGTGATGAGGCCAAACTAGACGGGGAATATGTTCCTCCAAACCCGGTGATATATGAGAATATAACTGGAGACCTCATATGGAGAAAGGCGCTGAAAACACAGGGAGGAGCAGGTCCATCAGGAGTAGATGCTAAGACTTGGAGGATCTTCCTAAGTCAAAACAAGTTTGGTTCAGCCGCGGGTGACCTTTGTGAAGCAATAGCAATGCTGGCAAAGAAACTTGCATCGTCACCATGCGTGAACATAGAAGCTCTGACAGCATGTCGCCTGATACCTTTAAATAAGAATCCAGGAGTTAGACCAGTAGGCGTTCGGGAAGTTCTTAGAAGGATTATTGGAAAAGCAATCATGTCTGTATTTGGAAAAGATGTACAAAGAGCAGTGGGCAACTTACAAGTATGTGCAGGACAGCAAGCCGGAGGAGAAGCAGCAATACATGCAATGGGGAAGGTGTATCATGAGGAAGATTGTGAAGCGGTACTGCTAGTGGATGCAACAAATGCCTTTAACACCATTAATAGGGAGGCAGCTATTCACAACATCAAGACCAAATGCCCGAGCATCGCAAAGTACATAGAAAATACTTATAAGGAGCCAGCTAACCTGTATATAGTTGGAAGCACAAAGAAGGAAGAAATGAAAATTCTCAAATCAAATGAAGGAACAACGCAAGGAGATCCAGTGGCAATGGCAATGTACGCACTGGCACTATCAATTCTGCAGCAGAAAATAAAACATGAGGTAACCCGAGTGAAACAAGTGGCGTATGCAGATGACCTCACAGGTGCAGGAAAAAATAGGGGATCTCAAAGAATGGTGGCGGAGAGTACAATCGGTAGGCGAAGTCATTGGGTACCATCCGAATGCTAGTAAATCTGTACTAATAGTGAAAGAAAACAAGTATGAAGAAGCGGTGCGGACTTTTGATGGGACAGGAGTGAAGATTACAAAGGAGGGTCAATGCCATTTGGGAGCAGTAATAGGCACAGAAGAATGCAAGAGAGACTATGTGCGAAAAAAGGTAGCAGAGTGGGTAAAGGAAGTGAAAACCCTGGCAGACATTGCGAAATCTGAACCACATGCTGCATATACTGCCTTCACATATGGTGTTAAGCACAGATGGACCTTTCTTATGAGAACAGTGCCTGGCATTAGACAGATGCTCCAACCGCTTGAAGAAGCAATCAGAGGAACATTCATACCGGCCCTAACAGAGATGGAAGGCGTCACGCAAGAGCTAAGAGATCTATTAGCTCTTCCGCCAAGGTTCGGAGGTATGGGGATCATAAACCCAGTGGAGGCGGCACTACATGAGAACCAAAATTCCCTTAAACTTACTACGTCTCTGACAGAAAAAATACGGGAGCAAAATGAAAATGATGAGGTGGACGAAGAGGAACAACGAAATGCAAGACAGGAAATTACAAAGAGCAGAGAAGAGAGACAGAAACATAGCCTAGAACAAATTAAGACCAGATGTAGGGAAGAACTGAAAATGAGAGTTGAGATGGCACAAGACACGGGGGCTTCAAATTGGCTCACATCATTACCAATAAAGGAGAAAGGCTTCAGCTTAAATAAACAAGAATTCAATGATGCCGTAGCCTTGAGGTATGGGTGGCCAGTTTCGAACCTGCCGCTGAAATGTGCATGTGGTGAAATAAACAACTCAGACCACTGTATGACTTGTAAGAAAGGAGGATTCATCTGTATCCGGCATGATGAAGTACGAGACATCACTGCACAAATGCTGGACGAGGTGTGCCATGATGTCAGAATCGAACCGGAACTTCTGCCTATGGACGGACAGCGCTTGGCCCACAATACTGCAAATACTTCAAATGAAGCAAGAGTGGACGTAAGTGCTCGAGGTTTTTGGACGAGGGGACAACGGGCTTTTTTCGACATCAGAATCTTCAACCCAAGAGCACAAACATATCGTGAGCGAGGACACAAGGCGGCATACTTGAGAAACGAAAGTGAGAAAAAACGCGCTTATGAAGAAAGAATTTTGAACAGGGATCAAGGAAGCTTTACTCCTCTGGTCTTCTCATCGTCGGGAGGTATGGGACCTTCTGCAAGTGTCTTCTATGCCAGATTAGCTGAACAAATATCGGAGAAAAAGCGCCAGCATAGAAGCCAAGTCATAACTTGGATGAGATGCCGGCTCTCTTTCTCTCTTCTCAGGTCTGCACTCCTATGTCTCAGGGGTACAAGGTCCTCCCCGCTACAGAGGACAAGAGTGAGAGACTTGGACTTTGAAATGGTCGTGGCGGAGGGACGAATTGGGGAACAACTAGGTTGATTGTAGGGAGGTACTGGTACAATAAGATAAACTACAATGTAACTAGAATAAGATAGATTGTACACCACTTTGTAACTGTCACCTTAATAAAAAAAAGTGTGTGGGTGTGGGTGTGTGTGTGGGTGGGTATGTGGGTGAGTATTTATGTTTGTATAATATATGTATGTTCTGTATGTATATATATATACTGTATATATATATATATATATATATATATATATGTGTGTGTGTGTGCCAGTCGTCCTTCAGCCCTTGGTTCAACGGTTCAATTTCATTTATGTCACAGCGATATTTCAGAGAGCAGCGGCGGTCGGTATAGGGTATATCTTATCCTCTCTAGCTGTCTGTCTGGTTATCTATCTATATATCTATCTATCTATCTATCTATTTATATACATACAGATATATGGTATGCAAAAGCCAGAAAACCATTGAAAAGAGAAATGAGGGCATTGTTCTTGGGTCTCTCTCTCTCTCTCGCTCTCTCTCTCTCTCTCTCTCTCTCTCTCTCTCTCTCTCTCTCTCTCTCTCTCTCTCTCTCTCTTTCGAATTCTTCTAATCTTAGCAGAACTAAATTCATTAAAAATTTCGAAGTTTGAGATTCTAGGAAGAGGAGTAAAGATGTGTGTGTGTGTGTGTGTGTGTGTGTGTGTTGGGGTGTGTGTGTATATGTATGTGTGTGCGTGTGTTTGTTGTGTGTGTGTGTGTGAAATATAAAGACCCATTGCACCCGAAAATTACAAATAACTTATATTTACATATAGTACAAGAAGAGAGAGAGAGAGAGAGAGAGAGAGAGAGAGAGAGAGAGAGAGAGAGAGAGAGAGAGAGAGAGAGGCTGAGAAGACATACTACAAAGATTATCACAATTTACACCACCATAAAAAAACGGGGAGGATAAGAAGTGGGCAGGGGAAACTGCAGGAAATCTGATTACAACAAAGCCAAATAAAAGATAAAACATTTATATGGACAAATATATAACAGTATCAACTATATCTCAACAATGAACAAAACAATAAAACTATACAAATATTACAGAATATATGAATTAAAGAGTATCAACTTTGTCTCAAAAATGAATGAAATATGACAAAAATAATTATAATAAAGAAGAAATATAAAAGAGAGTATCAAACTATGTCCCACAGTTAGTCAAAACCTACACTGTAAATATATTTATATGACAAATAGCTACTATAAGACGATTATATTCAGTATAGACACATCTCAATTAATCCACCCTTGTACGGTAGCACTAATCATGTCTCAGCTGTCATTACGTTTACCTCTCTCTAGGCTGTATTAATGTCTGCCAGATGTTAAATGGGGTGGGTAAATGTAGGAACATGTTTGTAGATTTCACGCGAAATGAATCAATGAAATTTTGATAGTGCTGATACCAATTATTAATTAAAATATAGTTGGTGCCGAGACATCACTTATTTGGACTTGGAGGTCATTAGGGACGCTTTTTGAAGCTTGATGGAGTTCTAGGGAGCAAACTAATACATTAATTAATAATAAACTAATAATAATAATAAACTAATACACTAATAAACAAATAACTTAACCCTTTCAAGATCTGATTACGCATTAATTTTCCGTTTTCGGACTATCATTAGACGATTTTATTCAGATAAAGAAGGGTATATGGGAGTCAGCGAGTTAATTTAGATAGTCTTTGCTTCTTTACCCTAATAATTCACACAGATCCTTACTAAACTGTATTAAATCGTCCAATGATAGCCTGGATAAACAGTCAAAATGCGTCACGATCATCAAAGGGTTAACTAACGAATCCCAGATATGTGTTGTTATATTCGGCGCATGCAGTTTATCAAAATATTTCACCTGTGTATCATAACTACCGCTTGAAAAAAATGTCCAGCAATTCCTGACCGCAACTGTACTGTACGGTTGGCCAAATAAGTCGTGTATCCGCTGTCATTACGTTTTGCTCGCTGGGTGTTGTATTGATGTCTGTCAGATGTTGAATAGGGTGTGTAAAGATAAGAACATGTTTGTATATCTCACTCGAAACGATAAATTAATGTTTAGATAGTTCTGATACCAATTATTGATCGAAATATACTTGGTGCCACAACATCACTTATTTGGCCGACTGTACTATCGACGACAAAAGTTCGCTCCCCCAACCAGCCACTGAGTGAATCCGAAACACATTTTTCTATCGAAAAATGTACAAATTTAGCCTGCTGACAAAATACATTATACAAAATATGCTGGGTCGCTACTGCTCGCAAGGAAACAAATACACATCTAGATGGGGATAAACGTCTCAAGACAGTAGGCTGAATGGGGCCGAATGAATACAATCCAGAGAAAGAGAAAAGGAGAGAAAAAACGAGGTGGGCCCCATTAATGCTGTAGGCTGTAAATCCCACACAAATGCACACATACCAATACAACACACACAAATGCAAAATACACACACACATACCAATACAACACACACAAATGCAAGATACACACACACATGCCAATACAACACACACAAATGCAAGATACACACACACATGAAAATACAACACACACAAATGCAAGATACACACACACATGCCAATACAAAACACACAAATGCAAGATACACACACACATGCCAATACAACACACACAAATGCAAGATACACACACACATACCAATACAACACACACAAATGCAAGATACACACACACATGCCAATACAACACACACAAATGCAAAATACACACACACATACCAATACAACACACACAAATGCAAGATACACACACACATGCCAATACAACACACACAAATGCAAGATACACACACACATGCCAATACAACACACACAAATGCAAGATACACACACACATGCCAATACAACACACACAAATGCAAGATACACACACACATGCCAATACAACACACACAAATGCAAGATACACACACACATGCCAATACAACACACACAAATGCAAGATACACACACACATGCCAATACAACACACACAAATGCAAGATACACACACACATACCAATACAACACACACAAATGCAAGTTACACACACACATGCCAATACAACACACACAAATGCAAGATACACACACACATACCAATACAACACACACAAATGAAAGATACACACACACATACTAATACAACACACACAAATGCAAGATACACACACACATGCCAATACAACACACACAAATGCAAGATACACACACACATACTAATACAACACACACAAATGCAAGATACACACACACATGCCAATACAACACACACAAATGCAAGATACACACACACATGCCAATACAACACACACAAATGCATGACACACACACACATGCCAATACAACACACACAAATGCAAGATACACACACACATGCCAATACAACACACACAAATGCAAGATACACACACACATGCCAATACAACACACACCAATGCAAGATACACACACACATGCCAATACAACACACACAAATGCAAAATACACACACACATGCCAATACAACACACACAAATGCAAGATACACACACACATGCCAATACAACACACACAAATGCAAAATACACACACACATGCCAATACAACACACACAAATGCAAGATACACACACACATGCCAATACAACACACACAAATGCAAGATACACACACACATGCCAATACAACACACACAAATGCAAGATACACACACACATGCCAATACAACACACACAAATGCATGACACACACACACATGCCAATACAACACACACAAATGCAAGATACACACACACATGCCAATACAACACACACAAATGCAAGATACACACACACATGCCAATACAACACACACAAATGCAAAATACACACACACATGCCAATACAACACACACAAATGCAAGATACACACACACATGCCAATACAACACACACAAATGCAAAATACACACACACACGCCAATACAACACACACAAATGCAAGATACACACACACATGCCAATACAACACACACAAATGCAAGATACACACACACATGCCAATACAACGCACACAAATGCAAGATACACACACACATGCCAATACAACACACACATATGCATGACACACACACAGACAAATCAATAAACACAAGCAATACAATACAAGTTATTCAAATTCAGTCATTCTTATTTTTAGTTTATGGCACCATTTTGTTCTATGTGCATGAAGGAGACAAAAGGCAAAGCTTTCCGTAAGAAGCTTCCCCCCCCCCCAAGCGTCCTTTCCCTCCTTACCCAATATATATATAGTATATATATATATATATATATATATATATATATATATATATATATATATAGTATATATATATATACTGACGGTATATATATTTATAGAAGCCCCGTTCGTGTACTGTAACCCCATCTTCACACATTCTTATTATTGTATACCCTTAATTGTGGTAATTGTCACACTCCAGGACAATTATGGCAGCTTTATATATTACTTTGGGTGTACATTATGCAGTTGTACTTTGCTATTTTGTTAACTATCCACTGAAGTACGGTATATACAGACAACCTATAACAGTTACCCCGCATTATAGATATATATTGATTATTTATATTGTATACATATATAAAATGGAAGCAATTGATTCTCCTACTGGGAAGCAAAGGCGAATAAGGAATATGAAGACCAAAGTGAAAAGGAACATATTTATTGGCAACGTTTCAACACTAATCTTATGCCATTATTAAGGGGGGTCACCGTTTTTTTGTTTTATCTTTCTCTCCTTTCCTCTCTTTCCCTGGCTTGTATCCATTCGGTCCCAGTCAGCCAACTGTTTTAAGACGTTTATCCCCATTCAGGTGTCGATTTCTTCCTGGCGAGCGTTAGCGAGCCAGCATTGTAAGGAGAAATCCGGCTTCGCCGGAGACATTTGTCTATCGAAAAATGTACAGATTTAGCTTGCTGTCAATACAAAAATATACATAAGCTGGCTCGCTACCGCTCACCAGGAAAATATTGACACCTGGATGGGTGTAAACGTCTTAAAACAGTAGGCTGAATGGGGCCAAATAGATACAAGCCAAAGTGAGAGAGGGAGAGAAAGAGAAGACAAAAAGAGAGGTGGGCTCCCTTAAGACTAGAAAAAATAAAAATAAAGCCTATCATGAGCATCATAATGTCATCACATGTGAACATTGAACATTTATTCAACAGATACATTTTACGAAAATATAGCTGAGGTTTATTACATTAAGATATTTTAATTTTTATTATATGAGAAGAAAAACGGAATAAGGAGTACAAAGAATATATACACAAATAAATATGGTTATGCAAAATATAAACTTTATGGGGGACAGCAATTATTAATATTCAAAATTAAAAGAGGAATTAATTAGCGAAGTCTTAGTATCGAGAGAAGCGAGGGAGCAGACTTAGAACAATGGCATAAAATGATGTTTAAAGATAGAGCTTGTGTGGGTGGCGATTATAAAAATGAAATTGGAGTGAAAGGGGGGGGGGGGGACTAAAATAAAACAAACAGGAGTACAAAAGGGCACATATAGCTTTTTAAATATATGCCTACACACGTACAGTTGGTCAAGGATGAAAGTATACAGTTTTTCGTCTGCTATAGCCACACATAGTTTGTCATGTTGGCAGCCCTGGTAGCCATATCTCAGAGCCCGCCCACCTTATACAGGGTGTTTAAAAACGTGTTCCTGGACTTAGTTGTCAGACGGAAATATGAATATATTGCTCTATAATATTTGACGTGAATATCACTTCGGAGATATTAAACACTTAATGTTATTGATAGATATACAAGAAATGCGAGAGTGAAAACGAAAATCAAAACGTCTACCTATATACGATATTTCAGTGGAATACAGGTCCATTTTCACACGTGGTAATATGTGGCTAATAATGTAGGGTATGGTGATATCAATGTTGCAGTTGGTTTGCAGGTGTTGCTGATAAAAATAATAATATTAATAAAATAAAAAATAAATAAATAAAAATCACAAGTAAAGCCTCATTATGCTTCGAGGACTGACTCATAAAGCAATGGCGCTCGCAAGATGAGTAAAATTGCTGGGTCATTACCCTATTGAACACACAGGCTTCCTTACGTCCACGTTTAGGAATTAGATTTTTGTGTATCTAAAGTAGACGAATATGGAGTGGCTATAAAAGATATTACGATATACACTTAACATTAAAACATTCATAATAAATAATGAGTAGAAAGAGGAATTTAATAATACTTGTTAATTAATAAGTAGGTAAATATTGATATTTCACTTTCATCCCCAAGACTAGATTATATGTGATCCAAAGGGCAATGAAACGGAGGCGAGCGCCGCGGCTACGCGCTGTTCCAGCGTATGCCCCCAGCTTTGTTTTGCTATCTCCATAACAGTATTTAGTCACCCTGAAGGTTTATGAATAATTCTCTAACTTTTGATATTTATGGAAACGCTTTTTCGAAGCACTCCGTATATTAATTAATGTATCAATATAATAAACCCCATGTGTGTTGGGATGGTTTGGGCTAGTGGAAAGGCTGTCATGGCTGCCAACAGACAACCCATGTGTGACTATAGCAGACGAAAAACTGTATACTTTCATCCTTGACCAACTGTACCTTTTATTAACATTCGTCACTGTATGTTATAGAACGTCACCTCCTCCCATTGTGTCCTACCCTTTTAACACTACGACAAGCTGCCTCCCTTCCCATCAAGCTGCGCCATCTATGGGGAAAAATCTTCGATTGATTCAGGGAGGGGAGTGTGAGATCTTACTATATTCAGAGCGAACAAACTACACAACGGATTTACCCAAACCCTATGACTAGGTGGCTCACCCGGAATTGCGGCCGAGAGTACGGTCGAGGTTATTAAGTGTTGTCATATATTTCAGAAAGTTTCGGACACTGACTAATACTCTGAGGGATAAGCACTTTTCCCAGTAACTATAAAGACACCAATATCACTTTTTGAGCGAAAACCACTGGGATCTATGACAACACTTAATACCCCCGATTGTACAGTATATAGCGTCACCGAGCTTATACTTTAAAGTAATCGGTCTTCGGAAATGTACAGACGGGGGTGACGGTTGGGCATATTCGAGTTTTAATGAAGTATGATATATCGTGTTTCGTTAGTCTAGGGTATAAACTAGAATACATTGTTTAGAAATAGCATATATATACTTCCGGTCGTAGCAATATTAGCAAACCTGTCTTTTGGTAGCGATGACAAAATAGATAACCCTTTAGAAAACACTTGTTGAACTGAGTGTTAAGCTTTGATAAAAGACTACATACCATTTAGTTTCAGAAAGAGCACTATTTGTTTCTCTCTATGAAGGTCTAGGGAATTACTTTGGTGAGGTTCAATATTATGTCTGTATCAACCATAACTTGCATATAAACAGTAATAGATAGATATATAAAGTAATAGACTGATAGCTATTTACATTAATAGATAGATACAGGGTGGTTCAGAATTGAGTTACCCAGTTGAAATAATAAGATGTTGATAATTGACCACTTGCGAGTTTCTGGCTATAAGGAAGTTGGTGCCGTAAACATCGATATTAAACAGAAATACAATAATAAAGTAGCTGTATAATGGATAAAACGTATGTTGAATTTAGTTGTATGAATTTATAAATGTACTACAACCGCATTTTAGCTGGTAATTCTGCTAAATATCCATGTACAAAAATTCATCTTCCTTATAGCCTGAAACTCGCAAGTGGTCAATTACGGATAGATCCCATATACACTACCTTCTTTACTCAGTGTGTTATTATCGGAGAGGGTTAATATCCAATCACTATCAGTTTATATTATAATAGCGAACACGTTTATCAGCTACATCTATCGCAGCCTTGAATCACCTACAATATATCATCTATCGCAGCCTTGAATCACCTACAATATATCATCTATCGCAGCCTTGAATCACCTACAATATATCATCTATCGCAGCCTTGAATCACCTACAATATATCATCTATCGCAGCCTTGAATCACCTACAATATATCATCTATCGCAGCCTTGAATCACCTACAATATATCATCTATCGCAGCCTTGAATCACCTACAATATATAATCTATCGCAGCCTTGAATCACCTACAATATATCATCTATCGCAGCCTTGAATCACCTACAATATATCATCTATCGCAGCCTTGAATCACCTACAATATATCATCTATCGCAGCCTTGAATCACCTACAATATATCATCTATCGCAGCCTTGAATCACCTACAATATATCATATATCGCAGCCTTGAATCACCTACAATATATCATCTATCGCAGCCTTGAATCACCTACAATATATCATCTATCGCAGCCTTGAATCACCTACAATATATAATCTATCGCAGCCTTGAATCACCTACAATATATCATCTATCGCAGCCTTGAATCACCTACAATATATCATCTATCGCAGCCTTGAATCACCTACAATATATCATCTATCGCAGCCTTGAATCACCTACAATATATCATCTATCGCAGCCTTGAATCACCTACAATATATCATCTATCACAGCCTTGAATCACCTACAATATATCATCTTACTGGGAGTGATTTTGGTGTTTATTCCAATATTAAGGGGGGTGACCTGCTTTTGGTTATTTCTGTCCTTTTCTCTGGCTTGTATCCATTCGGCCCCATTCAGACAACTATTTTAAGACGTTTATCCCCATCTAGGTGTCAATTTCTTCCTGGCGAGCGATGGCGAGCCAGCATTATTTGAAGAAATCCGGCATCGCCGGACACATTTTTCTGTCGAAAAATGTACAAATTTAGCCTGCTGTCAAACAAAAATAAAAAATAAGCTGGCTCGCTACCGCTCAACAGTAAACAATTGACACCTGGATGGGGATAAACATCTTAAAACAGTAGGCTGAATGGGGCCAAATGGATACAAGGCAGAGAAAGATAGAAAAGGACAGCAAAAAAACAGGTCATCCCCCTTAACTGTACACGATTGTACAGTTTAGGAGCTCGCAAAAATATAGTATTTATCTTACAGGGATAATAACACGACACATATAATATATACATTATATACATTCTACATTAGTTGTCTTAAAAATTTGAGGATATAAAACGCGAAAACTACGAACTTATCCAAGAGTTACACAAGGAGTGCCAACTGGTGGCTGACCAAAAGTTGTGACTCTACCAGCGCAAGACTTATACAACACACCAAATGAGGGGTCACCACGGGATTGTGACTCTCCCAGCGCAAGACTTATACAACACACCAAATGAGGGGTCACCACGGGATTGTGACTCTACCAGCGCAAGACATATACAACACACCAAATGAGGGGTCACCACGGGATTGTGACTCTACCAGCGCAAGACTTATACAACACACCAAATGAGGGGTCACCACGGGATTGTGACTCTACCAGCGCAAGACTTATACAACACACCAAATGAGGGGTCACCACGGGATTGTGACTCTCCCAGCGCAAGACTTATACAACACACCAAATGAGGGGTCACCACGGGATTGTGACTCTACCAGCGCAAGACATATACAACACACCAAATGAGGGGTCACCACGGGATTGTGACTCTACCAGCGCAAGACATATACAACACACCAAATGAGGGGTCACCACGGGATTGTGACTCTACCAGCGCAAGACATATACAACACACCAAATGAGGGGTCACCACGGGATTGTGACTCTACCAGCGCAAGACTTATACAACACACCAAATGAGGGATCACCACGGGATTGTGACTCTACCAGCGCAAGACATATACAACACACCAAATGAGGGGTCACCACGGGATTGGGCCCATACGGGATTGGGCCCACTTAGGTTAGGTTAGGTTCCAATCCTGTGGGCCCAATCCCGTATGGGCCCAATTCCGTATTGGCCCAATCCCGTATGAGCCCAATCCCTATGGAACCCAAATGAGGATATAACGGATAGACAAATATGCTAAGGAAGGTCTCAGGCCAGGCAAGCGGAAATTAATGAATATATATTGTATAATCCTCTCCATAAATTAATAATGATGCAATATAATTGATTGTGATTTTTAACTATATGTATACTAATATACTCGAATTTTAATTCAAAATACAGGCATAAGTACAATATGAATGTGTATTTTATGTACCTAATTATGTAAGTGCGTATATTGATGGGTATGTGTGATGGTGTGATGGAGGGGAGTGCCAGCTATAATATGGTTGTAGTGCATGTAAAACTAAATCAAATTTACCATACTGTCTATCTATCGGAAACCTACATTATTATTGTATTTACTGTATGTTTAACTGTGTTGATGGTTAGTTAGTTAAAATAGGATTTCAGAGGCTATCAACCCTCTTGGATTATTAAACCAGCACAATACAGGAAAGGGGGCGGGTGTTGCTGGTTGGGGTGGTGGCTTGTGGAACTTAACAATATCACATTAGGCTATACAAAAAAAAAAAAAAAAAAAAAAAAATTATAAATTATATGATTTGTAAATCGATTTTTGCCAGAATACTTCGAGTATATTATACTGGATAAATACAAATTTATATTTTAATTGCCGACGCGAGTCAAAATACCGGCGAAATGTGTTTTTACAACAGTAATTGTGTAAGTGCGTATATGCATGCTACAAAGCATGTGTGGGTATATGTGTGGTGTATATGTATCTTGGTGTTAGTGTAAAGACATCTACAGTATATGTGGTGTGGGAATAATAACTTGGCTTTGGTTATATATTTACTCTGTGGAACTATTTTCATGTCTTTGTTGTTAAATATCGTTATGTAAATAGTATATAACTGAAGAACAAAAACAATCTGTGTTCAAAATTATCAACTCTGCGTAAGCAGAGTTTGGTATCGCCCCCCCGTATAGTGGGTACCACACGAAAACAAATTCTGTCGTCGTTGTCGTCGTTGTACGTCTGTCTCGGAACTCCTCCTAGACCGTTGAACGGATTTTCACCAAATTTCACACGAACATTTGTTGCGTGAATGCGAACGTCAGTCAAAAAAGATTTTTAGAATTTATGCAATAGTTATGATTTTAGGTCCAAAATATGGTTTTACCCCCCCCCCCCTCCCCCCCCAGCTATGATGGCGTTATTCGAATGCACACTCTAAGAACGCATTCGTTCTGGGGGCGAAAACAATAATGACAGTAGTGATGATGGTAGTGACGATGGTATGAGTATATTAGTGAGGATGGTGAAATTTGTAGTGATGATGATCATAGTTGTGGTGATGAAGTTCATAGTAATGGTGATGATGGCAGTAGTAGTTATTATGGTGACAGTAGAATAAATTATGGTAATATGGTAGTAATGATGATGGTTATAGTAGTAGTGATGATGTTAACAGTAGTAATGATGATTGTAAGATGGTGGTGATGATATTAGTAATGATGGTTGATAGTAGTAGTATCAATGATGATTGTAGTGATTAAGATGCTAGTGACAATGGACAGTGATTATGGTGAGAGTAGTAGTGATAATTGTAATTGTAGTAGTGATGATGATCATAGTAATGGTGATGATGACAGTACTTGTGATGATTGTGGCAGTTGTAGTGATGATGGCAGTTGTTGTGATGATGGCAGTAGTAGTGATTATGTTGATTGTGATTGATGATGGTATTAGTAGTGATGAGGGTAACCCATCGCAGAGTTGGGTATGCCATTTTGATTTTGGGCAAAACGGCACGTCTACTTTATATTTGGTATTGATAAATACGTTCAATTTTAGGTCCAAAATATGGTTTTGCCCCACCCCACCCCCCCCCCCCCCCCCCCCCCCTACTCTCCGGGACCCCCCCCCCCCAGCAATGATAGCGTTCTTAGTGTATGAGCCCCGAAGGGGCTCACACGCATTCGCATTCGTTCTGGGAGCGAAAACATCTCGCTACGCATTTGCTAGGTTAAGTTAGTTTAGTTGGCATTAGAAGTGATGGTAGTAATATTTGGATTTATGGTGATAGTAGTGATAATGGTGATAATTGTAGTGATGATGGTTGTAGTTGTATTGATGATGATGACAGTAGTAGATAGGATGGTGACAGTAGTAGTAGTAGATGGTCATAATAGTAGTGATGATGGTGACAAGTAATGATGATAGTTGGGCAAAACGGCATAAATACTTTATTGTATTTGTAAATCGAATTTAACCCCCCCCCCACGTTTTTTTTTTTTGTATCATACCCTCCCATCACACACACCCTCTTCACCCAGCACTCAACTCCATCACACCAAGCCATCTATCATACCCCTCCAACACACACTAGGTGGGGGATTGTGGCACACTGAGGGGTCCGGGCCTCAATGTGCAACAACCTCCCACCACACACCCCCTCTTCACCCAGCACTCCACTCCATCACACCAAGCCATCTATCATACCCTTCCATCTAGCCAAGCCATCTTCACACACCCAGTATCCCCCCCCCTTCCTTCCACACATCCTCTTCATCCAGCACACACTCATCACACCACACCCTTCTATCACACCAAGCTATCTATCATACCCTTCCATCACATCAAGCCATCTGGCATACCTTTCCATCACACCAAGCCATCGGTCATACCCCTCACTGAAGAGGTGGGAGATTGTGGCACACTGCACCTACCTACCTATGTAATGTACCTACCTATATCTATATAACCCTAGCTAATGTATCTACTTAAACCTATATATTGCTGTGTGCCACGCCCCCCCTCCAGCACACCACCACTGCAGCACCAACACACCAAGCCATCTGTCATACCCTTTCCATCACACCATCCATCATACCCACAACCTACCACCCAGCACATCCTTCCATCACACCATACCCCTCCACAAGCCCCCAGCACACCATATCCCTCCACAAACCCCCAGCACACCATACCCCTTCACATACCCCACACCTGATCGGATCTACGACCCGACCAGGTTACATATCCCACCCAAATGATCAGCCTGGGTCAGCAAGGTACACCAAGCATCACACAATTAAGTGCAATTAACTTAGTATTGGTAACCAGATGATCGGTTCTGGACACCAAGTCCCACCTGGTGATCACTCCAGGTCAGCTAGGGACACCAGTCATCACCCAGTTAAGGGCAGCAACTTGGTGTTATTCCCAACAGGTAATGAAACACTGCTTTAGCAAGGGACACCAGTCATCACCCTGTTAAGGGCAGCAACTGGATTTGTTCATCATCGGATGATTAGTCCGCGTCAGAATTCGGTGGTCACCTAACCAGTTAACATATAGTCTGTAGTCGCATGTCTGGTTCCCTCAGAGGTTCGAACTACAGACCGAGCGGTGAGAAACGTTAGTTGTACCCACCCGGCCTGTGTCAACTGGCTGATTATATAAAGTGAATTGGTATATTTAAGCAAACTATTATTATTATTTTTATTATCATTACTATTATTGTTATTATTATTATAATTTGTATTATTATTATTACCGGTATTATTATTATTATTATTATTATTATTATTATTATTATTCAAATGCATTGTTATGAAATTCATCGGTAATCCATGGAACTAAATATTTCCACAGGAATGTCCAAGTAAGAACATCACACCTAACACTGCAATCTTTTATGTCCAGAGAGTACAGGAAAGGAAAACAAAACCATAACATGTTGTTGTTGTTCCCCAAGCTGCCTGGCCGAACCATAACATGTTTTAGATTATTATAGATTAAAGCCCTACAATGTTGTGAAGGACAGGCAGATGTATTAAAGAATATCGCAGACACAGTCATGTCCTGCTGTTTATCTTGGTGGTCGGTGTATATTACTACAATTTGTTGTAGTATTATATGTACGCAAAACTGCACAACTTCCAAATCACGCAACAAACATCAACATTTATGATTAGCGTATTGTCATTCGTATATGTTAGTCAAACAATCGACAATATGGTGTTGAACAGATTGAAATACGGGTGTTGATTTTTACTGTAAATAAACAATTGGCAATTACATTGAATCATTAATCAATAAGGGCATAAATTCCGGCGACCAAATAAATTGCATTTTGTCGTTAGTTTTCTTAAAACACATCATCATCATCATATTAATAACCGTAATACTGATAATAATAAAAATATATGAACTAGTGATTCGAACACGGTACTTAGGATTGAGAGTTCACACCCCTCTAGTCAGGATAGTTTAGTATATAATTTACAACAACACAAACTTTGACCACATAATTCATTGTTTATGGCTTCGCCGTTTTCCCTTTTAATTAGAGTATTGTGTCTATATTATCATAGTCATTGAGAAGCCTTCTTCAATTCATCATAACATATAGTTTGTAGCAGGGTGTCAAACTAAAGACTGAACAAAGTCAATCGTAATGCAGAGTCCGTTAGTTTTAGTTATTATTGCCATATATGCCTAATAGTGCCGGAGTTATACTCCGTTCATTATAGGTATAGCGGTAAGGGTTGAGCTTTCTGGTCTAATTATAATGAATAGACTATAGTATGAGTTACACTGCTGTTCATGGCTTTGGATATAGACTATAGTATGAGTTACACTGCTGTTCATGGCTTTGGATATAGACTATAGTATGAGTTACACTGCTGTTCATGGCTTTGGATATAGGCTAGACTATAGTATGAGTTACACTGCTGTTCATGGCTTTGGATATGATAAAGTGGCCAAGGCAAGGCAATTTAAAGTCAATTGTCCTGATATTTGTAATAGGGTATACATATCGCCTTCTGAGTAAACGGCTCAATATCATTACTTTGTGTCTGGCAAAATATTAATGATGACGTCTTCAGAGTTAGTGTTATCCCTTCAGTGTAGATGATGTCTCATAATAGTAGTCTGGGTAACCTTAGACGATTTTAGTTTGTCTATGTGTATGAAGGAAACAAAAGGCAAGGATGCCTGTAACATTCCCCCCCCCCCAGCCCCAAATTGAAAAAAACAACAAATAATAGAACGCCAGACTCAATGTGCGTTAGAGTCAACATTTGTGAATACATGGAACTTAAAACATGCTATTCATATGATGAGGGAGAAACAGGTTGAGGGAGAGAGTTCCAGAGTGTATTTATTGGTTCCATGTCATCTCAACCAGTAGACCATTTCAACCAGTAGCTCTCAACCAGTGCCAAATTAACCCAGACCAACCAAACCAGTGCCAAAATATAGTACTAACCAAACCTAACCTAACCTAACCGTATTGGTTGATTTGGTACTGGTTGAGAGCTACTGGTTGAAATGATCTACTGGTTGAGTTGACCGGTCACCGTATTTATTGTGTGGACCAAAAACTGGGAAGATCGTGATGGGAATGAGTTGAAAGGCATCTGCCACCTATTCTCCGGAAGGGGTGGGGTATACTCCTTCCAATTACTACAAAAATAAAAAACTCACTTTAAATGAGTATGTATTGTAATAATAGGAATACTAATAATACAGATGATATAAATAATGATAATGATACAAGTAATACTAATAAGTATTATTATAATAATAATAATTATAAAGTAATAATAATAATAATAATAATAATAATAATAATAACAATAATAATAATTATATATTATAATAATACTAATAATAAAAATAATAATTATTATTATACATTATAAAATAATTGAAATACACATAACAAAATATGTTCATGGCATTATATGATCGTTGGAACCCTGACCCCAGAGTGTGTGAGATAGGACCGCTGCAGAGAGACTGTCAACCATCTATTTGTCACTGATATAAACTTTATACTTATTTATCGTGTTCTTCCCGTAACTACCTTTAACCTTTATTTTCGGATAAAACTGTTTGTTGTTGCTTGCTAACATCAGGCGCTGCTATTGATATATTTATATGTTAGAACAAACAATTAAAAACTAATGTTATGCAAATAATTGATTTGGATCCACAGTATTATGGTGACTGAGAGAGAGAGAGAGTGAGAGTGAGATTCGTTTGTGTGGCTGTAAATTAGTGTATGTAATTCATGTATTATAATGTTTTCTAGCGCACCCAGTCCGGGCGACACTTCGATAACGTACACAGACAAAGCCACTCCAACAGCTTCCTCTCTCTCCAACACTTCTTCTCTACTCTTAACACTCTTTGGAAAGTAACAAAGTAGATACGAGGTGCCATTGTAAAGGCTTATCCCTCAATACCTTCACCTTACCTGACCTGAGGCTGAAAATAACTACTGAAATATACAAATAAACGGTTAATCAAAGTAAATTATAGTTATGATATATTGGTATTAATACAAACAAGAACATTTAAACTATGAATCATCATCATCATCACAAACACATAATAGTAACAATAACAATATAAATCACGGTAATAAAAATATGCCACATTGACCACCTATGATCGTTTGAACCAGTAACCTGAGTCTGCTAGCTCGGACCGCTCCACAGAGGCTGTAGGACATCTAGTTGTAATTGAGCCAAACGTTTAACACCTTGTTCTTATTTGTCCTGTATCCTTTGTTTAATTGTACATACAGTATGGGTAACGTTATTGTTGTATTATATGCGAACGGCAGACGCCTTTGTTAATTTTGGAACTTTAATACATGATAATGTAAGTGAATTATATAAAACAAATACAATTGTATCTATCTATTTATTGCCGGACGCCGTGATCCCCGAATGGGTGGCCACGAACGAAACGCCTGCATGCACTTTATGAAATTATTGTAACTCACAATGATACAAGTGTTTTATTACAAGTGGTGTATTTGTTATTTTTAGATTTGCCTGATAGTGGAGTAACCGCCTCCGAAACGTAGCAAAATATAATGGGTGCTCAAACAGAGACTTGACCCGGGACCTCTCATACTGGTAGGTCCGACTGAGTCACTTGGTCTGTGGATCTCCCCAAACATAAAAGTCAACCAAACCCTCATTCTTTACTGTCGTGCATATATAAGTAACTCCTTCTGTACCGGTGACATATATTCAACTTTATTCTGGCTTTATTATATAATTGTACAGTATTCAGTTTAAATAGGGCCTCCAGCAATCTACAGGCGTCTAGCAACCTCACTTAACACTGTTTACTACCATATTACTTTCATGAACGCCACAAAAGCGTCTAAATAATTATAACTAACGTCGTCGGTACAGAAGGGGTTAATACAATGTATAGACCTACTACAGATAATGTCTCTCCGTGTAATTGAGCGTATATGTGTATTTGTAATTGAGCGTATATGTGTGTTTGTAATTGAGCGTATATGTGTGTTTGTAATTGAGCGTATATGTGTTTGTAATTGAGCGTATATGTGTGTTTGTAATTGAGCGTATATGTGTGTTTGTAATTGAGCGTATATGTGTGTTTGTAATTGAGCGTATATGTGTGTTTGTAATTGAGCGTATATGTGTGTTTGTAATTGAGCGTATATGTGTATTTGTAATTGAGCGTATATGTGTGTTTGTAATTGAGCGTATATGTGTTTATAATTGAGCGTATATGTGTGTTTGTAATTGAGCGTATATGTGTGTTTGTAATTGAGCGTATATGTGTGTTTGTAATTGAGCGTATATGTGTGTTTGTAATTGAGCGTATATGTGTGTTTGTAATTGAGCGTATATGTGTGTTTGTAATTGAGCGTATATGTGTGTTTGTAATTGAGCGTATATGTGTGTTTGTAATTGAGCGTATACGTGTGTTTATAATTGAGCGTATATGTGTGTTTATGTGAAGCCATTTACGATGTTAACCCTATTTAGTCAAAGGGAGTTGTGTGGGGCCTCCCGTAATTCGCTACATTAGTTAAGATATTATAAGATGTTTCACCCCATTAACTTGGCGATAATAAGACGTATCAACCCAGTGGGAACTAAGAATAAGACGGCCATGTACAACTCATACGTTATTGTTCAACCCTAACCACGACTGTACATACGTTATTGTTCAACCCTAACCACGACTGTACATACGTTATTGTTCAACCCTAACCACGACTGTACATACGTTATTGTTCAACCCTAACCACGACTGTACATACGTTATTGTTCAACCCTAACCACGACTGTACATACGTTATTGTTCAACCCTAACCACGACTGTACATACGTTATTTGACATTTAATTTCATATAAATAATATTGACGTTTAAGGGGGGTGACCTGTTTTTGTTCTGTCCTTTTCTATCCTTCTCTGGCTTGTGTCCATTTGGCCCCATTCAGCCTACTGTTTTAAGACGTTTATCCCCATCCAGGTGTCAATATTTTACTGGTGAGCGGTAGCGAGCCAGCATATTTTTTATGTTTGTTTGACAGCAGGCTAAATTTGTACATTTTTCGATAGAAAAATCTCTCCGGCGAAGCCGGATTTCTTCATATAATGCTGGCTCGCTATCGTAATCGACACCTAGATGGGGATAAACGTCCTAAAACAGTAGGCTGAATGGGTCCAAATGGATACAAGCCAGAGAAAGAGAGAAAAGGACAGAAATAACAAAAAGCAGGTGACCCCCCTTAAGGCTACCCGGTTCATGTGTATAAAAGGCTTATATTTACTGGGGATCAACCATATAATCTAAACAATAAACAACCCCATAATCAATGTCTTTAGTCTCAATAGAAATTATAATATTCGAATTTCTTATTGAAAAAGTGAGCTTTTTAATACGTCAAATATAAACAATATATATTTAATTTGTCATTTGTTTGTGTGTTATCTAATGTATCCAGCGTATAATGGATTAGTCTTCGTGTTAGTAGTTAATCATGGGAGGGCATTGACATCACGGACGAATCGTTAGTATGAAATGTAAAGTTTATTAATATATGAAACATTATGAAAACTGGTGTATATATATGTTATGTACTGTATGTATGTATGTATGTATGCATATATATATATTCAGGCACTTATATCCCATAGCTGGGGGTGGCCGACTCAAGACGGAGCCCGAACAGAAACAACATTTATAGTTCGAATGTTTAGGGTCCGGACCACTTTCTTGTTCCCTCGCCCCATACTCTGTCTCGTCTAGTAGGTGAATTTTTAAAGTGTGCTACTTTAGTTATAATATATGAGAGAGAGAGAGAGAGAGATATTCTTCCACACTTCGCCAATACTTACATGTATCAACAAAAGAGTTTCTTCCGCTATTCAAGGGATAACAATTTATATATATTTACCCCTTCTGTACCGGTGACGTTTTCTGCTATTCAAGGGATAACAATTGATATATATTTACCCCTTCTGTACCGGTGACGTTTTCTGCTATTCAAGGGATAACAATTGATATATATTTACCCCTTCTGTACCGGTGACGTTTTTTGTATTTAATGTCAAACTGATGATATTCACCGTATAACTTGCTGGACCGAACTATTCACAAGATTAACTAGAAATTGTATTAATCAGAAAACATGGAGGAAGTACTCGAACATACACGGAAAAAGAATTTAAGGAAGTATGGATTACTAGTTATTTGAAGGTATATCTTACACTGGACCTAGGAATGTCCATAGCGTAGTAGTATTTTAATTCGAACTAGTACAATCTGATGAGGTTACAATAATATTCCGTAGACAAACATTTCGTGCCATTTAGTTCATGCAAGCTGGAAGCAAAGCGGACTGGAGGGGTGGAGTGGCGGAAAATGATCCTATGTGAACTATTTACTTGGAGTGGTTAACGGGTAGACTGTTAGTGAGTCGCCCAAGCAAAGTTCAACACCCGGTTCAATACTCCGGTTGGCCACTTTTTCTCTTTTTGTTTTATTTTTTTATTTTTTTACTTTATCGTATATAATACATTCCGTGAATGCATGCATCATTATGTTCATAGATATAACTGTATATTGTAATAACAACAATAATAATAACAATATGCGATATAGATACCAACACAAGACACAGTACGGTGTCGTCTTTTGCGGATGACACAAAACTAAGCAAGATAGTAAACACACAAGAGGACACGGGCCAGCTGCAGAAGACATAAATATAGTGTTCCAGTGGACCAGGGAAAACAACATGCAATTCAATGAAGAAAAATTCCAATTAATAGGGTACGGAGATAATAATGGCGTTAAAGTGATCACAAACTACCTAACAGAATCTAACCACATAATAGAACGGAAAGACAGTGTGAAAGACCTTGGGGTGTTAATGTCTGAAAATATGTGTTTCAAAGAACATAACCAGGTCAAAGTTGCGGCTGCGAAACAAACGTTTAACAGGTTGGATTCTGCGTACATTTAAGACACGCGGTGAATTACCTATGATAACGCTCTTCAAATCTCTAGTGCTACCGCGGCTTGAATACTGTAGCGTATTAACATCCCCATAAAAAGCAGGTGAAATAAATGACTTAGAGAGTTTACAAAGAAATTTCACTTCGCATATAAGTTCGGTAAAACAGCTACACTATTGGGATCGTTTAAGAGCACTGAACCTGTACTCGCTGGAACGTAGAAGAGAACGTTACCTAATAATATACACGTGGAAAATCGCAGAGGGTTTAGTACCAAACTTACATACTCCGATAGTCATGAAATTCAGTGATAGGAGAGGCTGGGAATGCAATATCCCCCGGATGAATAACAGGGGTGCTATGGGCTCTCTGCGAGAGGGCTGGTTATCACACAGAGGCCCACGTCTCTTCAACAAACTCCCACGGCGAGTAAGAGACATGAGGGGCGTCTCTTTAGACAACTTCAAGAGAGCCCTCGATGTCGAACTGCAAAAAGTGCCAGACGAGCCCATCTTAGCAAGGGAGCGGGCTGTCTCTTCAAACAGTCTGCTGCACCAAAACACAACCCACAACGAGGGGCGACGCGCTCCTCGGTGCTGCTAGGAGAGTGGCGAACACAACCTAAGGTGGTAACCTAAGGTATGTCCACAGATCCCTCTTACAATGGATAGGTCCGCTTGGGGGCATTTTGTGTCTGGCCACCCCCATTAAGGGGAGTAAGGCGTCCAGCAATAGATAGATAGATAGATTATTTGTGAATACATTGATGCATATATTTATATAAGAAAAATGTATTGGATTGGCATAAATATGAAATAACAATATATATAAAAAAAAAAAAAAAATGGTCACCCGGAGTATTGAACCAGGTGTTGAGCTTTGCTTGGGTGACTCGCTAACAGTCTACCCGTTAACCACCCCAAGTAAATAGTTCACATAGGACCATTTTCCGCTATTCCACCCCAACCACCCACTCTGTTTCGACCTTGCATAAACTAAATGGCAGGACAAGTTTATGGACATATATTTTAATTAGGCTTACATTCGCTATAGAGACGCAGAGTTAGAGGGGATATGATAGAGGGGTTCAAGTGGGTTAGTGGGATTAATGTAGGGGACACGAAAGATATACTGAAGTTCAGTGATAGCGGGATAACTCGAACTAATGGTTTCAAATTAGATAAATTTTGTTTCAGAAAATCTATAGGCAAATATTGATTTATTAACAGAGTTGTAGATAGGTGGAATAGGCTACCTCGATTTGTCTATGCCGACAAACCAATACCTTTATTTGATAATTTGTGTATAAATCATAATAAAGGTACTGCATGAATAATCAACATTACATCATACCAAGAGAGCATTGTTTCCACAATATTATATGTGCAATGGGAAGCAATACATGCCTCGGTTTAATTAAGCCATCCTTCAAATATAACGATTACTTTAAGGCTGTAACACCGTAAATACAGTCATTGAAACTATGGGGCATACAGCGCCTCTGTAATTCGATTCGTTAGTTGTGCATACGACACGGGTATATTGTTAAAAGTTCCATAGTTACTAAACTATTGCATATCCTTATAAACTCCCATCTTAAATTACGCAAATACAGTGAAATAGGACGATTTTGTATTGTTTATTAAAATGTAATATACCATGCAACTATTGTGGTGCCATCCGTCTATAATTGTATGTCCACGAGTGTTTGGTCAAATGCCTGGAAGTAACAACATCAGTGAATTAGGGGGAGATGGGTCGTTTTTCTAGATCCTCTTCTCCCTCATTTTTAGCCTAATTAGTTTTCAGATTTTAAGATGTGTGTCCCATTAGTTTGTCGATTTTAAGACCTTCAGCTCCATGTCCTTGTCAATATTAAGACCTGTTGTGCTATTTGGTGACAGTTTTTTTTTCCTGGCGAACGATAGTGAGCCTGTAATTTTGGAAGAAAAATGTACAAATTAATCTAGAAGGGGGATCTAATGAATGTTGTTTTTTAAAGGTTGATGAAGGTTTAGGGAGGAAACTAGAACAATAATTAATACTTGAACAAATCGACCAAAAAGTTAATCATCCCCTTAAAGACACACATTGTGGGACGAGGGACCTTGGCTAAGGCTTAAATATTATGCACCCACATTGGATATCGACTCTTTGATTATTATGACATATTTTGACAGTATATGCTGGCTATCATTAGACGATTATATACAACTTAGGAGGGATAAGGACTCTCTCAATTAACCCTATAGCTGCCATATGCCCTTCCTAATCCATCAATAGCCAGAACACGAAAGAAATGCGTAATTGTATCATTAAGGGTTGAAACTAATTGTATTGTCTGGTTGAGTTTTATATCATGTGAAGTTGGTAGGTAGCTATTATGACTGACGTTTGTACAGTCGTGCACAGAAATACATAAACAACTTCCGGTACCAATTATGTAAACAAGATTGCCAGCAATTTTATTGAAATCACATAATGTCCAACTATGCATGACTTCGACGGTACATAATAACTTTCTTTAATACAATAAACAATGGTTTAATCATATTCATAAATATATATTATAAGTATACAATACTGTAGGTGATAATATACACACAGTTAAAAATAACAAATTATTAAGATATAAAACGGTAGTATATTTCAATTAACTGCTCACAATCTTGTTTATATCATAGGTATGTAGGTATGTATGTATGTATGTATGTATGTATGTGCCCAGAGTATATACATCATAGGTAAAAGTATATATATTCCTGAGCGGCGGGAGGGGTGGAGTAGCGGAAAATGGTCCTATGTGAACTGTTTACTTGGGGTGGTTAACGGGTAGACTGTTAGTGAGTCAACCAAGCAAAGCTCAACACCTGGTTCAATACTGCGGGTGGCCATTTTTTTTAGGTTCGAGTTTTTGGAGTACCACACATATTAATTGGTTTCATTGATTTAATTAATTTGGTTTATTTATAAGTTATTGGTGGGTTGGTGAAAACAAATATGAATCTATTTATATATTTTATTTGTTTACTTGTTCGTATATACTACCTTCCTTTATTGCATGCATCATTATGTTCAAAGATAAAACTGTATATTGTAATAACAACAATATAATTACCAGTAATTATTGTAGTGTTAATAATTGTATTAATGCATTTAACAACACTGCTACTACCAGTAATTGTATTATTTATGAAAATAATAGTAACAGTAAAACACGTGAAATTAGCGTGATAAAATATGCAATTACAGTATTGATAATAATAATAATAATAATAATAATAATAATAATATTGATAAAAACAACTACATAAACATTAATAATAATAATAATAATAATAATAACAATATACATATAAATCAAGTTTGTTATATACAATAGTATTAATGGTAAAGTTGATAGTTAGCAAGCTTTAAATGCAACTTGTTAACACACACCTTATTACAGCTACTATCATCAGTAGGTGGAGGAAATAACCTATAGGAAATCAGTAGGTGGAGGAAATAACCTATAGGAAATAACCTATAGGAAATAACTAAACCTATAGGAAAATAAACCTAAGGAAATAACCTATAGGAAATAACCTATAGGAAATAACCTATAGGAAACCTTAGGAAATAACCTATAGGAAATAACCTATAGGAAATAACCTATAGGAAATAACCTATAGGAAATAACCTATAGGAAATAACCTATAGGAAATCAGTAGGTGGAGGAAATAACCTATAAGAAATCAGAAATACTATACTCTTGCTTTGCAACTGACGGTAAAGTTTCCATCAAGATTTCTCAGTTATTTTGAAGATTTTGGAGTGAACTGTGGTAATAATTTCATAAACTTGGATTTTATATGAAGAAGAGACAAAGTAGTTTCTTAATTTTTCGTTAGTTATCGAGCAATCAGTTGTCAAGGGATTCAGTATACCGTCAGATGAAATTAAACCTAGTATAGTGAGGAATGATTATAAATAGTTATGTAAGCTCAACATGTGTATGTCTAGTACATTTAGGTTACTACATTTGTCAGCTTCAGTGTTATTACTTGGTGTTATGTCTCTTGTCTAGCTCTCAAAAGGTTATCTTCTCCGAGTATAGTAATGTTTAAGGGGGGTGATCTGCTTTGTACTCTCTCTGGGTTATATCCATTCGGCCCCATTCAGCCTACTGTTTTAAGACATTTATCCTCATCCAGGTGCCTAGTTATACCTGGCAAGCGATAGCGAGCCACCATATTTTGGATAATGAGTTTGATAGCGGTCTAAAATTGTACATTTTTCGGTAGAAAATGTCTCCAGCGAAGCCAAATTTCTCCATAAAAAATCGACACATAGATGGGGATTAATGTTTCAAAACAGTTGGCTGAATGTGGCCGAATGGATACAACCAAGAAAGAGAAAACAAGCAGGTCACCCCCTATAATGTGTTCATTTGATTTTTGTTCTTCTATGTGAATGAGGGAGACAAAAGGCACAACTGCCTGGAGCGAGTGCCTCCCCCAGAGTTGAAAGAGTGAAAGGGCCAAAATCAAAGGACGTTCGAGCTAAAATGCCAGGACACACGGAGTTTGAAGCAATTTAAGTCATAGGAAGAGGGAAAGACTGATTCTGGGAGAGAATTCCAGAGCTCAGTAGTTGAATAGAAGAAAGTCTGAAAATAAAGTTTCACTCTTGGGTTGAAGAGTTGCACAGAGTGGGGGTGGGATTGTGTTGCAAGACGGGTACTACAGTACGTACCCTACTTAGAGGAGGTGGTATACACTGGGAAAGCTCCGAGGAACACTGATTATTGTAGTAGCGATAGAAAAGCGAGAAAGATGCAACATAATAACTAGGATAATCTTGTAAGGACATACGTACTGTATGTATTCAAAGAGGAAATGCATTAAATAGTGGCACAAACCGTTACATTTGCGTTTAATTACATAACAAATAATTATATCCTATTAGTATACAAATAATTATATCCTATTAGTATACAAATGTTTGGTATGTCGCCGATATAGATTAAACAAACAGATGTTGACACATAACTAACTATACGTCTGAATATGAACATTCCATAACTCTCTCTCTCTCTCTCTCTCTTTCACTCTCTCTCTTAATTGTGGTGATTGTGTGGTCAAATGCCTGGAAGTAACAAGATCAGTAAATTAAAGGCACCCATTGTGGGACCTTAGCTAAGGCTTAAATATTATGCCCCCACATTCCGATTAATCATTAACATTTCTGACAGTTTTATAACTTTATTTAGAGTACTGCAGCTCTCGATTATGTTGATACATTTTACAAATATTATAAATACATCTTAAAATTAGAGTAGCTGGTAGCAAGGTGGTTAGTTATCACGATTATAATTAACATTAGAGTAGCTGGTAGCAATGTGGTTAGTTATCACGATTATAATTAACATTAGAGTAGCTGGTAGCAATGTGGTTAGTTATCACGATTATAATTAAGCAAAATAATGTAATAACTTACATAGGAAGGAATACGTCAATGCACTAGAAAATCCCATTATTTATAGAAACACAATTACCAATAAAATAATTTACTCCGAATCTATCATACGTTTAATGTGAGGAGGTGACAAAAAATGTGTGTGTAATAAAAGTAATTTATCGGGTAAGACAATAATTTGTATTTAGTGTATGGCAGTTTGAAATATAACGGGTGGGTGGGGTTGAGTAGCGGAAAATGGTCTTATGTGAACTGTTTTCTTGGGGTGGTTAACGGGTAGACTGTTAGTGAGTCACCCAAGCAAAGCTCAACACTCCGGGTGGCCTTTTTTTTTTTTATTTGTCTTGTTTTCCTTTATTTTACTTTATCGTATAGAATATTTTCCTTTTATTTAACTGCATGCATCATTATGCTCATAAATATATATAACTGTATATTGTAATAACAATAATGAAAATACCGGTAATTATAGTAATGATGATCATAATAATGCATTTAACAACACTACTACTAATAGTAATTACATTGTTAATGAAGATAATAGTAACAGTAATACAAGTGTAATTGTGAGAGACTTATGAGTAATTATTATAAACAGTTCTGGAAGTTCATCATTAATACCGGGTAGGTCAAGTACATTTAGTTAACAAGGTTTTTCAGTTCACTTATTTTACATCATTAAAAGGTCTATACAAACTGGATGTCAACAAATACTTTACAATTGACCAATCAAATTACACTAGAGGAAGTGGTTGGGAGATCGTTGGAAAGTCTTATCACTCAGATGAGGAAAAACACATGTATTTGTCAATTGAGTGGTAAACTTATAGCATGGACTGCCTAGAAATATTATTGAATGTTGTACTGTCCAATACTTCAAAAACTGCCTTGACAAATATAGCGCTCTTAACCCCCAATTAACTGCTTTACAAATGAATAAGCTCCCAACATTTAAAAACTAACCCTCTCAATAATGGTAGCATTGTTATACCTAGTAAATAATTGCATACATTAGTATAACCCTTTGAAGATTATGACGTATTTTGACAGTTTATTCTGGCTACCATTTGACGCTTGTATACAAATTAGGAAGGATCTGTGAACACAATGAGGGTAAAGACTCAATTAACCCTCTGACTTCCATAAACACTTCCAAGTATGAACATAATCGTTTAATAATAGCCATAAAGCGGACATTAATGCGTCATCTTCTATGGTTAACTCCGCGTTCATCTGTAGTGTTCTTGACATAATTGGGATAGTTTGTAACCCCGATATTTCCAGTATTATATTCCAACGCAAGAGCTGTTATCGTCAATCTTAGATGATCAACAAAATTCCGGCAACATTTCTGGGATCGTTTACACTCGTATCGGAAACTAAAATGAATATTTATGAACTTCAGTGGCAGAATTATAATACAAGTTTATTCCATAAGTTGCCAGACCAGTGTTAACGATAACAGTTGAGGGGAAAACGCTCGTGTGATACCGGCTTGAAATTACTGGCAATGAGTACTCACAAGATTTAATTGTAATTGTGATTTATAGTATCCCATAACATTATCCCAGCTGATGATTATGTTTGTATTTGTTGGGGGGGGGTTGGTAGGGTTACTACTTTGATGTGGACATATTCTTTATATCAACATGCTGTTTTCTTTACACAGTTTGCCTTTAATCAATTAATAGTGACTTTGATGTGAGCATGCTCATTATAGTCAAATTGTGTTTAATCAATAATATTACACTGTTATGCCTTTACGAACTAATGTTTGACTTTGATGTTTTCTTTCCTGTAGCGCCGTAAGCAAAAAGATGTTTCATGACACACCTGTGATCGTAGGAATGTTAATTTGGTGTTTAATATCACCCATTAATATTTGTACATGCATTTCATTAAGAGGAATCGGCCTTCGGCCGGGACATTTTTCTACCGAAAAATGTACAAATTTATGTTTAAAGGGGGTCTAGGGGGTGTTTTTTCAAGCTTGATGGAGGTATAGCGAGGACACTAACACATATATGAATAAGTGAATAAATAGACCCAAAACCAGCCCATCTCCCCTTAAGGGGGGTCACCTGGATTTTTCTCTGTCTTGGGTGTATCCAATCGGCCCCATTCAACCTACAGTTTTAAGACGTTTATCCCCATCCAGGTGTCGATTCTTTCCTGGCGAGCGATAGCGAGCCAGCATTTTATGGAGAAATCCGGCTTCGGAGACATTTTTCAATCGAAAAAAGTACAAATTTAGCAGCTGTCTAACTCATTATCCAAAATATGGTGGCGTTCGCCAGGTATAAATCGACACCTGGATGGGGATAGATGTCTTAAAACAGTAGACTGATGGGGCCGAATGGATACAACCCAGAGAGAGAAAAAGCAGATCCGATTGCCCATATATTGTCTGTTTTCTGGCTGTTAATAGACGATGTTCACCCTTTCAGTACCGGTAACGTCCTTTGATCTGTATTTTATGTTCTGGGTGTGGTGTCCAGAGTTGGAATCACGGGAGGACCATATGATTTCATTGGTTTAACTGTGTTGGTGGTGTAATGGTTTAGATGCTTATGTTCTGGGTGTGGTGTCCCGAGTTGGAATCCCGGGAGGACCATATGCTTTCATTAATTATCTGTGTTGGTGGTGTAATGGTTTAGATGCTTATGTTCTGGGTGTGGTGTCCCGAGTTGGAATCCCGGGAGGACCATATGATTTCATTAATTAACTGTGTTGGTGGTGTAATGGTTTAGATGCTTATGCTCTGGGTGTGGTGTCCCAAGTTCGAATCCCGGGAGGTCCATATGCTTTCATTAGTTTAACTGTGTTGGTGGTGTAATGGTTTAGATGCTTATGTTCTGAGTGTGGTGTCCCGAGTTGGAATCCCGGGAGGACCATATGCTTTCATTAGTTTATTCATGTACATTTGGGGTTTGTAATTGATGATTAATGTTAAGAACGAGGTGTTAGGCTACTTATTTTGGCTTAAGCCAGTATCACACGAGAGCATTTTATAGTCAACATTCCATTATCAAAAATGTTCTGGCAACATTTCTGGAATATTTTGCACTGGTATCGGAAACTAGACTGTTGATAGATGAATTTAAGTGACCGAAATATTATAAATGTTGACCTCATAAGCTGCCAGACCAGTGTTAAGGATAAATGTTTGAGTGAAAAAGCGTTCGTGTGATACCGGGTACCGGCTTAATAGTAGACGATTTTTTTCGGTTAGAAATAGGCCTCCAGCAATGAACAGGCTTCGAACTATCTCCCTTAAGGGGGTACTACTCGCTTTTTCTGGACCCCCTTCTCCCTCATGTTTAGCATATTAGTTTTGAGGTTTTAAGGCGTTCGTTCCGTTAGTTTGGCTATTTTGAGACCTTTCACCTATTTTTTGTTTTTCTGTGAATATTAAGACCTTCCGTGCCCTTTAGTTGTCGTTTGTTCCTGGCGAGCGAATGCGAGCCTCTGATTTTAGAAGGAATATATAGAACAATCTATACCACCTGTGCAGTTACTCCCATAATTCTCAAGTACTAAGGCTTCCCCTGCGATACCAGACATGCGCACCCCCGCATTCCTTGCGCCTACACCTGCCTGCGCAGCATCACCTCCATCAGCGCAACGGCCAGATGCAGTCGTTCTATGGTAGGGCTTTAGCATTTTAAAAGGGCAGCATTGGGAGGCTATGCGACGGTCGGGCGTATCAATTACATAGTCAACCTCACCAATCTGCTTAATGACCTGGTACTGACCACAAAACTTAGCAGCCATGGGTTGACCCTGAACTGACAACCGTGCCAAAGCCTCATCGCCCACCTTGAACACCCTAGATTTAGCCTGGTTGGCACAATGGTCTCTCATCTTCGTGTTCATGCTGCTAACCGGAATAGCCTCTGGGTATCTAGTGGTAGTATCCATCAAAGTATGCAAGTATTTATCTCCCGAACTGGTCGGTGGCAAGGGACCGACCCTGTCAACTATGACACGAATCAATGGCGGTTCAACTGCAGGTATTGGGATCAAAGGTGCCACGGGTATTCCTTGGTGGGGTTTTCCAACTAGCTTACCAATATGACACATCAAAAAAGAAGCCACCGATGCATGCATATTAGGCCACCAAAAATGAAAACATAGCCTATCAGTAGTCTTACATACCTCTAAATGACCCACCAGTGGTGCCTCATGTGTTAGCCTAACCAGCTCCTCCCTGAACTGGGCAGGCACCACCAACTGCTCCTCCCCCAAACCTGAGTTCGTATCCGGCATCCACTGCCGATGCAACAATGTCCCTTTTACAATGGTGTTTGCTTGACCGTTCTTCCCACCAGTTGTACCAACCTTCTGAAACAGGAGGTCCAGACTCGGGTCCTCTTGCTGCAACTTGTTCAGTTTGTTTCTAGGTAGCTCCGACAAGGCAGTTACCTCTGACCTCTCAAAAATAGAAGAAGGTTGAGTCGGCGGCACTATGTCAGACTCCTCGTCCGGCACTAGGTCACCTCTACTAGTCTCGGTAGCCTCACTGGGGTCAGCCAGGCCCACAGCTGTCTTCTGACCAGTGTCATCTATAGTAGTGCATCATGGGATGGCCCGCACTCATGGCTGTCGCATCCACTAAATCACCCACCTGTTGTGCCAAATGTGCCACTGATTGGGTCACTGCACCAACGGTCCAACAGGGTAGATAAAGTCCATGTTATCTTCTTGCAAACAACCACCACCAGGGGGCACAAAAGCAACCTCAGCGACAACTATAGGAGGCGGGAAAACTACATCCCCTGCCAAGTCAGTCCCGAGCAAAAAGTCCACCCCCTAAACTGGCAGAGTGTCCATCATGGCCATCTTACCCTCAGCGTTCAAAAGTGGGCACTCTAGAGTCACCAGGACTAAATCACAGAATTGTTCACTGTTGATTCCCCTGCACATCACAAACTCTCATGTGTTAATAGGTCCCCCTGTCCGGTTGCGACACATAGATTGTTGCGCACCAGTATCCCTAAACACCTTGACATGGTAAGTCTGCTCCCCAACCCGTACTAATCCATCATGTACGAATGGCCGACACCAATCAGGGGAAGTCTGGTTATGCTCAGGTGGTGATACCATCTGGGGCGGCAAAGTGCTTACAACCCTGCTTCGCGCTGGCCTACACTGCCCTCCAGACTCACCAGTACCTGGCTTGCCTTTCACAGGCACCTCCCTAGTGTCGCCACCAACTGGACAGCCTTGGGTTCCTGGGTAGCCTTCCATTTAGCACACTGAGGTTGAATATGACCCACTTGCTTGCAAAAATAACATCTCACTTCCGTAGAAGCTCGCTGGTTGTCAGCCTTGGTATAATGTTGTGTCTTATTTGTGTTAACTTTGGGTGATGATGGGCGAGCTGATACTGTGGCTGCTTGGTGCACAGGTCGGTCTCTCCTGTCACCAATGCTCCCCATGCAAGTGCCACGCTGGGCTAGTGCAAAGTTATCAGCCCAAACTGCTGCTTCCCTTATTGATTTAAACCGACTTTCTTTTAATTTTGCCCCAATGTCCTTTTCAACTATGCTTGTAAACTGATCCATCAGCCAAACCTCACACGCCGCCTCAAAAGTATCAGCTGACTCTCAGTGCAGCCACTTAGCTAGAGTATTGCGCAGGTACCTCCTGCCGCTTCCGAGCCCCCCTGAAGGCCAACCTGTAAGCCTCAGGATGCAGCTCGTAGGCTTTTAACACAGCCTCTTTAAGTACATCATACTCTAGCTCCTGCACTTTTAGGCGATTGTATGCATGAAGAGCCTTGCCTTTTAAAACATTTGACACCAACACTGCCCAGCGTTGCCTCGGCCACTGATACTCGTGGACCTTCTTCTCAAAACGCAAGAACCACTCCGTACCCATGAGTTCATCGAAGGCCGGCACGAGTTTCAGCCGTCGAGACAACAGCACCTCATCTGCCTCCTCCTTAGATGCATGCCCAGCATTATTCCACTGCCGTCTTTGCCCACTAGTTTCCAACTTCGTCTTCTCCAAATCTGCCTGTATTCTCTTCTCCTCCATCTCTATGTTCCTCAACTCAACTCTCTCTTCTCTCTCTCTCTCTCTGTTCCAATTCCATTCTCTTTAGCTGCAGCTCAACCTCTGGACTCCTTCTTGACCCTATCGGGGTTATAATAATAATAATAATAATAATAATAATAGGAGGAAACTGAGCGAAAGGGGGAACATTGTGCTGAGCACCCACCGTATGAGTGGCAGTGAAATGCTGGGGTGTGGCCCACGACACATGGGGGGAAGAAGGAGCTAGATACTGGGGATTGCTAGCATAACTCGAAACAAATGTACTGGCCATAGGGGCATAAACATAGCCCTGTGAAAATGAAGGGGCCGTACTTATAGGGTTAAATGCTGACGGTGGAGGCATGGTAGCAGATGCTGTGGTAATAGTAGGAGACTGCCTAAATACAGTATCACCTAGCTCTGGAGTTGTTGCTCCACTCCGGTCCCCAGCAGAATGGTAGCTAGCCTGACTGATAGGACACTGTGGCACATGCTGGATGGTGCCATCATCCATAACATGAGTACTAGCTTCCTGAAGACCATTAAGCTGTGTAACTAACTTACACACCTCATGAACTAACTCTCCCTTAGCCATACCACTGCACCTCCAACCATACACCTCCATCACACGTCTTAATTCATCACTACTCCTGCTAGCAACCTCTTCTTGACTAGGTTGGGTTATAATAAACTGCCAAACGTCCTCCTTCCCCACAATATGAAAGGAATGTAATCAACATGCGACATCTTAGCAATGGTTGTGGACACAGGTTGATAAAAATAAGAGTACTAGGTCCGTAGACTTTCAACTGCAAGAAAATTTACTAAACAATCTAAATACAATTACTTCACACCACCAAGAACTCTATACTATCACACTATCATGGCCTGAGGTCGCCAATGTTACGAGGGGAGCCCGGGGAAAGCAGATGCTCTACTAGCCTAGCCCACAGCACTGTCCAGAAGAAATGCTGTATCAAATAGACAAACAATGCTGTAGACCTGCACCCAATACTGCCCACCGTACTACACTGCCCTGCAACAGACACACTCTTAATATCTGACTCAAACACCAAGACACGCAGGTTCTCTAGGAAAAGGGGTTATCTTCCTCTTTGCTCTATTAAAGCAGTAATACAAGGAGACACACAAATATCTACTGTCCCCGAGTCTGGTTGATAGTGCGTTTAGTATTTCAAGAGAACTTCTAAGATTATTCTAAACTGCACAAATATTGCCAAAACATAATACTGCTAGACTCCCAAACAAATCCATATCATACCCAATCGCTTATGAATTGACTACAATACAGAACAAAACATGGGGAAAAAGTCCACTGCAGTAGCCTAACACATAAGACACAAGGGTTAATATATCAGTGGGATGGAAACTGGCTGCCACCCCCTAAAAGGGGGTTAAATAAGGCCCGAGCTAGAGGAGGCAGTGCGGTGGGAGGAAAAAATCAGTAGCCAGCTTGGCACTGTAAAACTGCCCACTCACCCCGCAACCTCCATTCTCAAAGGCCTAACCAAAAACTAGATAGGATAGGCCAATTCCGAAACCACTGAAGATATCAACCCTACACTGTATAAATATACACAATTATAGATGACAATGCAGTAGAACAAAGGAAATGAGATGGTAGGAAAATGGTGTGAAGCTTATTAACTAGAATGCCAGAGAAAAATATGCAGTATTCTCTATCTAACAAAAGTGCAATTAAATCCTATATCTAAACAATTGATTGCAGGACAAAACTTTAATGCTTAAAATGACTCCAGCCTTGCTATGCTTCGATTTAATAAGGAACAAAAGATATCTATGGTATTTAAGGGAAACAGTGAAGCAAGCCTAAACAACACCAATCAGTGGATGTTGTCAGTACAAGATCTGGGACTGGAGTGACGCTGGCTAGCGCTGGAGTCCCGGGCCCTTGCGGGAAGGGAGGAGGGAAGCCCAGACACCGCCAGACTACACAATGCAACTAAGCTCCTATGCTCTCACTAATAATATAGGAGCAATAAAATTAATATAAGTCATAATTGTGTAAACTTATGATAAACGAAATAATCCCCCAAGGGCTTAACAAAAGAAGTAATTATACTTGTGGCAACAATAACAATATTTCCGTAGGCGCAACCCTGACGAGACAAGGGCTGACCATGAGACAAGGCCCCTAGCCTCTCCACAGGCCACATGAGGTATTATAACACACATACAACTGAACTGGGGTATAAGTTCGGCAGGATGTGACAATATAATATATATACAGTATATATATATATATATATATATATATATATATATATATATATACTGTATATATAATATATATATATATATATATATATATATATATATATATATATATATATATATATATATATATATATATATATACAGCATATATATATATATATATATATATATATATATATATATATATATATACACCGGTATATAAAGATATTACATATGGTGAATATTGTTGTGTATTTCCCTATTGTGTTGGTCATTTAAACAATGTAAAGAACTCATAGTTATATTGTTGGGCATTTAATAAATGTAAAGAACTTTTAGTAAACAGTGTTGTGTATTTCATTGTTGTGTTGGTCTTTTAAACAATTTAAAGAACTCATAGTAAATATTGTTGTGCATTTCATTCATGTGATGGGCATTTATTTTTTAAAGAACTTATAGTAAACAAATTACAATACTTACCTTACCATTATTTACCTTACCTCTACTTACCTTACCTCTACTTACCTTACTGTTACTTACCATACGTTTACTTACCTTACTGTTATTTACCTTACCTTTACTTACCTTACTGTTACTTACCTTACCTTTACTTACCTTTATTAATAACTTGTATTATGTCACAGGTATGACTGTGGTGGAAGCCCAGGATGTGTCCAACGATAATGACGACAATGAGGATGACGAAGTGGATGATGCCGTTCCACCAGCCCGCAAGAGGATACGGAATACCACTGCTCCAAGGACATGGAAGAAGGAGGATATCAACATCCCATCACTCCCGGATTTCGTTCACGTGGCTCCAATCCACATCCTCTCAGCTTTTGAATATTTCGAACGGCTCTTCTCCTTGGAGCTGGTGGACCATATAGTCTACCAAACTAATCTCTATGCTCGGCAGAAGGACGTCAACACAACGTTCACCACAGACAAACACGAAATCATGGTGTTTTGTCAGGATCCTGACCTACATTGGAATATGTAGCCTGCCGAGCATAGAGGACTACTGGGCCATGGAGACCAGGGTGCCTCAAGTAGCTGAAGTCATGTCTTCCAAATGCTTCAGGCTACTGAGATCCCTCCTACACTTCAACGACAATGAGCATGCCAGGACGTCCACAGACAGGTTTTATAATATAAGGCCAGTCATCGCATCCATCACAAAGCGGTTCCTCCAGGTCAACGCTACTCCAGTCCAGTCCATTCATGAGGTGATGGTGGCCTATAAGGGGAAGAGGTCTGGTAACCTGAGACAATACAGCAAGACAAAACCAGACAAGTGCGAGCCCACCTTCCAAGCTCATCATACCCTCCTTGCTGAAGATGAGCAGCAGATGTTGGTCAGCAGCAAGACCGCGGTAGTCCTCGTCAAGACCCTCAAGAAACCCAGTAAGAGTGCTATGTATGCTGACAACTTCTTCACAAGCTTTGCGTTAGTGGAATCCTTGCGGGACAAATATGGCTGCAGGTATGTAGGCACAGCAAGAGTCAATCTCATCGACAAGCCCACTCTAATGGCTGTCAAGGATATGGACAAGAAGTCGGTGCCCCGTGGAACTCTGGACTATTGTTCTTCCAATGGTATACTTGCTGCACAGTGGAAAGACAACAAGGTGGTGCACAGTCCTGTCCTCCAATGCTGGCATTGAACTCATGTCCACAGTCTCCAGGTATGACAAGCAAGCCAAGGAGAAGAAGGAAGTGCCATACCCCGACGTCATCAAAAACTACAACGAAAGGATGGGGAGGATTGATAAAAGTGACATGCTCACCCACCTGTACAGCACACCCATGAGAGCGAGAAGGTGGTACATAAAGCTCTTGTGAACATTTGCATTTGTAATGCCTGGCTGATCTACAAGAGGGATTGTGTCGCTTTGGGGGGAAAAACAATGCCCCTGAAGCACTTTCGCTTGGACATCTCCAGGTTTATGAGATGTACCAAAGTATTGGCAGCGCGGGCCACGAGGAACTCCATCGACTCTGCAACGCCACCAATACAACTACCGAGGAGAGGCCAGAGGAGTTCAATCCCCAGTCCTGTTGAGGGACTGGACACCACCACCCATCACATGCCCCGTTTTGTGACCATGTGGCAGACGTGCAAGCATTGCAGCAAGAAGGGGGACATACATTGGTCGCCGTGGATGTGCGACACTTGTCAGGTCGCCCTGGGCCTGTCTGACAACCGAATTTGCTTCGCTCCATTCCACAAGGAAGTATAAATAATAAATATGTATGTCAATATTGTAAAAAACAAATATGTAAGTTATTTTCTAAATTAAAGTGTATTTTTATATAAATTAAGGCAGTATTTCATTACATATTTATTTTAGTATGTAAGTAAAAGTTCACATTATTGCTAATTATATTTATTTATGTTGCTGATATTGATTTACAATCATATTAAGTTGAAATAAGACACATATATTTAGTGAAAAACATTACAACTAAACGGGCCAAACATCCCTGGCGGGATGGTCATGGTTACCCGTAAGGCGGGCGAGTAGCCCGTACGGGTTATTTGTTTGACGCAACATTGCAACAATCAAGTGCACCAAACTGAATATTTCACAACAGTAAACATTTCTTAGAAACACCTCAATTTTCATGTCCTAAGAAAGTTTTTTGATATCACAACCATTTCACCAAGTGCCCTCTAAAGGGTTTTAAAGTTCGCTCTACTGGTGATCTTCTTTCATATCTTACAAATGTTGGTTACCTTGGATCCTCCCCATCCTTATCTAAAAGTTTCTGGCGAGCAAATTGAGAATGTGGATACTCTGCGTTTGTTAGGAGTTACTCTTGATCCCAAACTTACTTTTGAAAAGCATATTCGTTCTTTCTCCTCTTCCATTTCCCAAAAAATTGGTCTGCTTCGCAAGGTTTATAAAACATTTGCTTGTGACGCCACAGTTATCAAGTCTTTTTATGCTTTTATTTTGCCACATTTCGAGTACTGCTCACCTGTCTGGTTGTCAGCAGCTGACTGCCATCTCAAGTTGCTTGACAGGTCTCTAAATTCCATCAGTTTTATTCAACCTCATTTGTCTCTTGATCTGTGTCATCGACGTAAAGTTGGTGCCCTTAGTATTTTATTTAAAGTTTTTATCAACCCTCAGCATCCCTTTCATGGGGTTCTGCCTGGGCCCTATGTCCGGGCTTGTGCAACTAGATTCACAGCAATCTTAATGATCTTGCCATGAGCCGTGTTAATTTTTCTACTACACAGTTTTCACGGTGTTTTGTGCCGGCCATGGTTGACTTGTGGAATAAGTTGCCAAATGAGCTAGTTAATTCAGCTAATATCTCCATTTTTAAGTCTAGAGTTAATGCTTTTTTGCAGCATTAATTCTAATTTTTAAACTTATTTTATTCTATTTTATTGAATTATATTTATACTTGATATCCTCCACTGCATAATATGTTATCTGTGTTTACTATGTGTATATGTACAGTACAGTATACAGTATATGTTTTTTTTTTTTCCGAAGTTGCCGTAGTCTCTCTCCAGTGCCTCCGGGTGTTTTGTGTGGATTCATCTTGATGGTGTTTCTGCACCCTGGTTGGAGACTTCGGCATCTCATATAATAATAATAATAATAATGGTCATCCTCCTTTCGGGACATCAGTGAGACCTTTTCTATTGCGCTAGACATATCGAAGGCCTTCGATAGAGTATGGTACAAATCTCTAATTTCTAAACTGCCCTCCTTCGGTTTCTATCCCTCCATCTGTGCCTTTGTCTCTAGTTTCCTTTCTGGCCGTTATTACCTTACCTTCTGATTTAACCACCATTTCGAATTGGAGCAGAGAAAACCTTGTTGCCTTTAATGCTTCCAAACCCCAATTTCTCCATCTATCTACCCGTCGTGAACTTACAGAGGACTATCCCTTATACTTCAACAATGCCAAAATCAACCCTTCATCTTTTCTCAGTATTCTTGGTGTCTCTTTTTCTTCCGATCTCTCTTGGAAGGACAATATTACCAGTCTTGCTAAGGCTGTCTCCCAGAAGCTGGGAGTGCTCAAACGCCTGAAGGGGTTCTTTACCCCTGCACAGATTCTTGCTCTGTACAGGGGCAGTGCGTCCTTGTATTGAGTATTGTTCACATGAGTGGGGAGGATCCTCTCACACAGCACTTCTAGACAAATTAGAGAGGAAAACATTTTGTACAATTAAAACCCATCCACTCACCGACTCTCTGCAATTTCTCTCTCTTCTCCGCAATGTTGCATCTCTTTCGTTATTTTATCACTACTACAATAATCAGTTTTCCTCAGAGCTCTCTCAGTGTATACCACCTCCTTTATGTAGGGTACATAGTATCCGTCTTGCAACATAATCCCACCCCTACTCTGTGCTACTCTCCAACTCAAGAGCGAAACGATTCTTCCAATCTTTCTTCTCTTGAACAGCTGAGCTCTGGAACTCTCTCCCTGAATCCAGCTTTCCCTCATCCTTTGACTTAAATTGTATCAAACTCTGTGTGTCCAGGTATTTTGGCTCGACTGTTCCTTGATTTTGGCCCTGTCACTCTTTCAACTCTGGGGGAGGAACTATTCACAGGCAGTTTTGCCTTTTGTCTCCCTCATCCGCATAAAAATAAAAATGCTTTCAATATCCAGTTATAGTGAATGATATATGGGCGGAATGAATATACAGTATACATTACGTACCATATATTTATCCAACACGTATTAATTGTTTGTAAGTATGATTATAACTGAAATGTTTCTAGAGTAATGAAACACAAAATGTATTTAATATATTTATTATTAAATTATCCTGTATATTCCGGATAACATTATAAGACAAGTTCAAATTTAGTATCCCACATTTATAACTTTATCTTTTATGCCATTATATGTTAAATTGTGAAAAGTATTACTATAAAATCATAGTGATCAACATTTTAATATGAAGAAACTGATATTATAATATGTATTATTGTTTAGGATATAACCAAACTTGAAATTATAAAGGCAGCAAGTTATTATTGTGTGGCTTTACGTTTTTTGTTGTTGTTAAATGCGCATCGTAAGCCATTTTGGCATAAAGCAGGATTCATATTGACATGTTTAGTTAATTTGGAAGGTAACAACAATTAAGCAAGTACAAAAGGTAAAGTTAATTTGTAATTACTAAGTCAACAGAGTTGAACTATAAATGGATAAAATATAATTAATTCAATTGATTGCAATTCACTATTTCCATTATTCTTTTAGAAATTATTACTGGGTTGCAGTAGGTTGCATAGTTCACAATAATACAACATTTATTAATCTACTATGGTTCTCCTGTATCAAGATGATAAAAAGATGCTGAGGTTGTAATAGCTAAACATGTAATATGAGTGTAATGCTACAACATACAAAGTAGTTGAATGTATTATACTTCAAATGACAATACATTATATGTCACAGGAATGATGGTTATACTGAGGACAATATACTATTACATGGTAGAATAGCATGTAAGATAAAGAAGTATGATATGATATCAGATAATGCAATATACCATTATAATTATAAAATATTTATATATCGTAATATGATACACTATAATTTATTAGATTATAACATGATCGAATAATAAATAATATATTATGATATGACATAATATAACATAATATAATATAGCATAATATAGTAAAAGATAATAGCAGAATAACATTTATTATGATATGACATAATATAACATAATATAATATAGCATAATATAGTAAAAGATAATAGCAGAATAACATTTATTATGATATGACATAATATAATATAATATAATATAGCATAATATAGTAAAAGATAATAGCAGAATAACATTTATTATGATATGACATAATATAATATAATATAATATAGCATAATATAGTAAAAGATAATAGCAGAATAACATTGATTTACTTAGTGTGAGTATTCATTAGATAATATCACCTATACTGTATAGTACTATTGCTGTCTACTTCTGATAATATCACCTATACTGTATACTGCAGTACTATTGCTGTCTACTTCTGATAATATCACCTATACTGTATACTGCAGTACTATTGCTGTCTACTTCTGATAATATCACCTATACTGTATACTGCAGTACTATTGCTGTCTACTTCTGATAATATCACCTATACTGTATAGTACTATTGCTGTCTACTTCTGATAATATCACCTATACTGTATAGTACTATTGCTGTCTACTTCTGATAATATCACCTATACTGTATAGTACTATTGCTGTCTACTTCTGATAATATCACCTATACTGTCTGCAGTACTATTGCTGTCTACTTCTGATAATATCACCTATACTGTATACTGCAGTACTATTGCTGTCTACTTCTGATAATATCACCTATACTGTATACTGCAGTACTATTGCTGTCTACTTCTGATAATATCACCTATACTGTATACTGCAGTACTATTGCTGTCTACTTCTGATAATATCACCTATACTGTATACTGCAGTACTATTGCTGTCTACTTCTGATAATATCACCTATACTGTATAGTACTATTGCTGTCTACTTCTGATAATATCACCTATACTGTATACTGCAGTACTATTGCTGTCTACTTCTGATAATATCACCTATACTGTATAGTACTATTGCTGTCTACTTCTGATAATATCACCTATACTGTATACTGCAGTACTATTGCTGTCTACTTCTGATAATATCACCTATACTGTATAGTACTATTGCTGTCTACTTCTGATAATATCACCTATACTGTATACTGCAGTACTATTGCTGTCTACTTCTGATAATATCACCTATACTGTATAGTACTATTGCTGTCTACTTCTGATAATATCACCTATACTGTATACTGCAGTACTATTGCTGTCTACTTCTGATAATATCACCTATACTGTATAGTACTATTGCTGTCTACTTCTGATAATATCACCTATACTGTATACTGCAGTACTATTGCTGTCTACTTCTGATAATATCACCTATACTGTATAGTACTATTGCTGTCTACTTCTGATAATATCACCTATACTGTATAGTACTATTGCTGTCTACTTCTGATAATATCACCTATACTGTATAGTACTATTGCTGTCTACTTCTGATAATATCACCTATACTGTATACTGCAGTACTATTGCTGTCTACTTCTGATAATATCACCTATACTGTATAGTACTATTGCTGTCTACTTCTGATAATATCACCTATACTGTATACTGCAGTACTATTGCTGTCTACTTCTGATAATATCACCTATACTGTATACTGCAGTACTATTGCTGTCTACTTCTGATAATATCACCTATACTGTATACTGCAGTACTATTGCTGTCTACTTCTGATAATATCACCTATACTGTATAGTACTATTGCTGTCTACTTCTGATAATTCTACTGTAGAGTTGTCTACTTTTGCTAATTATTCTATACAGATAAGTTAAGGATGCAGTTACTAAGCACTATGCACATAAATCATATTTTAGATGGTCCATTATACTAAATAAGTAATGTGTGTACATTATTTGACGACATAATACCATTGGATATTCAGTCCTCTTTCATAGTAGAAAATAATTCTGTACTAAGAAGTACTAAATGCAAATGTAAAGTGGCGATGGGCTGGTCTATCAGAGTGAGACCTGAGCGATCTCTGCCATACCCATAGCTTACTCTGACTGTTCCTTTTACTTATATATTTTCTAGATCTCAAGTGACGGCGTCTCTTCCGTGGATTGACTTCCCAATCTACCAAGATTGGAAGCTAAAGCGTCACATTTTTCCTTTGCCACTCAACTTTCTCTTCATAATTGCTGAGGGGCACAGGGCCCTGGGTGGGGCTTTGGTTTCCTGGGCGTTTACGCACCCTCTCAGCTCCCCGCCATGGAGTGGCTTCGGTCACCCAGGCTTTTTGTGGTCGGCAGGGAGGGTTCTGTGGGGGCGCTCGTTTATGGCCTTGGCCTTACTCGGGGCCTTGGGGCTGTTCGGCCAGGCAGCTTGGGGAACAACAACAACAACAACAACAACTAAATGTAAATGTTTATCTATTATGTCAATAAATATTTGAATTTGAATTTGAATTAGAATTGTATATAATATAATATGTTATAATATATAATAATATGTTTTAGTATATTCTACCATGGAGCAAACATCGGCAATTTCAAGATCACCAATCTTGATTTTATAGATGATGCAGTGATCCTAGCGGAGACGTTGGATGTTCTTAGGTTGGCCAAGCATTTGGTAAAATTTATATTTATATTGTTTCTATGTGGATGAAGGAGACAAAATGCAAAACTGCCTGTGACGAATGCCTCCCCCCGTTGAAAGAGTGACAGAGCCAAAATCAAGGAATGTTTGAGCCAAAATGACTGGGCACACAGAGTTATAATCAATTTAAGTAATTCGATGAGGGAAAGATGGATTCAGGGAGAGAGTTCCAGAGCTTAGCTGTTGAATAGAAGAACAAATGGTAATATAATTTCACTCTTGGGTTGGTGAGCTGCACAGAGTAGGGTTGGATTTTGTTGTGAGACATGTGCTATGTGCTCTATGTAGAGGAGGTGGCCTACACTGAGAGAGCTCTGAGGAACATTGATTATTGAAATAGCAGTAGAATAGCGAGAGGGATGCAACATTGCGGTGAAGAGAAAGAGATTATAAAGAATCGGTGAGTGGAGGTAAATTAATGAGACGAAATGCTTTCTTTTCTACTTTGTCTAGAAGTACTGTGTGAGAGGATCCTCCCCAAACATGCGAACAATACTCAAGGTGTGGCAGAGTGGTCTTGCCACTGAACTGGTAGTCCAATGGACCCGGGTTCGAATCCCAATATGTCAATGGGAAGATATTATTGGGATGGATTTTGTGCTGTACCTAGTTTCAGTGCATTACCACAGCACAAAGAAATGCCAAAACACAAAAAATACCCTCATTGTTCCCTGATTAAATAGCACTGTATGAATATTCCCATATTCAAAATATGCTACAGGGGGGCAATGCCTAGTGAGTTAATTGCTCAATAGGTGGCGTTCTGAGAGTGAGGGTCCGAGTCTGGGGAGTGAGACTGTGAAGCGCAGAGGCAGAGCAGCTTCAGAGATGGGATTGCTTCGAGCCGGGGTGCTTTGCATGTCTCACTCCCTAGACTGGAACAAGACCTCACGGGCCTCACCGTTTTCAGCGGTTGAGTGTGCAGGCTCTCAGCCTATGCCCGAGAGGGAGTAGTTGTAATATAGAAGACAACAAAAAACAGTGACGCACTATGCCCCTGTACAGAGCAAGAAGCTGTGCAGGAGTATAGAACCTCCTGAGGCGGTTGAACACACCCAGCTTCTGGGAAGCCGTTTTAGCAAGAGTGACAATATGGTCTTTCCAAGAGAGTTCAGTAGAGAACGAGACACTGAGAATACCGAGAGAAGATGAAGGGTTGATTTTTGTATTTTGAAGTATAAGGGATAGTTCTGCGGAGTTCTTGATGTATGGAGAAATTGGGTTTTGGAAGTATTGAAAGCAACAAGATGTTATCTTCCCTAGTTGATACAATGAGGAAGAGAACAATGGCCGTCCACAACCGGAGCTATGGAACGGCCAGAAATGAAATTAGAGATAAAGGCACAGATGGAGCGATAGAAACCGAAGGACGGTAGTTTATAAAATTAGAGATTTGTGCAGGCTCTATTGCAGGTCTTCAATATGTCTAGTGTAATAGAAAATATCTCACCGAAGTCCCAAAAGGAGGATATCCAAGAGTTAGTAAGATATGAAAGAAGATCACCAGTAGAACTTATTAGATGCTGCAGTGCAATCTGTTCATGCAGGTGGTGAGCACTTAGAGGTCTTTGATAAATTTACATATTTTGGTAGCATGATCCATAGAAGTGGTAAGTTGAGCTACATCATCAATTGTTGCCTCGACTTTGCATATGGGGCTATGGATTTACTCAACAAAAGTATTATGGTGTTGTCGATGCCTGTGCAGAAGAATGAAGCTGTGGATCTTCAAGACACTGGTGCTCCCTGTTATATTATATGGATGTGAAACATGGACGCTTAACAGTGAGTTGAAGAGATGCATCAACTCCTTTGGTATTAAATGTCTTCGCAAGATCAAGGGCTATCGCTAGCATGGCTACATCTCAAACCAGCAACTACTCCATGAAACTAATACAAGATATAGTAGTTGCATGGTCCATTCAGTTATATGGGCATGTGGTTCACCTCAATGAAGTTGACCCTGTTCACTTGGTGTTATCTACAGAGGACAACCTTGAGTGGAGGAGGCCTAGGGGAAGACCACGGAACTCATGGCTGAGGCTCATCAACCAATCTTGCGATAGGATAATTAATATGGGCCGGGAAGATGCCTAGAGTCTCTCCTGGGGGGATACCCCCATATTGGAGTAGGGGGGTGAGTGTTGCTACACGCTGGCTTGGCATACTGCCTGTTATATATACAGTATATATATATATATATATATATATACCCTGTATAGGTATATATATATATATATATATACAATTAGTAGTGCCTGTAGCCATAGGTATAAACTCCCCTCTGGTGTCAACCGTTTTACCCCCAGGGGATTCGAGGGTGGGGAGAGGGGGCGGGCGGATACAGTAGTGCAGTAATCATGGGAGTTTCCAGTCATGACAACACTTTTCTTTTAGATGGCAACGTAATCTTATTGACATTCCGATGACTATTCTTGAAAATAACACTAACATTTATGTATTATAATTTTAAATAAACCAACACATACGAACTGAACTTACTAAATTATTCAATAGACTTGGCCAAACTTTTATTAATTAACCTAGTCTAACAAATATCACCGAGATATGTAGGAAGAATATTGTAACTAGATTAAGTTTTTGAATGAGATACATGAAAGGTGAAACATTGTAGACCATAATGGTTTTGGCATAGGTTGTAAGATGAGCAAAACACGCAGGAAAACCAACTGTTTACGGAACCAATAGTTTTGTATATTTATAGCGATTACAGAATACTTAGAGATAACAATTAATCCAATATTACATTCTGGGAAAACATGACACTTTGTCCTTTCTTACAAAACTTACTTCTGGTGGTGCATTGTGGGGAGTTGTCTTGATCATTAATGTGTATGTATGTATGTATATACGCAGGCATATATCCCATAGCTGGGGTTGGCCAAATCGAGACAGAGCTCGAAGAGAAGCAACAAAATAAAATATTCTACAAATTCACACACATCCAGGTCGTAGTATGCATCAACTATATAGTATTTGCTCAAGTGGGCCGGTAGCTTATGGGACCACAAGAGAATGAGAAGTAGTAGGAAAACAGTATGAGACGATGCATTTTACGGGTAATACGAGTAGGGGGAGGACACAACATAATAATAAGGAAATGAGGAAGAAGCATAGGGGGAGAAACGAGGAGAAGAGAATGAATATGACTGAATATGTTTGGTTCGCAACGGTTCGATAGAGTTGCTGGAAATTTGGATGTTGGAGGACTGTGTACTTTCCACCTCAGAGATTACAGGTTCAGTCTGGTGCTCAGCTGTGTCTTGAGAGAAGATGTTTGAGGTGGTGGGTATCAAGGTGGAAGGGAGCTGGATACTAGGTGGCAGGGTGGTAGGTGATACACTTGGTGATATAACTGTGGTTGGTGGGGACGAGAGGGCAGGGAGTTGGTGGCAGAGGGGATGGTATTCCGACAGGTCACAGGCTTGCAACTTCTCGACAAACACTTCTCCAGGTGGACATTCGAATTCCCATACATGCCAGTTGCCTATCTCCTGCAAAAAGAATATATACATACTTAAATATATAAATTAATACAATATATATATAACATAAATATATATTAAATATAGACATACATAAATAGATGCGCCTGGAAGTGTGGTGGGCGGGCTTGTGGCTTCGGCTCCGCTGCATGTCTGCATGCCGAGATCGGAACCTCTCCGAGTGGTCGGGGGCCGGGGGAGTGCTGGACTCTGGAGGGACCTTGGTGACCCTGGTCGCTGGGTTTTCTCCTGGGTGACCTAGATGTGTGTGAATTTGTGTTTTGTCTGTATGTGTTCGTTGATTTATGTTGTGTTTTGTGTTTTCCCTGTTCTTGCTCTGTCTTGAGTCGGCCACCCCCCAAAAACAGAAAACACAGGAAAAGAGGGAAAAAGAAAAGAAAAACAAATAGGAAAACTGGGGATTGGGCCTGAGTAAATAGATAGATAGATAGACATTTTCAGCACATAAATTGTTTAACTTGGTTATAGCAGCCCTGAACCCACTATCCCCCTCTCATCTGTGTATCCTTCTTATAGGAAGGTCAGATATAAATATTATAAGAATATGTCAAATTTAGATATTTATCAAATTTAATCACAATGAGATGACAAGTACTAGTATAAGGCCGAAAGTGCAAATAAGAAATGTATTTAACCAAATATCATGCGGTCGATCTAGACACATGGTCACGTTGTTTAACCATTAACTGGCGGCACCCGGCTATTGTCGAGTTAAATAAATGTGGCCTATGTGGCGGGTCCCGGCTATTGTCGAGTGCAATTTTGAGCACGTAATGTGCTCTGAGAGAGAGCGGAGCAGTGGGAGGAGCGTAGGTTACCTCATGACCGCTCACCACGGTGGCCGTGGAGCTACTGAGCTGTACTCCTTTGTACTCCACCCTCTCTCACTCGTTTCACACGTAATAATGTAAGAAAATGACCGTATTTTACCGATTTTGCCCTTCGGTTGCACGATCGTTGCAAGACAACCAGTGATCGTAAAAGGATGGTTCTGGTGTCATTGGAAAGCTGAATTAACGCCCTTTCAGGGATGCATACTTGTATTATGCTCTGGCTCTTGTTTATGCATGAAAACGAGCACGGAAACAAGCTCGTTTACGGTAAAACCCCCCGCTTGGCGGCACATCAAATATACTCCTCCACCCGCTCTTAAGGTGTTAATATGACAAATGTGTTAATCTATTGCATAATGAAATGTATAAAATATTATTATGTAGCCCAAAACTAGCAGGAAGGTACACGACAATACAACAAAAATTGCATAACACTGCAAACGCAAACCACCCACCTGTTCCAAACCCTTGTCCTTCCTGTGTTCGTTCTCTCTCTCTCTCTCTCTCTCTCTCTCTCTCTCTATATATATATATATATATATATATATATATATATATATATATACTGTATCTCTCTCTCTCTCTCTCTAATCCAGATCCAAATCTCCGGTGATCCAGATCAACAATCAGGAAAAGAACCACAACAACAAGAGAGGCACTACTGGCAATACGACTCTATTGGTTCCCACGGGAGGTAGGCTAAGTATTTTGTATTGCAAGCTTCCAGACAAAAACAAAATAAAAATAACGAACATGATTTTAAAATGTAATTTTCCTAAAAGGCGGCACAGCATTGGATGCATTTGATCAGTCACATCAGTGACTCCAAAATCCCCGAAAAAATATCAAATTTTGTATAGAAATTGACAAAAGGCATTGCTCAAATTGTCTCTTTGCAATTTTGTATAATGGATTAAACGTATAACTGTATATAATACTGATTTTGTTTTCCTTTTACAATTTTGGGGGCAAAATTGTATTTAACATTAAAACAAATGTATCATTTGATATATATATATATATATATATATATATATATATATATATATATATAGATATATCTATGCCGGGGCATATATATATGCCGGGGCAAACGGCAATATATATATATATATATATATATATATATATATATATATATTCAAGAATGTAAGACATTGCAATATATATATTTGGTAATTGTGTGTCACTTTGCTGCAGAGATATAAGGATCTCCAAAGATTAGTCGGTTGGCTAGCTATCACTCTCCATAAAAACATCGAACATTGTGTGCAGTATAAAATAGGCTATGTTAGTATGTGTGTAAGTATGGAATTATGTATGTATACACATGCATGTGTAGGTATGCATAATGCGTTTTTGTCTGTAATCTCTCTCTCCGAGCCATGCATTTCGGCAGATCCTCCACAATTGCCGAATACGATATCAATTGCAAAATAAAACAATACTAATAATACTAATACCAATAATACATAAATAAAATAAAAAACTTGTATTTTTGTATTTCCATTTTGTGTTATACGGCCATTAAACAGTGTATTATACAATAATTTATCCTAGTTTAACTTTTTTTTTGGGGGGGGGGGGGAGGTAGGGGAGGGGCAATATTGATTTGTATTTAAAAAAAAATGCACTGACAAACGCCAATATATATTTCTGATAAGTTGTATTTTTCGCAGCTTTTGTTTCTGGCAATTTTGAGTCATACCCATTTTACGGCGGAATTGTCAAATCTCCAAAGATTAACATATTGTCTAGATATCGCTCACCTCAATAATATCAAACGGGGGATGTGTGTAAGTATGACATAGGATACGTAAGTATGTGTGTAAGTATGCATGTAAGTGTAAGTATGAATGTAACTATGTGTTTAAGTATCGGCGTAGGGATGTGGCGGCCCCACTGTCCATCACTTTGTGGCGCAGAGGTTGGGACTGGGAATCCCACCGGAAGAAATAATTCCTACTTATGGATCAGCAAGCCTCGGAGCTGGGCATTTTGCCTGCCGGGGGCCCAGTACAGTCAGACAGGCATGTATGGCTGTTTGGAATATAAGAGGAATTAAGTCAGAACAAAAGAGAATGGAAGTAGTAAATGTATTTAACCCCTAAAAGTCGGGGCGCAACATAAGTCGAGTTAAATAAAGCTGGACTATGTGGCGGCGCTCGACATAGGTCGAGTGGCAATTTCAGCACGTAATGTTGCTGAGATAGAGAGACAAGTGGTGGCAGGAGAGTAGCGAGCGTATGACTGCTCCAGACCACCGCGGCGAACCTACTGACACGAATCTCACCTCCCTCCTCCCTCTCTCACTCGCTATATACGGAATTGTATCGGGAAAGTGGCTAATTACATGCTTTTTGCACTCGCGTTGCACGGTTATTGCAAGAAAACTAGCCATCATAAAAGGATCGTTATGGTGTCATTCGAAAGCTCTGTTTATGGCCTTTCAGGGATAGATACTTGTTTTACGTTCTGGGTCTTATTTAGGCATGAAAATGATCACGTAAACAGCCCTATTTTGGCTAAAAACACCCCGCTGGGCGGTACATATAAATAAACGAAATAGGCCGCTCGTAAAGGGTTAAGAAAGGAAGATTGTATGTGAAACAAAAATTAATAGAAATGAAGAAAAAGAATGGAATGGTGTAAAATGTGTAAGGACAGGAGTGGTTGTAAATGAGAGCGAAAAGGAAGGAGTTGGTCTGGTAATGAATGAGGGATGGAGTAAAACAATGAATGGGTATGATTATGTGAATTCAAGGTGCATGTTTGAAATGTTTAAGTTTGAAAAGGTGAAAGTTGTGATTGTGGTAGCATATGCACCTTGTGAAGAATATGACATGAATGTGAAAGACAGATTCTGGAACTCACTGCCAGTGAGTTATAAAATTTCTGTTTTGGGTAACATGAATGGAAGAGTTGGCACTGGTCCGGAGAATGACATCATAGGTGGTTTTGGTGTACCAGATGAAAAATGACAATGGAAAAAAGACTGAAGGATATGTGTATTGACAAAAAGTTGTGCATGTGTAATTGTGTTTTTAAGCATAAAGATGTTCATAACTATAAATGGTATGAAAGTGTTGAAAGACAGGATGATAGAAGTATGATTGATTATGTGTTAGTAGAAAAAGGAATGATTGGTGGTGTAAGTGATTCAAAAGCAGTAATAGGTTTAACCGCAGGACTGTCTCATCACATGATTGTGCTATGCAAGGTAAAGTGAAAGGAGCGTGGAAGAAAGAGAGGAGAAGCAATGGTAATGCTAAAAGAATATACATATATAGAATGAAAAATCAGGAATTAGCAGAAAAAAATACAGGCAAAGGGTAAAATAAGAATTAATGGCATGTGACATGGATGGTATGGAGATTGAAAGTGCATGGAAGATATATAAGGACTGCCTGGTGAATAATGCGAAGAATATATGTGGTGTGTGCAAGATCAGAAATGAAAGAAAAGGGACAGCATGGTGGGATGAAGAAGTGAAAGAAGATGTGGAAGATCTCTCGGCACACAACGAGAGAACCAAATCAGTGGTGGTAATTGGGTTCTTACTGAGGGCATACAGGATTTGTAGCGAAGACTTCATCAATGAAGAGTTAGAATATACCTGTATAATATCTACCTTTAGAAAGTTATGCTTCCCTAAAGGACTCCTTCTCAAACTTAAAGGTAAAGCAGTCAACGTAATTAATTGGATAATAAAGAAGAATGAAAAGAAAGTAAATATCAACAAGGAGAGATACATCTCTGTACCCAACTCATATAAGGCTTCTATAATCAACAAGTGTCTCATGAAAACTGGTATACAAATAGCAACATCATCTAGGGAAAAAATAGGTGAAATTACAAAAAGTAAACAGAGAAAGACGACAAACAAGGACAGCTTAATATACAACATTCCATGAAACGGTTGTGAAAAGGAATATATGATAGAAACAGGGTGAGGTCTAAAGAAAAGGATAACTAAAAACATGAAAGGTGTACTGAAACCCAACACATCAAACTCTCTCGTGCTAAATATTGATACTAAATATCTTCAACCCAAATGGGAAGCAGCCAGAGAACTAAATATAGGGTTAGATACACAAATGAGGACATTGTTAGCTGCTTATATCACTAATAAAACGTAAGCAACCATAAGAAGGGTTTTGTAAAAAGGTTGGTTCACGCCGCTAATATAACTCTGAAGGCAGGAGAAATTAGAAAGTTTGTCCCTTTCGTTATTGTTGATGATTTCATTACATTCAAGTTTATTCGGCCAAGAGATCCAAATGCTTTAATTTACCTTTCTATCGATATATTTCCTCAACAACTATAAAATATTCATTATGTAATGATCAATTTTGTATGAATTAACTGTCTCACTCAGCGAAATACTGGGCATGACCTTCATCTTTGTGACCGCATTGATGCTCTATAATTTTGGTACATATTTCAAATGGGTATACATTTATGTGTATTGTGTATTTGTTTCCCATGGTGTTTTCCTATTCATATATCATTCTCATATTTCAGATCCTGGAGGTGACGCTGGAAACTGTCAAGCTCAATCGACGGATTGATGCAGCTGCCAACAGCAGCCGCGGAATCGATGGAATAGTGAGGAGGTGGCTCCCATTTGCAGATCAATGTTACTGACATTGACCAAGGAGCAGGTGGAGCGCTTTCATGCTCATTTCACGCAACAGATGTATGCTGCTACCGCTAAGCGGAAGATGATGCAGGCAACCATTCATCCGGTTGAGTGGCTCTTCCTCCTGTGTTTGTGTCCGCCGTCAACCCACCAGCAAGCACATCATAATTATCAACTGGGCCTGTCCCAGGTCCACTAACGACTACCTTCCAGCTCCAGTATTTCGCCGGCCCCCACTTCCAAAGTACCACTATGACGGGGTGGGGGGGTTAACCCGTAAACGGCTGCAAAGCTCTTAAGAGGTTTTACTAGGCAACGGTGGCAAAGCTCTTAAGAGGGAGGCCTAAAAAAAAAAATTTAAACAGCCCCAGTAGCACTAACACATTTTTTTTGTTTTCCCTATACCTCATATCACTCCTACACATCCCCTCCTTCCTCCTTTCCCCTCCCCCTTCAATTATCACCTATTTTCCCTGTTATTCCCTAATTCGTTGTTATATTTTTGTGCTAATATTAGCAAACTGTGTGGAGGATGTGCTTACGTGCCTAGTGGGTGTGTTACATGACCGAGTGTGTGTATGAGTAGGCTCAGTGTGGCTTGAGGCCTCGTGGAGGGAGGGGTTGCCTCAATTTTCTCCCTAATTCAAGAATGGGATGGTCCATCTATATTCGCGATTTTGACCAGAATTTTTTTATTTTCACTTGTTTAATGTTGTTACAGGTTACTATCTTCATAGTGAAGGTAAAATAGGCTCATATGAATAAGTAATAACGATATTTATCGTACAATGACGATTATAGGCCTGAATGGAGCCAATATGCTCGCCCATGGGGAGCTAGTTCAATACCCCCCCCTCGCCGTTTTCGGGTTAATATCAGGTATGTCTGTGGCTGGACCAGGTCACATGACATATACACAACCATAGACTACAGTAGATCTGGACTTGACACGAAAATGGAACTTTGCAGTAAGGGACACAAAATTGGAGAACGAACTACCAAGTTCGAACCTCGTAACCGCGAAAATGTGATATTTTTGCCGTTTCGAGGTTCGAATTTGGGGGGTTCGTTCTCCGATTTTGGGTCCCTTACTGCAAAGTTCCATTTTCGTGTCAAGTCCAGATCTACTGTAGTGTATGACACAACGAATCATGTGGCCTGGTTTTCCATACCCAGACTAGTTCTGGCCCCCAAGCACCACCTCTTCAAACTTTGCCCACAGGCCACAAACCCCTAGGGTGATAAGGCATGCCTGTACAACATCCTCCTTTCAGGAGGTGTTGCAAGCAAAAAAACACCACTTCAGGGGTTTAAAAATTACAACATAAAAACATTTGTTAAATATAAATATTTAAAACATTTACTGTTTTACTCTACATGAAAAATTAATACTATGTGAGATGACAGGGTTGCAAACCAGAGACAAATCAACCCCGTAGCAGAGGTCCTAACAATGCAGGTAAAAGAACAACCTACAAGAGTCAAAATAGCTGCAGTGAAGGAGTGCAAAAGGACATGGAAAAAGACACAGCTGAAGTTGGAAAGGGAAACCACACAGTTCCCCCTAGTTTCCTGTGCTTTAATACCTGCAGAGATAGTACAGTCTACCCAACAAGGAAAACGTACCCATGCTCTAATCCCTGCAGGTATAGGACAATCTACCCGCCAAAGGTCACCACATTCGGGACCTACCAGAAGTTCAAACCCAGACCAATTGCAGAGACCCCTGTCCAGCCAATTGCAGAGCCTGAGACAAACACGAAAGGCAGGCACTAAACTGCAACCGAATTTGGAATACGACGAAGAAGAGTTTATGCTAATTCTGCATAAAGATCCAGTACAATACCTCTACAGATGGAACCAAGAGAATCACCTCTACAGTACCTCACTTGAGGAGTGGAAATAATAGAAAAGGAGTTAGGAGGAACAAAAGCATGGCCTGCATCATAGAACAAGCCAGGAAAGATGAATCAAAGAAAAACATGTATCGTGCAGCCATGCAAGCCTTTTATATAAAGAGTATAATCTTAAGATATAGATAATAACATTGTACATGTATTATTAGGGTAAGTGTATTTTTAGAATAATGATTGCCTTCACAATGATGAAAAGACTGAAATTTCCATGTCCCTACTATTCTGAGATAGGTCAAATTGAGTTCAAATTATCCTCCAAATATAGCCTGACTGAAATTGAGGGAAGGTATGCAAACACAGGTAATACCTTCCACTGGTTCAGCTTTTAGGGGGTAGAGAATAGTGTTGACTAGACTTTTCTATAGGACAAGCCTTTCCCTATAGTAAAGTTCAACTAGGATGGCGAACGAGAGTGTGTGAGAGGAACCAGGAGCAACCTTCTCTAGTGTCCGTGAAAGAGGCAGCTCCCTTTGACGTCCCGCCGGAGGAAGAGCTACAAGTCCTACGTCGTCCAGATTCTCCCTCATGGAAATTACCTCTCCTCTACACCCTTACCCTAAGTGTCTCTGTGTTCATAAGTTTTGGGAATTATTGTGAAGGTAATATAAAATATGCGAGTGTTCAATTAAACTTTTTCGTAGAGATCCGCTTCTAGGACTCCCCTCGTCAATTTAGTACAAGTGTGAGATTAATCGAACTTTGATTCGTGCAGTGATTTTATATAAGTACGGTTTATTATCTATTTAATTCGTGTTCAAGCATTTGTTCCACTATTTTTACCTACGTTACATAGTCGATATAATTCGTGATACTTAGTGAATGCTCTCAGATTTTATTCTTTTGTGTTATTATTCATTGCGTGTCCAAGTCGAAGTGAAGTGTATAACGAGTGCTATTTTCCTTCTCGAAACTTAAATCCTATACCCAGGACCATAAGTCCAGTTATTATAAGAGATTACTTAGAGTATAAAGTCGCCACCGCTGAAAGTAAAGAACCCGTCCGTTGAGTTAGAATTAATTTATATTCAAGATTTCTAATTTGTATTAGTTCTTGTGAATAATCTAATCATATGCATTACCCGGGCTATGTAATTTTTTCACCATCAATTTAGGAATTCAGATTATACATTCCTGCATTTATCAAGCCTATATTTTGGCTATTGATATGTTACTACTTTGTTCTGTAATTAAATCATTCAACTATTATTAAAGTTATAGTAAAGCACTACTTCGTTCTGCGTTCCATTCAGCAGTTTGTTAATTCATTCAAACTCGTTCAGATGCCATAATTTTTGGCTATTTATTAAGTTACTACTTTGTTCTGTATCTAAATAATTGAAGCTTTTATTAAAGTTATAGTAAACGCTACCTCGTTCTGCATTCTATTCAGTAGTTTGTTAATTCATTCAAACTAACTTGTCTATAGCTATCGTGCCGCTATAATTTTATTCACTTTATTTATTGTGAATCTGATTTCCTCTTTTCGTGTGATTTTAACTCATTTACGATTGAATTTATGTTTTGTGTATCGTGTGAGACATTATTCACAATTATTCCTTGATAGTTAAATACTAATTTAAATTATCATCCCATCTTGAGTAAAGCGAAGTTCATATCTTCTATACTCGATTTAACATTGCACTAAATCGAAACTTTATTTAACCTGACCTCAGTCCGAATGACCTGTATACCCTTGATCGGTACCTTTGAGCATACACCTGAGGGCGGCCCTATTTGTCTTTCACGCCGCGCATACCTATGCGCATCTGAGTAGTTGACCTCAGTTGCCCATACCTAGCAATTATTATACCTCGCATTATACACTTGACCCGTATAGGTATTGTCATCAATATTTATATTTGTGTATTTATTTTATGTAATTTTATATTTCATGGTTGATGCTTTGTAAGTGACGACATTATTTCACTACAGAGTAAAACATATTAACTTGTGTTATATTGGAATCCTACTCATTATAGTAGTGGTTTTGAAGCCCCATTTAATGTACCTATGTTTATACAATAAATACGAGTGTAATTATTCTGTGTGTTTATTGTGTTTTAGGAGAGTGATTGAGTAATCTAGAAGTAACATTTATCAAGCGAGATATGTTCCTGTTGAGCATTATCTGATTCTAAGTATCCGAAACCCGGATTATAAAAGAATACATAACAAAGCGAGTTGGATTACAACCCGGCATAACACTATGTTTTACACAATACAACATATTCCCTTCTACATTTACAAATGATGAAATGACCTTGCTCCTTGTATGAATAATATAATAATATAATAAGGCAATCATTAGTAATCAACAAAAAGTTTGCACCAAAATAACAGTAATGCATTATATTTAAACAATTAAGCAGCTGTAACAATATGACATGTAGAACTTAAAAACATACGTATTTCCAAATAGATTCCATAACTTATTTCAGTTAGGTAAAGTATGTGACTTGTCGAATACATTTTCTATAATTGACAGACATTTTTAGAACATGAAGAGTAACTTCATGAGTTCCGTAATAAAACCAGCCATTAAAACCAGCCATCTAAACAAACGGGTACGATCCAAAGTAGGCGACGTAGGTTGTGACAATAATGTTCGCCCCTAATAGCTGCCCTTATATATCTCCCAGGTAGGATTAGCACCTGATTACCTGGTAATTAGCAAGTCGTTGTCAAATATTTGTGTCAGTGATCACCGATTGCTCATCAACGGTTCAGCGACTGCTCGGCAACGTGTTTCTGAATTGTCGGAGAATGGTTTCAGACGTTCGGACGGGTTTTGGTTATGTCGTCGAACATTCAGTTCCATTTCAGACCGATGTCAGAGGAAGTCGGCCGAACGATCGACAATTTGTCGGCGAGCGGTTGCCGACATTCAGACTTATTTCGCACAAATGTTAACGGATGTCGTAGGTTGTTGGCCGAACTATCGCCAAATTGTCGATGACTGTTCGCCAATAACTCGGACAGTTCGGCGACAATTTTGACGTGATGCAGAAATCCAAGAAAAATAAAAAAAATTCGGGCCTGATTTGGCCAAACCGCAATAAAAGTCTTTCGGGCAGCTTGGCAGTGATTAAATTTGGGAATGTGGAAAGGCCTCTTTTCTTGGTTCCCGAAGTGCAATATCAATAATTTACTTTCCATTTAGGTATATACTTTTTCCCCTTCTTTCACTCCTCACATTATTGAAGGAAAATGTATCCATTGATGGGGTTACGTAAACCTCACAGTGTAAAGAAGGAATTAGCCTAATTCAGGAGAAGATATATTCCTAGATCTACATGACTACCTAAAAATCGAAATGTGTATTTTCACATCTCTTGCTAATATATATAAAAGTCTTTCCCCATCGAAATTTATAGTAAAGGTCCACTAGTAAGAATTACCACCAAGGGGCTACGAAGGCCATGCACTTGTTCGGGCCTAACTTCCCCATTTCGCGGGCATTTTTGGGCGCGTCTCTCGGCTTGACACCATGGGCTGAAGGTGTACTGAGTGCCACAGTTAGGAGGAGGCTGTAGGCACCAGCCGAACAGGGCGGTACTCCCAGGGAGTGCTAAGTGGCTGATAAGGTCAGCTGGACCTCCTGTTTCACTACCTGGCCTCTCTTGCTGATCCTTTCCATGTCTCACCAATATTGAGGGCAACCCCAGTCTGCCCTCTAAAACACCTTCTCTTTCTATCAATACACTATACCACAAACACATAACATATTACACTACTTTTTCAAAACAAAACTCAAACATTACGACAAATGTACGATCCGCCTCAGAGTCCCCAGGGGTAGGGGTAGGGGGTAGGACCAGAAATGCCCCCCCTGGTTTGTCCCCTGATGCTGACCCATCGAAATACATTGGACCGCAACCTCCCACTCTCACTATGGATTTCTGCAACATTCGTGGCCTTTCCTCTAACTTCTACTCTGTGGAACACACACTCTCCTCTGCCAACCCTGATTTTATCTTTCTCACCGAAACCCAGTTTTCTGGGACGACTGATAGCAAACCCTTTTCTGTATTCTGCTTCTGTCTCTATTAACAGTTTCAAGCCAAAGGTGGTAGTTGCTTATATGTGCGCAACAATCTTGCTTTCTCCTATGTTCCCAACTTTGATTCTTCTGAATTCTCAACTCTTTTGCTAAAGCTTTCTTGTCACTTTCAAACTAAATATTGCTATGCTGTTTACCTCTCCCCTAATTCTACTGACTATTTAAATTTGTTTGACTCTCTAACTTCTAAATTGGAATACATTCTATCCATCTCTCATTTTGCAGAAATCTCCATCTTAGGAAATGTCAATGTTCACCAGCATCAATGGCTCTACTCCCATTTCACTGACCAACCTGATGGACAAGCCTACATCTGTTCTATCCTAAATAACGTAGAGCAGTTACTCCAGCACTCTACTCGAATTCCTGACCGCCTTGGAGATCGGTCCAACATTATTGACCTATTTCTAAGTTCTATTCCTTCTACTTACACTGTAAACCTTTTCTCTCTGTTGGGCTCCTCCGATCAAAACCTTTTCTCTATCACCTGTCCTATCTCTATAGTATGGTCACCCGATCCTCCCAGCCGGCGACACTTTTGCACTGCGGACTGAGAGGGTCGTCGACAGTACTTCTTTGATTTCCCATGGAATGATTTTTGCTTCTGTAGCCAGAGACCCTTGGAGTGTGCCGAGCGCATAACCAAGGTAATCCTCTCGGGCATAGAGGCATACATTCCATTTTCTTTCTCGCAGTCTAATACAAACAAATCTTGGTTTACTTACGTTTGTTCTACGCAATAAGGAGGAAGCATTCAAACAGTACCGTTGCCTTCAAACTCAAGAATCTAGTGCTATATATGTTTCTGCCCGGAATCATGCTAAATCTGTTCTTCAACTAGCCTAAAACTCTATAATCAATATAAAATGTTCTGAACTTTCCAAATCTAGCTCTTCCCAACCGATCTGGAGTCTAGCCAGGAACCTCTCTAACAATTTTACTTCCTTGTATTTCCCTCCTCTTTTCCACTCTGACACCACTAACGTTAGTTCTTCCTCTGACAGAGATAAACTCTTCGCTCAAACTTTCGCTAAAAACTCCACCTTGGATGATTCCGCTCTCACTTACTAATATCATAATCTCTTCTGAGGATCTACTTTTTGCCATCTATGGGCTAAATACTAAGAAAGCGTATGCACTGGATGGTGTTCCTCTTGTTGTACTCAAAAACTGTTCTTCCGTGCTAACTCCTTGCCTAGGCAAACTCTTTCATCTCTGTCTTTCCTTTAACGTCTTTCCTTCTTGCTAAAACAGCTTCCCCAAAATTAGGTATGCTCAGCTGTCTCCGTGGGTTCTTCACCCTCGCACAGATTCTTGCTCTGTATCAGGGCACAGTGCGCCCATGTATTGAATATTGTTCGCAAGTGTTGGGAGGCTCCTCACATACCGCACTTCTCGAAAGAGTAGATAGAGTCTAAAGCAGTTCGTCTTATCAACTTACTTCCACTTACAAGTTCCCTACAATTTCTTTCTACATGCTGCAATGTTGCATCTCTTTCACTCTACTATCACTCTTACAACAATCAGTGCTCTTTAGAGCTCTCTCTGTGTATACCTCCTCCCTTACGGTGAGTGCAAGGCACCCGTCTTTCAACATAGCCCCACTGATATTTTGTCCACCTCTTCAACCCAAGAATTCTACTCAACAAGGTAATCAATCTTTCCTTTATCCTATGACTTAAACTATTACTTTGTGTGTCCAGGCATTTTGACCCTGTCACTCTTCCGACTTTAGGGGAGACACTCTTTACAGGCAGCCTACCTTTTGTCTCCTTCATACATATAGCAAAACAAAAATAAAAAAAACGAAAAAACAGTTCGAGCTTGTGGGCCTAGGCTGGCAGACTTCCAAAAAGTGCCCTGTCTTCTCCCTTCTCCCCCGGAATCAGGCTTCCTAATTCCCTCTCTTGAGGTTAGTTTTCACGGATTATAGTGTTTTAGGTCATTGGTAGATTAATTAGGGGTTTGTATGCACTGTAGTATGTATTCCTTTGATTGAATAACTCATAAACATTGGCCAGTCCAGGCTTGTCGGAAAGACACCCCCACCACAAGTGCCATCAAAATTAGTTTTAGTCTTTGTTGTTATATTGTTTTCTTGTGATCAACCTTTTCTAACCATTATTGAAGATATTTTATACTTTGATATTCAAAAATAGCTCTAGAAATATTCTACTTGAAAATTTTCACTTGTTAAGCAGATGGACACACGCTCAGCCTGCCACCACGACTCTCGGCTAGGCTCATGGGCTAGGCTATTTTCGATTTCACTCTTTCACTGTTACCACACATTATTTTGGTTACGATTATCATATTGTGAGTGTCACTGTCACTTATATTATGCGATAATTTATAGGCAGCTTGTAAGTGTTCAAGGGTGTGGTAGTCCCTGAAACACTGTGGCAAACACAGGACCACTTCACAGTCTGGGGAGGGGAGGTAGAGGAACGAGTCTACAAGACACTGGCTGCGGCGCCAAGACGCCACAAGCAACAATTTGGAGCAAATTTTTGGAACAATGGGATTTTCTCTATCTCCTCCAGTGCTGGCTAGTGATCCTCCTCAGACTTTTCATCAGATGAATCGGTATCACTATCCTCGTAATAAATACGAATTGATATCGCCTCCTCAAAACTCACTTCACGGTGTGAGGTGTGAACTGAGAGCTTAGGTAGTCGGACATGGTGTGTCACTTGCGAGGGAAATTGTCTACTGATGCACCAAGCCTCACGCACCCTCACGCCCGCCCGGCTATGTTTGGAGAGTTGCCGACTACTTATTTTGTTGTCCTAAAGTAGTTGCCATACCAATATCAACCCTCTACAAGCCCTGTAACAAGAGTAGATATGGGCGAGAATAGCCGTTGATATGGTAACAACGCTGGGGCTGAACGTTTCATACATAGTCGTCGGGACAGTGTCAACCCTGGGGCTGGAAGGGTTAAGGCCACACCTTGTTTTAATCAAGCAAGACTCTCCCACCAAGACCAAGACCAAGACGTCATAGACATTGTACGTCTCTATGAACAGATGAGTTTTGTACCTAAAGCTCCCTAGACCTGTCTGTTGCTTAAATTTGGATATTTCTACTGGGTTGTAGTTTAACTTTAGCAATTTTATCTGACTTAGAGGTCCCTATTTTACGAATTGAGTGGCCTCTAACTTCCGACCCCCTGTGCTTAACTATAAAAGGGGCCGTTTATGTATGAATACTCGCTGATTTACGGTATTGTATATTATTTTACTTTAATACAAGCTAAATACCTCGAGTTAGGCTACCTGGGAGATATACATTTGGAGTAATTTTACCTTATGTGTTTTAAGAGTTTTATATGAGTTTTATAAGAGTTATATATGAGGATTAGCAGCGGTGTGGTGGTGCTGTTACAGACAGCAAGGATAGGGTGAATCATGAAATGGAGAGCATGGTTATTGTGCTAGGTAAATGATACCATGGTGTGTCCATTAAGATTAGGCTTAGTCCAATCTTTATAAGAGAATCAGTACTTGCATCATAATATCTTAATGTCAATGTAAAATGTAAGACTCACTGAAATTGTCATCACTCTATGTGCCCATGCACGTGCACATGTGCATTTCTTAATTTATGCAGGACAAATATTTATAATACTATATTATATAGGCAGCTTTACCTCAGTTTCTGTATGGGCCGCAGCTTAGATATATTGGTTCATGCCCCACGTTCTTGTTTTCTCCAATTGAATGTTTGATAGTGCTAAGAACTGCACTGAAAGATGAGTTATTCACTTGCGGCCTGATTTTCAACATGTAAAATTATTTTGTAAATCGAATTTTGGCAGTAATTACATTCCTAGAAAGTGCAAAAACACATTTATATCTACTCAAATACTAAGCAATAAATGGGGTAAATCAGACAATAATCAATGACAGCAACAGGCATAATATCTGAAAACACATAATATTACAGAAAGAGCGAGCAAAGAATGCATTCGGTAAAACTTGGATTTTATATAGATGCCAGATGGAAACAATTTAGTTAGCCTTTCCAAAGTAACGTTCTCTCTAATGCGCAAAGTTTTCTAGTTTTTCAAATATGGGTAACAATTGTATTTTATATATTACTTGGGTCTGGGTAAGTGAGAAGATTATAAGGTCTGTGTGGTAGATAAGAGATGTCAGCTGGAGGTTTTTCCATTATAACCGCGATTAAACCCTATCCTAGCCCTCCCGAGAGAGAGAGAGAGAAAGAGAAATAGATATGTGACTTCCTCCTCTCACTAGGTGTGGGGGATAATATGGCCAAAAGTTATCTCTTACCACACCAGTCAAAATAGAAAATAAATAAAAATTAAGTATGAGATAGCCTACCTTATGGCATAGGAGCAGATGAGGGTTGTTTAGTAGCCTAGTCTTACCCACGATAGCCTATCTCTCAGGATACCCTAACTAAACATTGTATGAATGGCCATGTATATCAATGACTTAGCTATAACTAGGGTCCTGGTGTAGTTCAGAGGATTCTGGCTTCGGTAGCTAAGGGTTAAAGGGTCAGGACTCCGGGCCGGGCGCGGGCAGTGTGGTGGAAGAGGTCACGGGACACGTCCTATTAGCTCAACAGTTCAATGGCGTCTGATCGGAACTTCAATTTCCGACTCTTAACACTCAAAGAGCGGCTGGTGGAGTATATCTCACCGTGCCGCCCAGCGTTTTTTTTTTACCATAAATGACGTTGTTTCCGTTCTCTTTTTCATGCATAAACAAGAGCCAGAGCGTAATACAATGATGTACCCCTGAAAGGGTGTAAATTGAGCTTTCCAATGACACCAGAACCATCCTTCTACGATCACTGGTTGTCTTGCAACGATCGTGCAACCGAAGGGCAAAATCGCTAAAATACGGTCATTTCGTTACATAATTAAGTGTGTAGCGAGGGAGGGAGGGTGGAGTAGTGTGGAGTACATGTCAGTAGACCCACGACGGCCGTGGCGAGCGGTCATGAGGTAACCTACGCTCCTCCCGTTGCTCGTCTCTCTCTGAGCCAATATTGCGCCAAAATTACACACGGACTAAAGTCCGCTGCCGCCACATAGTCAAGATTTTTAGAGGCGGACTTAAGTCCGCCTCCGCTAAACAAGGGTTAAATAAATTATATACTAATTCGTTATCAAGGGTTCATTCCCTCTTCACTTTATCATATAAATGAAAAAATAAGCATTTAATTATATAATTACTAATATAAATATAGTTTCACAACGATTTAGTAAACATAATATCTAGAGGTTGAGAATACCACTACAAATTGTGGATATCGTCTGCGATCGCGGAAGATTCAAAACTGATCTCTAATACAGTACCTCTAAGTTTTATCATACAAGGTTTTATAACTAAATTAACTTTGCCAAGGTAATGTTATAGTTCTAAATGACTTAATATTAATTATCCTTTACAATATTTACAATCACCAGGTTCTGGCAGGAAATGGTTCACTCTAATGAGGTTACCCTATTGGAAGGTTGTTGCCAACACTACCAAGATACCTGTGTAGTCAATTTATTTCTCACACTAGGCCTATCTGGTCCTCACTTATCACTCGCTCTCTCTTTTTCTCGAGCTGCTGGCCAGGGGCTTTCAAGTCAAAACGGCCACAAACCGAAATGGCCACACTCCGAAATGGCCACACTCCGAAATGGCCACAAACCAAAATGGCCACACGGGAGAGGCTGTCACACGCCCGCGGGTAGTGACTGGTTGAGGCCAGCCACCAAAGCTCGCACTGGTTCTATCCTAAGATATACAGTATATCTTAGTTTAATCCACAACTAAGATTGACAGATTTTTTTCATCTATGAACTGTATATATTAGCACGGTCTTAGATAAAAAAACAAAAAAAGTATAAAACGCACATATACAGTATATAACAAATAAATACAAAATAATAAATAAAGTTGTAATATGAAATACTGCATTTATATAAAAAAATAAAATAGATATAAGTTGATGATTTAATCACCAAACATATGTATTGCATAAATACTTTAGCACAAAGGTATAGCATCATTACGTTTCATTAGAGAGAGAGAGAGAGAAAGAGATTCCACATCTGTGACCTGAAGTCACGGGCTAAAGAGCTGCCTTTAATTTGAGTTAGGGGCGGAGTTAACACTTAGCCTACTTGTCAAATTATTTTGTTCACAATTACTTACCTATAGTCTCTCTCTCTCTCTCTCTATATATATATATATATATATATATATATATATATATATATATATATATATATATATATATATATATATATATATATATATATATATAGATATATATATATATATATATATATATATATATATATATATATATATATATATATATATATATATATATATATATATATATATATATATATATATGCCTACCTATTTCTCCCCTCTCTCTCTCTATCTCTATATCTATATATCTATATATGTATCTATCTATCTATATATCTCTCTCTCTATCTATCTCGCTCTCTCTCTCAAAATGTATATCTTCATTTTGAAAACAATACTCAACCATGGCTGGATGTTATAACTGAAGAGGTTCAGAGCTAGTATTTGTGAACACTTTTTCACATAAGGTCTGTCCTACCTGGAACAAACTTCCCTCAGAAATTGTAAGCAGTTCTTCATTAGAGCAGTTCAAGAAGAGAGTAGATAGTAATTTACACACTGAAATGGGTGTAGTGAACTAAACGGTCTACCTTCTTCCACTTCCAGAATCTCCTCGGAATGGACAGCAAGGTCTCTGAAATTGTAACTATTCCTTGTAACTCTCTCTCTCTCTCTCTCTCTCTCTCTCTCTCCTTGTTCCTGGCAAATCAATGACTTTGCTTGTACAATTATTGACATTTCCATTTAACCCCGCACCTTTAGAGATAACACAAGAAGAGTTGATTTGTGTTCTACTAGAAATAGGCTACCGTTCTAGCAAAACAATTGAAGTTTTTGTATTTGGTAAACATTTAGAAAGTATTTTCATGTAATGCATTTGGTTAATATTTGACAACCCCCCGGGGGCTCCCCCCATATTAGGAAAGAACAAATCAATTATGAAAACAAGGTTGCCAATGACTCAAAAAATAATCCTAAAGCTTTTTACCAACTATATAAATCCAAGGTTAGAGATGTAATTGGTCCCCTTAAAACTTCGATAGGAGAAATGACAGACAATTATTTAGAAATGTGCAGTACATTAAATAGTCAATTTCTTTCCGTTTTCACTAATGACAATTTGGCACAGTTTCCAGAAGTCCGAAAGGTATATAGCGATAGTATATAAAATAGGTTAAGTACGGTTACTATAAGTAGACATTATGTGCTTAGGGAAATTGACAGAGTGAAACCTCTTAATCGCTCGGTCCTGATGAGGTATATGTCAGAGTATTAAAAGAATGCAGAGATGATTTAAGTTACCCATTAACATTTCTATTTAACAAGTCATCCAGAAGCTTGTAAGCTTGCAAATGTTGTGTCGATCTTCAAAAAAGGTAATAAATCAATAGCATACAATTACCGTCCCATTAGTCTTACATCAATCATAGGAAAGCTACTAGAGTCAATTATTGCTAGTAAAATTAGAAACCACTTAGAAACATTTAATTTAATCAATTCTTCTCAGCATGGATGCATTCAGGTTTTAACTGTGTCATACTGCTAACATCAATTTTTTTTTTCAGGCATAAATTGTGTTCTATTGCTAACATATTTTTTGTGATTTACAGGCATATTAATTTTATCATATTGCTAACAAAATGTTGTGTGATTTTCAGGAATTAATTGTATCACATTGCTAACATAAATTTGTTGTGATTTTCAGGCTTTAATTGTACCATTTTCCTAACATAAATTTGTGTGATTTTCAGGCATATTGTGATTATATCGTCATGGCGCCGCAACGAACCTGCACGAGTTGTTCCGGTAAATTTGGCCCTACCATGTTTGTTGATACTGATGCCAAATTTGTAGATTTTGCCAGCTCCGAGAGAAGATTGCGGATGAATTGAATGCAGCTCACCGCAAGATCGATGCCCTGACTACGAAGCTTGAATCCCTTCAAGAATTTGCCACACTCAACGTAGGAGTGCCCTCAGCCCAAGAAACCACTACGATGTCAACCGCCATTCCAGTGCATACAGTACCGGTACCGGTACCCACACCAGCAGCTACCTTAGATGTTGCCGAAAATAACAATGACTCTACTCTCACTCCCCCCCAGGACAACTTTCAGTTAGTGAGAAACAATGTGCATCCCAGTACCAGTACCAGGAAGGTCATCCCGACAACATGCCAAAACCGCTTCAAAATTCTTGCTATTGACGAGGAAGAGGAAACGGAAGAAGTTCGGCTTGTGGGCGACTCCATGGTCCGTGGCCAATTAACCGAGTTCTGCGCCAGGGCACCCAGGACCAGAAAGCGATTCTGTATCCCAGGTGGCGGCGTGGACGACATTGTTGCGGCTGTGGAAGAGGTTTCCAGGCTCGCCCCCGCAAGCACCACGTACGTCATCCACATTGGATCTAACGATGTCCAACGGACGCGGTCAGAGGAACTACTTTGCAAGTACCGGCGGCTGATCAGGTCCTTCAAGGAAAAATCTAATAGAATCTTAATTTCAGGAATTGTTCCCCGGATTGATGTAGAAAACCGATTCTACAACATAGCTACCAGTACAAATCGCCGACTAGCCAAACTCTGCAGGGAGGAGGACATCGGCTTTGTCGACACGTGGGATCATTTTTACTATGATAAATCTTTGTTTTCAGGAGATGGTGTACATCTGAATGAAGTAGGAGCTGCACGTCTTGGTCGTCTGCTGAACGATGCAGTCAAGGATTTCCCTTCAAAAAACGGGGTCAATCGGGGGTACCCAGACAGGGTAGTGTAAGTCAAATACGAACTGAAAATTCAGACAATGCACAATCAGTAACATCCAACTCTAATACTCTTAAGGTGTTTTATGTAAATGCTCGTAGCATACGCAATAAATTTTCAGATCTAGAGGAAATCGTGTTTACAGAACATTATGATATAATCGGCATTACAAAATCTTGGTTAAATACGGAAGACAGAGACTTTATAGCCGAATATACGCTTCCTGGTTGTACAATGTTTGAGAAAAGTCGGATCAATAGAAATGGAGGAGGAGTTCTGTTTTTTATAAAGGAAAGTCTTAATCCTGTCTTAATGTCAAAACCTCAAATTGCGAATATAGACGTATCTTACGTACTATTAAATAATAAACGAGGAACTAAAATAACACTAGCTTTATTATACAGACCCCCAGCTCAATCAGTGCAACCTGACAGTGAAATTTATGAACAAATTGCAGAAATAACTAACATACAAGATACCGTAATTCTTGGCGATTTCAACTTACCCGTGACTAAATCGGGCGATATTCTTACTTCACACTCTGGACACGACCTCTATGCTAACTTGCAAGAGAGTTCACTTTTTCAATTTGTACAATCTCCGACCCGTGGTAATAATGTGCTTGACCTTGTACTCGCAACAAAAGAAGAATTAATAGAGAATTTGAATGTTGGTGATGAATTCAGTAACAGCGACCATCGTACGATAACTTTCACTTTAAAGTTTACTAGTAACAAATAAAATGGCAGCATTGAGAAAGTCCCTAATTTCAAGAAAGCAAATTTTCATAAACTTAAATCAAAGCTTAAAGAAACTGACTGGAGATTTCTGACTAACAATAACGACATAAATATATCTTGGGAGTGTTTCACAACCACTTACCTTAAGGCAGTGCAATACTGCATATCATCGAAAATACGGCGTCCAGGCCATAATGATAAGCCCAAATGGTGGAATAAAGATATTTCCGACTGTCTGCTTGCTAAAAAATTTGCTAATGATAGATTAAAATCCTCACAAAATGACGAAGAACGGGTGAAATTTGTAGAGCTACGACGCAAAGCCAAAAAGTTAATTAAGCAAAGTAAAAAGACCCTGGAGTTACATGTTGCGAATCAAAGTAAAACAAACCCGAAAGAATTCTATAGTTATATCAGAAAGAAAAAAGTAGTTACTTCAACTGTTGGACCGTTAGTCGATGAAAATGGAGAATACACCAAAGACGAAGAACAAATGAGTAATGCCCTCAATACCTTCTTTGCATCAGTTTTTACAACCGAAGACCTCAGTGATATCCCTACAACATCGCCGATTCAGATTGATAATTCAGATGTTCTAAGCAATATCACCGTTACAGAGAGAGAAATATTGAATTGTTTAGATAAACTCAAGGTAAATAAAACGCTTGGACCTGATACAATCTCGCCTAGAGTTCTAAAGGAAGCTAAGGATGAGCTCTCCAAACCACTGACATTGCTATTCAATGAATCCTTGCAGTCTGGGACTATGCCTGATCAGTGGAAGCTAGCCAACGTAACACCGATATTCAAAAAAGGCAGCAAATCCCTACCCAGTAACTATCGTCCAATTAGCTTAACCTCAATTGTATGTAAAATGCTAGAAACGGTCATAAGAGACAGACTCGTAAATCACTTAGAGGCAAATAACTTACTTAAAGATACTCAACACGGCTTTCGTAAAAAACGTTCCTGTTTAACAAACCTCTTAGACTTCTTCCACGATATCCTCAACCTCTACGATGAGAGTAAAGCTGTAGATATTATATACCTTGATTTTCAAAAGGCCTTTGACAAAGTTTCCCACAAACGTTTACTGCTAAAACTAATAGCGCATGGAATACAAGACGGTGTGTTGAAATGGATAGAAAATTGGCTCTGCGACAGAAAGCAAAGAGTAGTCATAAATGGTAAGGCATCTAAATGGACCAATGTAAGTAGCGGGGTACCCCAGGGATCGGTACTAGGACCAATTATCTTTCTAATTTACATCGACGACATAGATGAGGGTCTCACCTGTACAATCTCAAAATTTGCTGACGATACAAAAATTGCAAATAGCGTACTCTTAAAAGAACAAGTTGACGATATGCAACACAATCTAGGGGAGGTGTGGTGGAGTGGTCTTGCCACTGGCCTGGTAATCCAAAGGTCCCGGGTTCAAATCCCGATGTATCAATGGGAAGATATTATTGGGATGGAATTTGTGCTGTACCTGGTATCAGTGCATTACCACAAGCCCACCGAAACGTCAATAAAATACCCTCATTGTTCCCTGATTAAATAGCACTCTATGAATATTTCCATATTCAAAATATGCTATAGGGGTGCAATGCCTGGTGAGTTATCTGCTCAACAGGTGGCGTTGTGTGTGTGTAAGTGTGAGAGTCCGAGTGTAGGGGTTGAGACAGTGAAGCACGGGAACGAGGTGGCTTCAGAGATGGGGTCGTTTCGGGCCATGAGTGAGCACCGTGCCTCATGTGAAGGCAAGATGGCAGGTGCTCGTTGTACTCTACGTGCTTCACATGTCTCACTCCCTAGACTGGAACAAGACCTCACAGGCTTCACTGTTCATTGTAAAGCAGTGAATGTTAAGGCTCTCAGCCTATGCCCGAGAGGAAGTAAGTTGGAATATAGAAAAAAAAAAAAAATATATATATATATATATATATATATATATATATATATATATATATTGTCATGTTGGGCCCAAATTTGGCAAATAAGTTTCAATGCGGATAAATGTAAAGTACTACATTTCGGATACCTAAATGAGAAAGCAAACTATTCAATGAATGGCACTCAGCTTAAGAATGTAAACAGAGAAACCGATCTGGGAGCAACAATATCGAGTAACCTAAAACCGAGTCAACAATGTTCAGAAGTTGTTAAGAAGTCAAACAAAATAATTGGCTTTATAGGCAGGTCATTTGAGCATAAACCCAAAGAAGTTATCCTAACCCTTTACAATTCCTTAGTCCGCCCTCTTCTGGAATACTGCGTTCAATCCTGGTGCCCTTATTACCAAATAGATATAAACAAGCTAGAACGAGTTCAACGTAGAGTTACCAAAATGATACCTAGCCTAAAGAACAAACCATACGAAGAGCGTCTTAGAGAATTAAATCTATTTCCTTTAACCCAGCGCAGATTAAGAGGTGACTTAATTCAAGTGTTCAAAATCATCAAAGGCATCAACATTATGAACTGTAGTAAGTACTTCACTATCGACCAATCTAATTACACGCGGGGAAACGGTTGCAAAATTATCAGTAAATCTTTTAACTCACACGAATCTAAGAATTTCTTCTTCAATAGAGTTGTCAACTTGTGGAATGGGCTTCCCCGAGACGTTATAGACTGCAGCACCGTTGATTCATTTAAACTCCACTTGGACAAATATCTTACATCAAACCCGCGACTGACTGCGTTTGTAAATGAATAACTTTATTATATCCTCCCCTAACTAAGTTACTAACCATCTGTCCCCTACTAACTTCCTAATCCGGCCACGGACATTAGTTCCAGGGCAGTAGTTCCCTTTCCAATGTTCCCTTACCCACTCTAAACCACTGTTTGGACACTTGATCCTCAGTGTTTTGGAGGACAAGCAGCCTAGAAGGGTCACTAGGTCTGTTGTTGCTTGATTTCCTTTGTACTCCTTTGTACTCAGGGACGTTCTTGCCTTACTAATTTGCTTAGTTTTTTCTTAGAGGTATATGAAGCAGTAGATAATGACAAGTCATATGATATAATATATTTAGATTTCAGTAAAGCTTTCGACAGAGTCCCCCATGATAGATTGATGAGAAAGGTTGAGGCGCATAGAATAGGTGAATTGCTTGGATGGATTAGGTCATGGCTAATTGATAGGAAGCAGAGCGTCAGCATAAATGGTACCAAGTCAGAATGGGGAGCAGTCAAACGTAGTGTCCCCCAGGGATCTGTATTAGGTCCTCTGTTGTTTGTTATATACGTAAATGACCTTGATTTAGGTATAACTAGTAGGACAAGTAAATTTGCAGACGATACCAAAATGGGGAGAACAATTGATTCAGATAGAGATATAGAGTGCCTCCAAAGGGATAAGAACATAAGAACATAAGAAAATGGGAGTCTGCAAAAAGACGATCAGCCCATACAAGGCAGATCCCTGTCACACCCAACCCCAATTACTAGGCCCAATTATAGGCCCAACTCACTAATACCTTGAGTACTGACCCCACCAACACGGTCAGAGATTAACACAAGATTACGGGGGTCTGCTGAGCGCCGATTGGCCCACACCTGGTAGATCCCCCTCACACCCAACCCATCTCGTCCATATGCCTATCTAATGTTATCTTAAAGCTCCCTATCGTTCTTGATCCCACTATATCACTCGGTAGCCTATTCCACCCATCTACAACTCTATTACCAAACCAATATTTGCCTATATCTTTTCTGAAACTAAATTTATCTAATTTGAAACCATTTGTTCGAGTTCTTTCGCTATCACTGAGCTTCAGTACATTTTTCATGTCTCCTTTATTTGTCCCACTAACCCACTTGAACACTTCTATCATTATCCCCTCTAACTGCGTCTTTCTAACGAATGTAAGCCTAATTTTGTCAACCTTTCTTCATATTGTAGATGTCTAATATTATGAATCATTTTTGTCATTCTTCGCTGTACTCTCTCCAACGAATCTATGTCCATTCTGTTATAAGGACACCAAAATTGGACAGCATAATCCATATGATGTCTCACTAATGACAAGTAAAGTTTCAAGATAACATCGGCAGTTCTGTTACTCACACCCCTTGAGATGAACCCTAGAATCCAGTTTGCCTTGTTACGTACGCTTATACACTGTTTTCTAGGTTTCAAATCGTTGCTAACAAACACACCCAAATCTTTCTCGCAGTCTGAGTTTTCTAATTCAGCATTAGCTAGTTTATATTTTGCATTAGTATTCGCCTTCCCTATCTTTAATACCTTGCATTTGTCAATGTTAAAATTAATCTGCCATTTTACTGACCATTCGTGTAAGGTATCTAGATCCCTTTGGAGGCACTCTATGTCTCCATCTGAATCTATTGCTCTCCCTATTTTGGTATCGTCTGCGAATTTACTTATCCTACTAGTTATACCTAAATAAAGGTAATTATGTATATAATAAATAACAGAGGACCCAATACAGATCCCTGGGGGACACCAATCTTGACTGACCTCCACTCTGACTTAGTACCATTTATGCTGACTCTCTGCTTCCTTCCAATTAGCCATGACCTAATCCATCCCAACAACGACCCACCTATTCCATGCGCCTCAACTTTTCTCATCAATCTCTCATGAGGGACTCTGTCGAAAGCTTTACTGAAATCTAAATATATTATATCATATGACTTGTCATTATCTACTGCTTCATACACCTCTGAGAAGAAAACAAAATACCTTACACGAATGGTCAGTAAATTGGCAGATGAAGTTTAACATTGACAAACGCAAGGTATTAAAGATAGGGAAGATGCATACAAATGTTAAATATAAACTAGCTAATATGGAATTAGAAAACTCATATTGTGAGATCTAGGTGTGTTTGTTAGCAATGATTTGAAGCCTAGAAAACAGTGTATAAGCGTTCGTAACAAGGCAAGATTCTCGGGTTCATCTCTAGGAGTGTGAATAACAGAACTATGTGATCTTAAAACTTTACTTGTCATTAGTGAGACCCCATATGGATTATGCTGTTCAATTTTGGTGTCCTTATTACAGAATACTGTAGATATAGATTCATTGGAGAGAGTACAACGTAGAATGACAAAAATTATCCATAATATTAGAAATCTTCCGTATGAAGAAAGATTGAAGAAATTAGGCTTATATTCGTTAGAGAGACGCAGAGTTAGAGGGGACAATGATAGAGGTGTTCAATTGGGTTAGTGGGATTAATATAGGGGACATGACAAATTTACTAAAGCTCAGTGATAGCGAAATAACTCGAACAAATGGTTTCAAATTAGATAAATTTCGTTTCAGAAAGGATAAGAACATAAGAACATAAGAAAATGGGAGTCTGCAGAAAGCCAATTGGCCTAAGCAAGGCAGATCCCTGTCCCACACAACACCAATTACAAAGCCCAATTATAGGCTCAACACTCTAATACCCTGAGAATCATCTTACCAAAACGGTTAGAGATTAACGCAGGATTACGGGGTCTGCAGAGCGCTGATTGGCCCAACCCTGCTGATCCCCCTTCACACCCAACCCTTCTCGTCCATATGCTTATCCAATTTTATCTTAAAGCTCCCTATCGTTTTTAATCCCACTATAGCACTTGGTAGTCCATTCCACCCATCTACAACTCTGTTACCAAACCAATATTTGCCTATATTTTTTCTGAAACGAAATTTATCTAATTTGAAACCATTGGTACGAGTTCTTTCGCTATCACTGAGCTTTATAACATTTTGTCATGTCCCCTTTGTTAATCCCACTAACCCACTTGAACACCTCTATCATATCCCCTCTAACTCTGCGTCTCTCTAACGAATGTAAGCCTAATTTCTTCAACCTTTCTTTATACGGAAGATTTCTAATATTATGGATCATTTTTGTCATTCTACGTTGCACTCTCTCCAATGAATCTATGTCCATTCTGTAATAAGGACATCAAAATTGAACAGCATAATCCATAATTATGGGGTCTCACTAATGACAAGTAAAGTTTTAATATAACATCAGCAGTTCTGTTACTCACACTCCTAGAGATGAACCCGAGAATCCTGTTTGCCTTGTTTCGAACGCTTATACACTGTTGTCTAGGCTTCATATCATTGCTAACAAACACACCTAGATCTTTCTCACAATTCGAGTTTTCTAATTCCACCTTAGCTAGTTTATATTTAACATTTGTATGCATCTTCCCTATCTTTAATACCTTGCATTTGTCAATGTTAAACTTCATCTGCCAATTTACTGACCATTCGTGTAAGGTATCTAGATCCCTTTGGAGGCACTCTATATCTCTATCTGAATCAATTGTTCTCCCCATTTTGGTATCGTCTGCAAATTTACTTATCCTACTAGTTATACCTAAATCAAGGTCATTTATGTATATAACAAACAACAGAGGACCTAATACAGATCCCTGGGGGACACCACTTTTGACTGCTCCCCATTCTGACTTCGTACCATTTATGCTGACTCTCTGCTTCCTACCAATTAGCCATGACCTAATCCATCCCAACAACGCCCCACCTATTCCATGCGCCTCAACCTTTCTCATCAATCTCTCATGGGGGACTCTGTCGAAAGCTTTACTGAAATCTAAATATATTATATCATATGACTTGTCATTATCTACTGCTTCATATACCTCTGAGAAAAAACTAAGCAAATTAGTAAGGCAAGAACGTCCCTCAGTGAATCCATGCTGAGAAGAATTTATTAAATTAAATGTATCTAAGTGGTTTCTAATTTTACTAGCAATAATAGGCAAATATTGGTTTGGTAACAGAGTTGTAGATAGGTGGAATAGGCTACCGAGTGCTATAGTGTGATCAAGAACGATAGGGAGCTTTAAGATAAAATTAGATAGGCGTATGGACGAGATAGGTTGGGTGTGAGGGGGATCTGTCAGATGTAGGCCAATCGGCACTCTGTAGACCCCCGTTTTCTGACCTCTAAACGTTTCGGTGAGGTCAGTCCTAATGGTGTTAGTGAGCTGGACTTAAGAAGCCCAGCTTATAAAGCCTTATAATTAGGGTTAAGTGTGAGAGGGATCTACCTTGTTTAGGCCAATCGGCTTTCTGCAGACTTCCATTTTCTTATGTTATTTTGCTATGTTCATTCCACCATCCCAACCCCCTTCAGATGGGTTAGGTTCGAAACGGATCTGCCTTGTGTGGGCCAATCGGCTCTCTCCAGACTCCCGTTTTCTTATGTTCTTATAAATATATTTATATATATATATATATATATATATACAGTAATTACGGGTGAAAATGAGGCGAGAGGGCTGATCGACTTCAATTTTAATAACCAAACCAAACCTGCCCCACATGGCAAACACATTTGGTCACAGGATTATTCGTGGACAGCTTACAGTAAGGTGGCGTGAAACCTGGAACACTTATGTAAGACGTTCACTGTACAATAGTGATAGGAGTAGAAAAGGAAAATGTTTGCCTTGTCATGAATCAAAGGACTCAAGACACAACATAAATGTATACGAGACAACCTTCATGTTAACCTGTCAATGTTGTCTAGGTCCAAGTCATCATTGTAGATACACCTCATTGTATGGTGACCATTTCTGGCTGTAGAGACAACTCAATTATGTGGTGATCATGTTTGGCGGTAGTGTCATGATAATAGTGTGCCTTTGGTTGGCTCATCTAAGACTTTGGAATGTACATTTTAGGGGCTGCTACTCCAGAGAGCACACCAAATATATATATATATATATATATATATATATATATATATATATATATATATATATATATACTGTATTGGTATATACTGTATATACTGTATATGTATATAATATATATATATATATATATATATATATACTGTATATATATATATATATATATATATATAATATATAAATTGTCTTTAGATCGTATGCAACACACTGCATATGGGTGCCGACATATTCAGGTAACCTGAATATGGGGGTTAGTGGGATTAATAAAGGGGACATGAAAAAATGTACTAAAGCTCAGTGATAGCGAAAGAACTCGAACAAATGGTTTCAAATTAGATAAATTTAGTTTCAGAAAAGATATAGGCAAATATTTGTTTGGTAACAGAGTTGTAGATGGTGGAATAGGCTACCAAGTGCTATAGTAGGATCAAGAACGATAGGGAGCTTTAAGATCAAATTAAATAGGCATATGGACGAGATTGGTTGGTGTGAGGGGGATCGGTCAGGTGTGGGCCAATCGGCACTCTGACCTCTGACCATTTTGGTGAGGTCAGTCCTAATGGTGTTAGTGAGCTGGGCTTATAACTAGGCCTTATAATTAGGGTTAGGTGTGAGAGGGATCTGCCTTGTGTGGGCCAATCGGCTTTCTGCACACTCCCATTTTCTTATGTTCTTATGTGCTAACCTATATATTATGTGAAGGTGTGATTAAAGTTAATTCAGCAAAGGTTTCTTTATAGTTTAAAGACCAGCATGACTTTTTCATTATTCCTAAACTGCTATTAAGTGTGAGTAAAATATTTGACCATTTGTGGTATATCCTCAACAACCCTTGCACCAGGCTCACCTGTGTCACCTGTATGTTGCGGAAACAATTATTCTGTCAATAATCTAAGAACCAATAGAGGTTTGTATTATATTATCGATGTATTCTTAGTCGATATGGTTGTAGCCCTACATTGCATGAATAACTTACTCAAAACTATATAACTTGTGCATAATATTCGTATATAATAAAGACGACTTGTATGGAAATAAACACGGAAATCTCCAGAGAGTCTACAGGCCCCCACTAAGCAGTTCCCTTTCACACCTAACCAATATCATCCATAATTACGTTTGACACTTTCCATCGTTACTTAACTGATTAAAGTACTAGGCTATCTATTCCACATTATTCACAACCCTATTTCCAAAGCAAAAGCAGAAGTAATGTAGTTAGAAACCATTTGTAAGGGCTATTTTGCAATAATTCAACTTTTATACTTTACTTTCGCTTGAGTTTATGCTCTCAGCTCTCTTAAACACCTCTATCATATCTACTCTACATTATCGTCTTTCTAATGAATGTAAGCCGAGGGTTTTAACCTCTTCTCATACGATAAATATCAAATATTGTGGATAATTTGTTGTCATTATACGTTGGATTGCCTCTAGAAAGTTTACCTACATTCTCTAACAAGGGCACCATAATTGAACGGCACTATCCATAATTATGAGGTCTCACTAAGTGACATTTCAAGATAACGTCAGCAGTTTGTGTTACTCACATTCCGAAAGATGAATCCGATAATCCTGTTTGCCTTGTTTTCTAGGCTTCAGATCATTTCTAAGAAACGTAAGAACATAAGAATATGGGAGTCTGCAGAAAGACAATTGGCCACACAAGGCAGATCCCTCTCACACCCAACCCTAATTATAAAGCCTAATTATAGGCCCAACTAACTAACACCATAAGGACCGACCTCACCCAAACGGTCAGAGGTCAACATAAGAAAATAAAACGGGGTCTGCAGAGCGTAGATTGGCCCACACCCGACAGATTCCCCTAATACCCAAACCATCTCGTCCATATGCCTATCTAATTTCATCTTAATGCTCTCTATCGTTCTTGATCCCACTATAGTACTTGGTAGCCTATTCCACCTAACTACAACTCTGTTACCAAACCAATATTTGCTTATATCTTTTCTGAATAGAAATGTGTTTAATTTAAAAACATTTGATCGAGTTCTTTCGTAATCACTGAGCTTTAGTAAATCTTTAATGTCCCCTTTATCAATCTCACTAACCCACTTGAAAACCTCTATCATATCCTCTCTAACTCTGCGTCTCTCTAACGAACGTAAGCCTAATTTCTTCAACCTTTCTTCATATGGAAGATTTCTAATATTTTGGATAATTTTTGTCATTCTACGTTGTACTCTCTCCGAGAAATCAATGTTCATTCTGTAATAGGGACACCAAAATTGGACAGCGTAATCCATATGTGGTCTTACTAACCCTAGTTTTATTTTATGATTACGTCTGCTGTTCTATTACTCACACTTCTAGATATAAATCCTAGAACTCTAATTGCCTTATTTCGAGCACTAATGTATTAATTTCTAGGTTTCAAATCACAGTTGACGATCACTACCAAATCTTTTTCATTATCTGAGTTTCTTATATTCACATTCATCCTGCATTGTCTACCGATTTCCCAAATTGTACTACACTGCATTTATCTACATTGAACTTCATCTGCCAATTAACTGCCCATTCGTGTGGTGGCAGAGAAGCTAGATGGTGTCATGGAAGCGAGTGGGGAGGACCCCATCATCTTCCTCAACGCAGGGAGCAACGACATTTGGAAATACAGGACCGAGGAGTTGCTCACCTCGTACCAGGAAATGTTGGAGAGGATCAAGGAGAAGGGTGGAGTTCCTGTGGTACACAGTAGCCTACCAAGAAGAGGGGTAAGGAAGGAATGGTCCTCCAGGGGCTATTGGTGTAAATAGCCGGCTGAAAAAGTATTGCAAGGCAAATACTATTCCATTCCTGGATAACTGGACCCTCTTCTATGGTAAGGATGAACTGTATGCCCAGGATGGAGTTCATCTCTCTCGACTAGGAGTTTCGACCTTAGCCAGCTCACTCGACAGGTTTGTTGCGGGGTTTTGTTAATAAACCATAGGAGTGTAAGTAAAATAGAATCCCAGCCACATGAAATTGATAGTAATGACGATAATTCTGATAGCGTAGATTTTCCGTCTAGGTCTAGTAGTTCAACAGGTAAAAATTAATTAGTTAAAAACAATAGAAACATAGTTGCAAATGTAAGTAATAGGTTGAGGGTTTATTATACAAATTGTAGGAGTTTATGTAACAAAATGAACGAACTTAGAGCACTTGTTAGCAAAGAAAATATAGACATAATAGCGCTAACTAAAACATGGATTAATTCAGAAACCAGGCATTTTTTGGCAGAGTTTGATATACCGGGATATAGTTTGTTTAAATATGACCGAACAAGTAGGAGGGGCGGCGGTATAGCAGTGTTTGTCAGGAGTTCATTAAAAAGTTGTATTAAATCAGGTATTAGAGTAAATAATGATAATGAAATTGTTTGGGTAGAGGTTAACGAAGGTAGTGAGACCTTAGCTGTTGGAGTTATGTATAGACCGCCAAATATGAGTAGAAGTGGCGGAACGCCATTGTGGGAGGAAATTGAAATAGCATCAAGGTTTAGCAACGTGTGCATTATGGGGGATTTTAATTTTACTAATATAGATTGGCAGCAACAAATAGGCGACTTTGATTCAAAGGAGTTTATTGAGGTAGTACAATATAGTTCACCCGATGACTGGAAGACTGGCATAATAGTCTCCCTATATAAGGGCAAAGGGGAAAGAGGAGTGTGTGGTAACCACCGACGAATATGTCTTCTAAGCGTAGTAGGGAAGGTATACAGTAGGGTAGTGATTGAGAGAGTGAGAGTGAGAACGGAGAAATGGGTAGGCGACGAGCAGGGAGGTTTTAGGAAGGGAAGAGGATGTGTAGATCAGATTTTTACCCTGAATTGTGTTGTGGAGAAGTATCTGGAGAAGAAACAAAAGGTGTATGTTGCCTTTATGGACTTGGAGAAGGCCTATGACAGAGTGGATAGAGAAGGTTTGTGGAAAGTACTTAGAATATACGGAGTAGAGGGCAAGTTGCTGAAAGCAGTGAAGAGCATGTATGAGGGTGCAAAGGCGGCAGTACGTGTGGAGAGTGAGCAGAGCGAGTTCTTTGACCTGAATGTTGGTTTGAAACAGGGGTGTGTGATGTCCCCGTGGTTGTTTACTGTATATATGGATGGAGTTATGAAAGAAATACTATCAAGAGCAGTGGATGTTGGTGTATCGCTGAAAAGGGAGGGAATTGAGTGGAAGCTACCTATACTGCTGTTTGCGGATGATACAGTTCTGATGAGTGATAATGAATGGGAGTTGCAGGGTCTGGTAAATGAGTTTGGAACAGTGTGCGAAAAACGGAATTTGAAGGTAAATACGGGGAAGAGCAAGGTTATGGTCTTCGAAAGGGGTGAAGTCACAGAGTGTGAGGTGAAGCTGAACGGTCAGGCTATGGAGATCGTCAACTCTTTTAAGTATCTGGGCAGTGTGTTGAGTAAAGATGGGACTATAGATGAAGAAGTGCGGGAGAGGGTACAACAGGGGAAGAGGGTTGTAGGAACGCTAAAAGCAGTAACAAGAAATAGGGTGGTCAGTATGGAAGTGAAGAAGTCCTTGCATGACAGTGTGGTAATCCCGACACTGACTTACGGAAGCGAAGCATGGACGTTGGTTGAGAGACTCAGACCAAGAGTGAGAGCAGTGGAAATGAATTACTTAAGGAGTGCGTGCGGAGTTACATGGAGGGATAGACAGACTAATGAGGAAGTAAGAAGGAGGTGTGGTGTGGAGGTAGATGTGCTGGAAAGTGTGAAAAGGAACAACTTGAGATGGTTCGGCCATATGGAACGTATGGAAAGCGAGAGAATGACTAAGAGGGTGTACGAGAGCGAGGTGGAGGGACAGAGGGGGAGAGGTAGACCGAATATGAGGTGGAAGGATGGAGTGAGGAACTACATGAACGAAGGCGGTGCTGGTTGGGGGGAGGGGCGTCGACTGACTGGGGACAGAGGTGCATGGGGGCGGTTCGTTCGTGGCCACCCCTTCGGGGATCACGGCGTCAGGCAATAGATAGATAGAGACAATATAGTTTTTTATCTCAATTCATAGATACGCCGACTAGAGGTGATAATATTCTCGATTTAGTTTTCAGTAATAATGAACATATGATAAATAGTGTAGAAATCGGGGACCACCTAGGAAATAGTGACCACAATTCTGTGTATGTTAATATACAATGGATAGGTAATTCCAGAGAGAATATGACATTAATACCTGAGTTTAGAAAAGCTAATTATGGTGCGATAAGAAGGGCCCTATTAGCGGACTCTATGGTAAACAAATTAATTAAGTCTATCCAGTCTATTAAGTCCAAATGAGTGTACCCCTTACCCCTTACCCCTAGCTTAACTCAGGAACAGACATCAAACTTGGTAGATACATACGGGTAATTTTATCAAGTCGGTGTTCATTGCGCAAAATAAATATATCCCCAAAAGAAAATTTAGATCAAGACAGAACCAACCCAAATGGATGAATAATAGACTATTAGACCTTCTAGAAAAAAGAGAGGAATATATAGAAAAATTAAAAAAGGCGAAATTCACCTACTTGCCTACTATCAAAATTTATCAGGACAGGTAAAACAGGATATTAGGAAGGAAAAGAGAAATTATGAAATCAAGGTTGCAAATGACTTAACAAATAATCCTAAAGCTTTTTACCAACTATATAAATCCAAAGTTAGAGATGTAATTGGTCCCCTTACAACTTCGATAGGAGAAATGACAGACAACTACGTAGAAATGTGCAGTACATTAAATAATCAAATTCTTTCCGTTTTCACTAATGAAAATTTGGCACAGTTTCCAGAAGTCCGTAAGTAATATAGCGATAGTATAGAAAATAGGTTAAGTACGGTTACTATAAGTAGAAATTATGTGCTTAAGGAAATTGACAGACTGAAACCTCATAAATCTCCTGGTCCGGATGAGGTATATGCTAGAGTATTAAAAGAATGCAGAGATGAGTTAAGTTACCCATTAACATTTATATTTAACAAGTCATTAGAAACCGGTTTAATTCCAAAAGCTTGGAAGCTTGCAAATGTAGTTCCAATATTAAAAAAAGGTGAAAAATCAATAGCATCCAATTACCATCCCATTAGTCTCACATCAATCATAGGAAAGCTATTAGAGTCAATTATTGCAACGAAAATTAGAAACCACTTAGACAAATTTAATTTAATAAATTCTTCTCAGCATGGATTCACTCAGGGACGTTCTTGCCTTACTAATTTGCTTAGTTTTTTTTTCTCAGAGGTGTATGAAGCGGTAGATAATGACAAGTCATATGATATAATATATTTAGATTTCAGTAAAGCTTTCGACAGAGTCCCGCATGAGAGATTGATGAGAAAAGTTGAGGCGCATGGAATAGGTGGGTCGTTGTTGGGATGGATTAGGTCATGGCTAATTGGTAGGAAGCAGAGAGTCGGCATAAATGGTACTAAGTCAGAGTGGGGATCAGTCAAGAGTGGTGTCCCCCAGGGATCTGTATTGGGTCCTCTGTTGTTTATTATATAGATAAATGACCTTGATTTAGGTATAACTAGTAGGATAAGTAAATTCGCAGACGATACCAAAATAGGGAGAGCAATAGATTCAGATAGCGACATAGAGTGCTTCCAAAGGGATCTAGATACCTTACACGAATGGTCAGTAAATTGGCAGATGAATTTTAACATTGCCAAATGCAAAGTATTAAAGATAGGGAAGATGAATACTAATGCAAAATATAAACTAGCAAATACGGAATTAGAAAACTCAGACTGCGAGAAAGATTTGGGTGTGTTTGTTAGCAACGATTTGAAGCCTAGAAAACAGTGTATAAGCGTTCGCAACAAGGTAAACAGGATTCTAGGGTTCATCTCAAGGAGTGTAAGTAACAGAACTGCCGATGTTATCTTGAAACTTTACTTGTCAATAGTGAGACCTCATATGGATTATGCTGTCCAATTTTGGTGTCCTTATTATAGAATGGACATAGGTTCGTTGGAGAGAGTACAGCGAAAAATGACAAAAATGATTCATAATATTAGAAATCTACCATATGAAGAAAGGTTGAACAAATTAGGCTTACATTCGTTAGAAAGACGCAGAGTTAGATTGGATATGATAGAACTGTTCAAGTGGGTTAGTGGGATAAATAAAGGAGACATGACAAATGTACTGAAGCTCAGTGATAGCGAAAGAACTCGAACAAATGGTTTCAAATTAGATAAATTTAGTTTCAGAAAAGATGTAGGCAAAAATTGGTTTGGTAACAGAGTTGTAGATGGGTGGAATAGGCTACCGAGTGATATAGTGGGATCAAGAACGATAGGGAGCTTTATGATAAAATTAGATAGGCATATGGACGAGATGGGTTGGGTGTGAGGGGGATCAGCCGGGTGTTGGCAAATCGTCGCTCAGCAGACCCCGTAATCTTGTGTTAATCCCTGACCATTTTGGTGGGGTCAGTGCTCAAGGTATTAGTGTGTTGGGCCTATAATTGGGCCTTGTAATTGGTGTTGGGTGTGACAGGGATCTGCCTTGTGTGGGCCGATCGGCTTTTTGCAGACTCCCATTTTCTTATGTTCTTATGTATCTAGCTATCTTTGGCGAACAAATATATCTCAGTTTGTATAATCCGTACTAGATATGATTATATATATATATACAGTATATACATAAAATAACCAATGAATATGGTTCATGAATATACATATACTGTACATATATATCCCTTCCCCAGGTTTTGCACTAGGCCATCAGGGTTGCCATCGGGGCTGCGATATGTCCACTACACCATGAGGTGGTAAAACCCACAAAATGCGTTATGGATGGGAAAATAGCCTTATGGAAAATATATCTATTTTCTGTAGATAATTATAATTCATAATGGTTGATGACCTCATTGTGTAGTGAGTTGTAACCAAGACGTCAACCCTGATGTTCAACATATACTGTACATATAATGTATAAAGGCTTTAAAAATTCACCATTTTATAAAAAAAAAAAAATGTAGATTATATACAAAGAAAAACACTGGACAATATGTAAAAGCTATGCCCGCTATCGGCTGTCGCCGTACAGTGCAACTTTTGAAGAAAAAAAAAAATATATTGAAATAAATAAAGCCAATGCTAGATAGAAAAATTGAAAGCGTCCTAAAATTGTTATGAATTATACACAACACAAAACAGGAAGCACATAATAATAAAATGAACAAAGTTTGACATTGGAGACAAATATGTATTACAATAGGTCTGGGTGTCAGGTCGGCACTCTGAAACTCCAAAACTCACGTAAGAGGGCCTTGGCACTCTTATCTTCTGATCTATCATCCATTTCCAATTTGGGTAGAGAACATCTTGTTGCTTTCAATGCTTCCAAAACCCAATTTTCCATTTAACTACCCGTCAAGAACTCCCACATACTTATACTTCAACAATACAAAAATCAACCCATAATGTTCTCTCAGTATTCTCGGTGTCCCTTTTTCTTCTTATCTCTATTGGAAACACCATATTACCACTCTTGCTAAAACAGATTCCCAGAAGCTGGGTGTGCTCAACCGCCTCAAGGGTTTCTTTACCCCTGTGCAGCTTCTTGCTCTGTACAGGGGCCCTGTGCACCCATGTATTGAGTATTGTTCGCATGTGTGAGGAGGATCCTCTCAACATCACTTCTAGACAAACTAGAAAAGAAACCCCTTCGTCTCATTTACTCAAGTCCGCTCACCGATTCTCTGTAATCTCTCTCTCTTCGCCGCAATGTTGCATCTCTTTCGCTATTCTACCACTATTACAATTATCAGTGTTCCTCATAACTCTCTGTGTATACCACCTCCTCTATGTAGAGCACGTAGCACCCGTCTTCCAACAAATTCCCACCCCTACTCTGTGCAACTCTCCAACCCAAGAGTGAAGCGATATTCCCAGTCTTTTCCTCTGGAACTCTCTCCCTGAATCCATCTTTCCCTCATCCTATGACTTAAATTGCTTCAAACTCTGTGTGTTCAGGCATTTTGGCCAGAACATTCCTTGATTTTGGCCCTGTCACTCTTTCAACTCTGGGGGAGGCACTCGTCACAGCATTTTTGCCTTTTTTCTCCCTCATCCACATAGAAAAAGAAAATAGAAAATGGACATGATTCAGTGACAGACGCAAAGATATTCGGGGCGGGAAAGCTTATGGTCAGTAACAATCTTATTCAGTCGGTTTCGTCCTTCTATAGTCTTCATTATTCGGTTTCAGTCGGCTTCTAAAAATAGCCATTAAATTCAAATGTTCCGACATTCGGTTCATGGTCAATGGAATGCTGATTATGGTCATATGTCAGGCTGTTCTCAGTCGGATGTATGCGATTCTATTCTATTGCATGCATACAGAAATTGCAGTCTGGGCCAATTTTTTCCAAGACTATTGCCAAACACGGATTCGCCGGTATGCGGGTTTACACTCTTGGGTGAGTGAAAGCCCCTTTAAGCTTGGTGATGCAATCAACATGGTATCGACATTACGGCCATGTGAATAATATGAAATAGGATATCCCCACCAACTTGCACCAGCACAGGCTATCAGGCAGGAGAGGTCTTCTCCTTTACTCTAATTGAAATTGTGTGATCCAACTTCAAATTTCTAACTGTAAATCATTCCTTCTTGCAGTTTTCTACAGACCACCTTCTTCTAACATCGAACACCTACACAACCTTCGCACATCTCTGGCACATGTTTACGCAGACAAACACATATGGATCTCAGGGGTTTTTGATCTTCCTGAAATTGACTGGACTACTATCTTACCCCTTGATCATCCCGATACAGACACTCCTGATTCTATCATTGTTCACACAAACAGGCTCCACTTTTCACAACTCCTTCATAGACATCATCAATACATTCTCACTCTCTCAAGCAGTATTCAAACCAACAGGAACACAAACCATAACAAGCCCCAGTGGCAATGGAAGCCCTTCTACTACATCCCACATATTAGACCTCTTTCTCACCAACAACATTCTTAACATAATATTGACACAGGTTGTTTTAGAACTAAGTGATCATCACATGGTACTTTTTTATGCCGACCTCCAATCAACAAGACAAAAATAGCGAACAAGACCTATCTTTCTCTACGCTAGAGCTAACATGGACGCATTCAAACAATACTTGACTAATAACAAAAATGAATTTTTCATGATGAACCTACACAAATGACCCCTACTTTCCAACCGGAACAGCTTGCAGCACACCATCCACACAGCCATGAACAAACACATGGCACAAAAAGCACCATCAAGTAGATACACTCTTCCATGGATTTCCAGTAATCTACGCAGACAACATAGCAAAAATCAAAGACTAAAAACACATGCAGACATACAATATACCTGCAAACTGGTCAGCATACATATCACATCCAAAAACATATGCCAAAACCATTAACCCAAGAACCACGATGGGCCTCACGGAAGCAAAACCATAAGAACAAACCTTCCAAAACACCCCAGGGGCTCTCAAAACAAATGAATATGTCATTAGGTGAGATAATTCCCCTCTAGTACTTCCTACCACTCATCCAAATGTTTTTCACCTCCCCCCCCCCCTTCCCCACCCTTTTCCCCCCTCCCACTCTCCTCAATTATCACCTATTTTTCCTCTTATTTTCATAATTTATCAGTTATTTGTCGCACGAATTTCTCTCCCGTGATCACGTATTACGAATGATTTACAAAAGAGACCTAATATAACACTGAAACTTCTCCCGCTCGCTTCAGTATAGCGAGAGAGGTCGAAGAGGGAGGATGTTTTTTTTATCATATATATAAAATAAAAGCACATTGAAAAAAAAAAATTATATCGTAATTATAACAAATTATGTCAGAATCCAAGGCTAGAAATTCACAAATAGCTACTTTAGCCCCTAGGGCAATTTCGTGGTTTAAAGGTTAAAAGTGCAGAGCGCAAATACATAGCCTGTTATCTCGCAGACAACTCAGAAACAACACCAGACATTTTTTCAAAATGTTCAAGTCGCGCTGCCTGTATCCTTAAACACTGTGCTCCTATCCTTGCCCCCATCCTGCAGAATCTTTTCACTCAGTCACTCATCACAGGCATCCTTCCTCATGACTGGATTTGTGCAAATATCACACCCTTATTCAAAACAGGTGACCGAACTGGCCTCAATAATTATAGACCCATCACGCTCACATCCATTCCATGCAAAATGTTAGAACACATCATACATAAACATCTTATGAATTGTCTTGACAGTAACAATATCCTCACAGACACACAACACAGATTTTGGCTAAAAAAATCATGTGAAGCATAACTCACTGTCACTCATCACGACATTACAAAATAGTTGGACCGACGAGACATAAGACAGGTTGATGCTAACAACAATGTTCCTCACAAAAGACTTATGCAAAAATCACAGTACTACGGCATTACAGGACCTACTCTTCACTGGATCACTAATTTTCCTATTAATAGAACACAACATGTACTCCTTGATGGATCCTCATTAGACTCTGTCCCTGTTTTTCCTGGTGTCCCCCAGGGAACCGTTCTTGGTCCTCCTCTTTTCATTCTGTGTATCAATGACCTTACACTTTCTACACCCTATTCTTCTACTAGACTTTTCTTTGACGACAGTTTCATAAACAGGCCCATAAAAAGTAATGACGACTGTAAACTCATCCAGCATGACCTAGACACCCTTGAACAGTAGAAGAACACCTGGGAGATGTCTTTTCGCCCCGATAAATGTAAAGTCCTCAATTTTGCCCGCCCCCGATCACCCATTATGAACAACTACACTTACACAACCAACTACTACAACCAGTTTCTTCCTATAAATACCTTGGCATCCATCTTTCCACCAACTTTAGATTCAACACTCATATTCACCACATCTGAAGCCAGGCAAACCGAGCACTGGGGTTCTTGAGGAGGAATTTACACAACTGCACAGAAAACATCAAATACTTAGCATATAACACTCGTGTTCGGCCAACATTGGAGTACTCTGCTGCAGTCTGTGCAACTCTCAAACCTAAGAGTGAAATTATATTCCCAATCTGTCTTCTATTCAACAGCTGATCTCTGGAACTCTCTCCCTGAATCTATATTTCCCTTATCCTACAAATTATGTTCCTTCAAACTCCGTGTGTACAAGTATTTTGGCTCGTACATTCCTTGATTTGGGCCCTGTCACTCTTTCAACTCTGGATTTTGCCTTTTGTCCCCCTCATCCACATAGATTTTTTGTTTTGAGAACCATACACAAAATCAAACACACACACTTGAACAAATATACACAGAGACAGCCTTTATTATTATACACAATTACACACAAACCCCTGGAATCTTGACACATGGAGACACAATCACATTGACATAAAAACAAAATTGAATACCAACCCGCAACACATACACTCATACATACCAAACATTCCATATTAACAGAGGGAATACTAGACCCCCTAGGACTCAACATTGCCCTGTGCTAGACCTAGGCCAATTTGGCGACTATTCCATAACACAACGAAAATCACATCATCGTGTAGGAAATGCGATTGCGCATCCAACCATATATATATATATATATATATATATATATATATATATAAGAATACCCAAAAGATGCGTGTATGAGGTGTTACGGTGGTTCATAGTTGAAAATGTGGCTCAAAATCGGCAATGCGCGGCCTTGCGTATGGGAGTATTAGTCTGGTGGAGGGAGGAAATGGGAGGAGCAGTGTGGAGGCAGGATGGGGGCCAGTAAATGTCATTGGAAACTCACCCCTATAGCCCTGACAGTCACACTTTTTGTTTTTGTCATTTGGAGTGTTTTGGTACTTGTTTAAAATGTCTTTCGAGAGAAACGTTGCAACCCACCAGTAAAACCTCTCAAGAGGATTGTTGCAGCCGCTTGGTTAATACAGACTCTTACAATCATTCATTATTTCCACGAACCATACACGATTGGAACAGTCTCCCACAAAATATTATTAGTAGCTCTACAATTGACACATTCAAAAACGGAATAAACAAACACTTTACCACCTAAGATTACATACAAACAACAAATATTGAATTGATTTACTAAGCTTTCCTCATGCTACGTCCTCCCAGCCCACCTCCCTCTTCCACCTATCTTTAAATGTATGATATGCGCTAAAACAGCGTCCTACACATTAATAATCAAGATCGACATCGAGATATAAAATAAAAGTTTTCCGGACATAATTGATATAGTGTTAAGACAAGATATAGCAACCCGGTAAAAGGAAAGGTCCTAAGAAAATAGGTAGGCAAAGTACCAACAGGGTACATACGACTGATTCAGATTGTAGACAAATCTCAGGAAAGTTTATTTAAGTGTCATGATCACCTGGGTGCCTGTCAGGTAATGGCAATCATGGACCTGCCTACTACGTAGGTAGCCAGGACCAAAAGCCTGACTACAATATTCTGAATTAAGCCGGCTATAGCCCACATAGGGGAACAGTCTTAAAACATATCGAGAAATAGAAAATAATAATAAAGTAGCGTAGCCAATAGAAAAATATAATACAAACAAAATCAAAGATTTTTTTTACTCTAATACATAAAACCATGTTCTCTCACAGCAACATCCAAGGGAAGTAAAGCCCATGGTAGGTCACCTAGACCAAACGCCCTAATAAGGCGTTATTTAAAAATATAAATATATATTCTTAATGCAAAGGAAATACAAGGAACAAATTATTGCAGAGGCTATATGTCCGAGGTAACAAGCAATGAGAAAAGATCAACCAGACGGATGCAGAAACTGGCAAAATCAAAAGATAGGCTAACCAAGGCCAAGAAAAAGAAGTCTTACATAGTCATGAACATATTCATGAAAAGACATAAGAAAATAATTAAAGCATGATTCCACTGGCCTTATAATGTAGACAATATATAAAAGCCACATTGAAAGAAATTATTATTCCTATAGAGAAGCATGCAATAATTAGAAGGACATCAATATAACATTAACTTCCTACATTTCTGTTACCTGTCCTAGGCTCTTAAACAGTATTTCTTTGATTTTCCTTGGAATTATGTTTGCTTCCATGGCTGGTCGGAATGTGACAAACGAATATTGATATCAAACATCAAAACACACTTCCACCTCACACACACACCCTCTTCCACCCTCATTATCGTGGAAGCGTTGGCAGGGCTCTGGGATCATCCCTCAACCCCAGATAAATCCCATATACTATATTATACGTATACCACACAGCTAGCATGATAGCTGCAACTAAGATCAATAACAAAGGGAGGAAGAGAGAACAAATTCCTCCTTCCCTTCCACCCACATATATTTCCAAGTTGTTCATGTGATTTATTCTTTCTCTACACCTAATTTATGAGTCCTAATTCTTCAAGGATGCCGTCATGTGCAATAATATTGCTTTATACGGGATATTACATAATTCCTCCCCTCCCTCCTCTCGTTTGACTTTCAGCTAACAATGTGCCATTCGCGCCAACTGTTCAACTCCCAACCATAACTACAGAACACCCCATAGACTCCTTTAAAGGAGTCTATGGAACACCCACATAATTTGTGAGCGTACAAATTCGCAGTGGGATGCAGATATGTGATATCAATAAGCTGATATGCATTTAATTACATATTACGAGGGTCGGGTTTTGGGTTAAGTGTTCGCACCAGATCACGAGCTAGCATTCGATAGGTTATTACAAAGAAGGCGTATGGATCAGATGGGGTTCCTCTGTTCATTCATGATGACTCCCTGCCTAGGCAAACTTTTCCATCTTTATCTTGCCTCTAATATCTTCCCTTCTTGCAGAAAGTGTAATCTTATTCAAAAGGTTTGACCACTCTTAGCCTATCAATTATCGTCGAATTGCTCTTATATCTTGCATCTCTAAAGTTGTTTAATCTGTAAAATACAACCTTCCTTCCGGAATGTTTTATTGGGCAACTACGATCTTCCTACCAAAATCTTATACTTAAAAATAAAATGCACCAGTGCCTGGAAAATGGATGCAATATATGATTAACGTGCATGTCTCCATACCACCAACTCCTCTCCTTCCTTTCCATGTGTCTTGGATATTTGTTCCTTACATCTATTTTATGGTTCTTCAATCTTCACATGAATCTTGGGCAAGAAATCTATGCTCATCTATTTATTTTATTTATTTTTTATTTTTTGAGACAATGAACGGAGACGCTGTGAAACCCGAAGGGGTGGCCACGAGCGAAACGCCCCCATGCACCTCTTTCCCCAGTCAGTCGACGTCCCTCCTCCTATCCGCATTCATGCATATACTTCTTAACTCCATCCTTCCACCTCTCACTCAGTCTACCTCTCCCTCTCTGTCCATCCACCTCACTCTCGTGCACTGTCATGCGGTGCAATAATATTGTTTTATATAGTAGATGTATCAATAATATTGTTTTATATATTAGATGTATCAATTTCTTTCCGAATCAAAGCCAAATCTCTTACATTGGTGGCACTTCAAAAAAGGAATTCTGAATTTGCCAGGTTAATCTATTTTTAATTCAAAATTCCTTTGAGCATTTGTCTTCCCATAATCTCCTTTGAGCATTTGACTTCCCATAATCTCCTTTGAGCATTTGTCTTCCCATAATCTCCTTTGAGCATTTGTCTTCCCATAATCTCCTTTGAGCATTTGTCTTCCCATAATCTCCTTTGAGCATTTGTCTTCCCATAATCTCCTTTGAGCATTTGTCTTCCCATAATCTCCTTTGAGCATTTGTCTTCCCATAATCTCCTTTGAGCATTTGTCTTCCCATAATCTCCTTTGAGCATTTGTCTTCCCATAATCTCCTTTGAGCATTTGTCTTCCCATAATCTCCTTTGAGCATTTGTCTTCCCATAATCTCCTTTGAGCATTTGTCTTCCCATAATCTCCTTTGAGCATTTGTCTTCCCATAATCTCCTTTGAGCATTTGTCTTCCCATAATCTCCTTTGAGCATTTGTCTTCCCATAATCTCCTTTCTTATCTTTCTAATTCTTGGCCATCCTCCTTTCTGGACGCCTTCTATTGTACTTGACTTATATTTCTTAAGCCTTAGTATCTTGCACAAATCCATTATTTCTAAACTACCCTCCTTCAATGTCTACCCTTCTACTGTAATTGTGCCTTAATCTCCAATGTCCTTTCTAACTATTCCATAGCTGTGGTTGTGGATGGCCTTCGCTCACTTCCTAAACCTATCAAACTCCGGTGTTCTTCAGAGTTCTGTCCTCTTTCCAGTTCTACTTCTAATGTGTATTAATGATCTTCTGTATCTCTAATCCTATCCATTTATATGGCGATGACTCTACCTTACAATATTCAATTATCTCTCCATAGCGACCCTTTATGTAATAACTTCAAAACTAACATGAAAGCGCTATAGCACACCTATCTTCTGATATATCAATCATTTCCAATATATTATCCCTTACTCTTCAACAACACACAAATCAACTCTTCGTCTTCTCTCAATATTCTTGGTGTGTCTTATCACTCCGACTTTTCCTGGAAAAAACATATTTAAAAACTATATAAAACTGTTTCCAGCTCCATGTGTCCAGACATTTTGTCTTCAACGGTACATTTGATTTGTTCTCTGCCACTCTTTCGGTTTGTGGGGGAAGGGGGTGGGGGGTAGCACTTGTTACAGGCAGTTTTGCATTTCGTCTCCTTCATACACATATGAAAACAAATCTACAACTTAAAATTGCCAAGGTAAAAGAAGGGGGTGGGGGGCACGTATACACTACAAGAGCTACACTGCAATGGAAAAGGAAACATTGTAGGATAAGCACAGGTGGGATGTGCATGGGAGAAGAAAGTCATATGGGAAGAGTGCCGGTCTATTTGAAATGCTTTTTCCTGTTTAGTTTTTTACTCTCTTATTTTTCTATAGTGGATATTGAATAGTTTTATTGGCGTCCCTAAGGATGTTAATGCATTTACTTTGAAGATGGTTCCATTAAAGCATAAAAGTCACTACTAGTATTAGGGTTATAAATGGACTCTAGAACGAGATTTTACATTATGGTTCACGAATTTCCTACCTGGTGGCACCCGTAGAACATTGTGCAGCTTCCTCCAGGGTCAGCAATGAGCCCCTTACGGTGGCAGAGAGAGGAATTATTGTCGTGTATTGGGCCATCAGGAGTGGTGACTGGTGGGGTGGAAGTTGGCCGGGTGTAAGGTCGCTGGGTCGAGGGTGGCTGGGTAGACATGGGTGGCAGGGTAGGTAACAGCTGACAGGCAGGATGGTTCTCAGGGAAATCACAGGCCTGGAGGTCCTCAACAAACACTGTTCCTGGAGCGCAGTGGAACTCCCACACTTGCCACCTGCCACCCTCCTGTAAAATCAAACAAACAAATTTACAGTTTCACAGGATAAGGGATATTACATAATTTCCGATTAATTATATTGTCGTAGAATATTAATGTTGAAGCTTGTCAAAAGAGCTAAATAATTCATAAATGATCTAACTGGTACCTGGAGTCAATAATAGTTTTGCATGAGATAAACGATAACATGATAGTATTGGGATTCTTATTAAAATAATTAGAGTATATGTATTATTGAAATTAAACATGTTCTGTAAACTCAGACAGCACAATTTCTACTTTATTTTACTCATATGATTTTTGAAAATAAATACTTGCAACAAAATACAATTACATTAGGCCTATTTGTTTTGCTATTGTGTATGCAAGATTTATTTTTATTTTTTTTGCTTTAACAGAGGTAGGAGACTATAATGTGGCATTACTCAGTTCGAGTACTTTACCTGCGATTATGCCCAGTGATATGCCATATACAGTATAAACGTATTTTCTAATACATCATAATTAAATGAGTATCCCAAAAGCTGAAGATAAAATGTAGGTGGGAACATTACAAATCTTAAAACAGCGGATAGAATGTACTGTATAAGAAAAAGCAGTGCCGAACCCCCGTATTTTTTGGCCTAATCACAAGTCACTTGGTATCGAGCCATCAGGTTGGAAATTGTTATGTCAAAATATACAAAGGAATGCGAACAGCATCAGATCGACTGTGCCTGACGAGGCTGCTCATTTTAAATTAAAGGAAAAGTACCTTACATAATTATATGCACATTCAATTCACTTCAATTATTCAGCTATTAATTTAACTAGCCAACCCTTACTCCCACAAGGGGTAGGGAGGATCAGCAAGAGACTTGAGAAAGGAAAAAGGGGTGACAGGAGAAGAAGACATATTACAGTTCGCCCACAAAACGCAAGCACACAAGCATTCAGAAGCACCAATCACTCATCAGCCCTCGAAATCAATGGCTTCACCTCAGATGTTAACCTTACGGACAACGTCTCTTCACATCAACATCTGGGATAAAGGCCTTCCAGGTTTGTCATTTAAAAAGGTCCAGAGACCATCATGTGCTCTCTCTAACAAACTTCCTTCAGTCATTCCTGTCAATTGCTAATTCTTTTGCTTCAACCAACCCCTTTACACGCTTTGACACACATTCTGGCATGGATTTCCACGCTTTCTTCTTTCTTCCACTTCACTAACATAACTAATTTTAACTCTTCTTTCTTCAGGCATTCTTGTCATGTGACCATACCATCTGAGAACACTTTCTTCAGACTTTTGTTTAACCGACCTCTTAACTCCACATGCCTCCCTTATGTTCACACTTCTTACTTTGTCTATTCTTCGAACTCCACACACATATCTTAGCAAATCCATTTCAATGGGTCTTACACGTGACTTTTCATTATTATACCATACCAGAGTTTCACATCCATACATCAATGTTGTCACCAACACACCCTCAAGCAATCTTCTCACTGCTTCCATAATAAAATTTCTGCTCCTAAGCATTACTCCAGCTACCTTTCTTGTTCTTGTTCTTGTTAGGGGGACCCGCAGAGGGCTGCTCTCGGGCAGCATGATATGCGGGGGTTGTGCAGGGGAATTATTAGCAAGGGATAGGATCTGGTCAAGGATTAGGGAGATAATGAGTAGTGATCATATTTCTAAAGGAATGAAAAGTGGGGCTATTAACTATGTGAGATGGGAGGTGATTCCACTCTTGGATGCTGCAGGGAAAAAATGAATGTCTGAATATGTCCGTGCTTGCCTGATATGTGTGGTATTTTAAGTTGTGGCTGCGTCTCGTAAATTGTATGTTTGTAGGGTGTAAATATGTATTGTTATCTATGTCCGGTAGATTGTTTGTGATTTTCTATAACATTTGTTGTCTGTGTATTTGTCTTCTTGTTACAAGGGGGTCTAGTTTAATATCTTGTTTGAGAAAAGTGACTGATGTAATATGTCTGTAATCACGTCTGATCCATCTTGCAGCTTTGTTTTGTATGGCCTCTAATTTATTGATAGTACTGTGAGTGAGTGGATCCCAGACGGTGTCGCAGTATTCTAAGTGTGGTCGAACTAGTGATTTGAAAGCTTGAATTTTTATGTTGGAGTTACACTTTGTGAGATTCCTGCGAAGGAAGCCCAGAGCCTTATTAGCTTTTACTCTGACGCTGCTCGTGTGTGTGGTCCACCTCATGTCCGCTGAGATGTGGACCCCAAATATTTGTGGGAGGGAATGGTATCTAAAGGGGTATTGTGAAGTTTGTAAGGGAATGGAATGGTTTTACTGGAATGGGTGAAGCAAATATGGTGGCACTTGTCAGGTCTGAACGTCATCTGCCACTTGGCTTCCCATTGTTCAAGCGCAGTTAAGTCATCTTGTAGTCGGAGGCAATCGTCCCTATTAATAATTGGTCAGTAAACTAAGCTATCGTCTGCAAAAAGTCTAGTAGTAGAAGTAAGAGATAGTGGAAGGTCATTAATATATGAAAGGAAGAGTAGGGGGCCCAAGACGGTGCCCTGTGGGACCCCAGAAGTTACAGATACAGAAGAAGAATGACAGCCCTCGAGAACAACACGTTGCTCACGATTAGTTAGAAAAGTCTTAAGCCAGTGAAGAAGTGCTCCTCGGATGCCATAATAATCTAATTTTGCTAGAAGTCTCTGGTGCGGGACTTTGTCGAAGGCTTTCGCGAAGTCAAGTACTATGGCGTCTACTTGTCTAATTTTGGGGTCATTAAGGGATCGGGAAATGTCGTGTGTGGTGACCATTAGCTGAGTTTCGCACGACCTCTTAGGTCGAAAGCTGTGCTGTGCGTCAGTAAGTATATTTAACCTATCCAAATGGTCCATGATATGTCGGTGGAGGATATGTTCTAAAATTTTGCAGGGAACTGAGGTAATTGAAACGGGTCTATAGTTGACAGGGAGGGTTCTGTCTCAGGATTTGAAAATTGGTGTCACATTCGCCAAAAGCCAGTCTTTGGGAAGTTCTCCGGTGTCTATAGTCTGCGAGAATATAACCTGCAGGATAGGAGCAAGAATAGCAGCATTCCCCTTAAGTATCCTGCAGGGTATATTATATGGTCCAGTCGCTTTGTCAGTATCAAACCTCAGATAAAAGTTTCTCGATTCCACGGGTGTGTAAAGTCAGTGGAGGTATAGGATGGTGAGAGTTCCGGCAAGTCTGCATGTTCTTGTGTAAATACTGACTGGAACTGTGAATTAAGTGCATGTGCTTTATCTTAGGGAAGTGTGACCAGGGAATCGTTGTGTCGTAATGTTGTTATGCCAGTCAAGTCTTGCTTGCGTGCTTTGAAGAAGCTGTAGAATTTTTTTGTGATTTTGCATGTTGTTTGTGAGGAAAGTGGTTGTGTAGTTAGTTTCTGCTTGTATTACTTTATTCCTTGTATTACTCTATTGTCTACTTCTCTTGTACATTTTCCCGTTTTCTCAATCATGGCTCCCAGATGCATAAATTCTTCTACTAGTTCAAGCTGTTCTTCATTAATCCTAACATTGCACACAGTGTCTCTTATTTCTACTACCATTACTTTACCTTTATTAACATTTACTTTCAGATGTCGCCTTTCACATTCTTCCACAAATATCTACACCATCTGGCACAGGTCATTCTCACCCTCAGCACATAACACTGCATCATCTGCGTACAATGCATTAGGGACAGTCATTCTCCCTCTCTTCTTGGTCTGTCCTATATTTCTCTCATTACCCCATCCATGTAGATATTAAGTAACCAGGGAGACATCACACATTCATGTCTCACTCCAATCTGAATGCGAAACCACTCACGTAATGCTCCATTTATTCTTACACATGCTTCACTACCATCATAAAAACTCTTCACAGCATTCAACAAACTGTCTTTTACATCATACAGCTCTAAAACATTCCATAATCCTTCTCTATTAACACAATTACTGCAGCAATTGTCATATGACAATTGCTTGGCCTGCACTGTACGATACGGAGGTTTTGGACTAAAAGTGACCTTCATTCCCTGCACATTTATATGTACAGCATAAACAAGAGCTAGAGCGTAATTCAATTATATATCCCTGAAAGTAAAGGATTGGACCTTTCCAATGACACCTGAATCATGTTTTTACAACCACTGGTTATTGTGCAACGATATTGCAAACGTGGGGCGAGATCGGTAGAAATTAGTGGTTTCGAGCGGTTTTTGTTATCCCCAAGTCTGTAGGAGAGCAGGAGATGTCTCACAGCTACCTCAGGATACTACCAGACATGCTGGGCGGTGGTGGGAGGTGTCCCGCGCTTCCTAGACTCACTTGCCTGCCTCTCATGCCACGTACTACGCAGATTTTCGGCGATTGTCATGTGACAATTGCCGCAGTTATGGCCTTAGTTTTTATATAGTATGACCGCAATGATTGAGTTAATTTGTCATATGCTTTCTCAAGATCCATAAATTAAGGAACACCCCGTTCTTAACATTAAACAACCATTACAAACCCCAAATGCACTAGAATAAACTAATGAAAACATAATTATGATCCTCCCGGGATTCTAACTCGGGACACCACACCCAAAACATAAGCATCTAAACCATTACTCCACCAACACAGTTAAGGGGGTATCCCACTGTGCGACTTTTCGATGGCGAATGCCGTGTGACCGTGTTTTTTTTCTATGTCCCCAAATTCGCGGCGAATAGGGTTTTTTCAGAAGCGAATGAAAGCGAATTAAAGCGAAACGCGAATTTCCTCGATTGCAGTGCGACGGAAGTACGACCAAAGTGCGAATATGGCGAATTTTTTGGCGAAAATGACGAATGGTGTGTGACAATTGAGGGCAATTCATGGCGAATGTGGCGAACGATGATGGCGAAAATAGCGAATGCACGGCGATTGTTGGACGATGTAATGAGATAAAACCGCGGAGGTTGTGCGACTTATGGCGAATGCCATGTGTGTGTGTGTGTGTGTGTGTGAAAAGGCGAAATGTGAAAAAGCTGGACATTCTGTGTGTGTGTGTTGTAGAGTGTGTGTGCAACTGTACATGTATGCGTGCTGTAGTGAGTGTGTGTGTGTGTGTGTGAAAAGGTGAAATGTGGAATTGCTGGACATTGTGTGTGTGTGTGTGTGTGTATCTATCGATCGATGTGTACAAGCCTTATCCCGGAATATCTGAACAATACTTGGGAGAACAACAATGGTACACTGACGAATTATTCTGAACAATTAACAGTCCCATAGAGAACATTAACTTTGTTTTAGATTTTCATTCGAAGTTCACAATCTCGTTTACATAAGGTCTGTGCATCTATGGAATAGGTGTATTCCCACTCAAGATACAATTATGGATTTATGTTTTGTTTCCTTGCAATTATAAGACTAGTGTATTCAGATTAGGAAGTGCAGATGGAGGTCAGAGGGTTAATTGAGATACTCTTTACCCTTCTAGTTCCACAGATCATTCCTAAGCTGGATAAAATCTTCTAAAGGTAGCCAGAATATACTGTCAAAATGCGTCCTAATCTTCAAAGGGTTAAGTAGAAGTAACTATTAAATTAACACTTTCACTATTATGATAGTTTGTTTCCTCTAATTTGAGTTATCATTTGTCGATTTAAGGGGAGATATCCACTTGAAGGATTTTATTATAAACCCCTTTCTCAGTCATGTTTAGCACCATTTCTTTTGAAATTTTAAGACGTTCACCCCATTCGAACGTTCCCTTAACCCGTACAGCCCCAGCGACGCGCCTGACGCGTCGGCGATGTATGTAACGCACAGCCCCAGAGACGCGCCTGGCGCGTCACCCTAATTGCGCTGACCGTAACCTCAGGTGTAGCCACTCAAGAGGGCGCAGATTTGTATGGGAACTGTGTACGTATCCCACGCAACCGTGCCGATGGTTTAAAACTCTCAAAGTCCACGTGCGTGCGCGTGAGCGCGCAATAACTCTGGTTTTTTGGGGTAATTGCCTTCAATTTTTTACTCTTGTAAAATACGTTTTCGGGGGCTCTGTAGGACCATTCTTTAAGCTTTTTGAGCGTTTTTTCGTGGTTTTTCCTTCATTCCTAACCCATTCGCTATTGTTTCTGGAATAAAACAATTTTTTGAAAACCGGCCGGGTTCTGGTGAACAAACATTACAAAACTAGCCGGGGCTGGACAGGTTAAATACAGCTTAGACAGGGCCTTTTGAAATAACTATGCCTCACATACACACTCGACATAGCCACGCAACAATAACACACACATCACGTGTTTCGGTAATGGTTCCGGTACACTGACTTTTAATTTGAACCATAGTTTGAATTTATAACTGTGTTATTTAATTTTGTTTTAAATATTATGAAGAATTAATTAGGTAAGTATACATAACCTACTGTTATGTATATATTACTTATGATTAAATGATCGTATTTCGGCGATTTTGGTCACTAGGAAAATCAGCTGATGAATCTCGGCGCTCCACATTCATTTGCATTGAAATTATATTCTTTGTACAAGACCACCCATGGTTTTGCAGGGTTTATTTAAGGCTTAGAAATGTTTCTTTATACGCTGGTATATACGGTATACTCAGTTTCATTTCATCTGACGGTATTGAATCCCTAATTTCTTGATACTTAATGGAAAAATATGAAATCATGTCTCTGCATCATATTAAGTCCAAGTTTATATAATTAGCACCACATTTCACTACAAAATCTTCAAAATAACTGAGAAATCCTGATGGGAACTTTGCATTTTTTTACCGTCAGTTGAAAAGAAACAGACTATAGTGAGAGACACATCAACAGTCACATAAAAACCCACCAATCGCCTCAGTTCGCCACATGTCTCATGTCATTCGTAAGGCATTGGCAATAATTCGTATGGCATTGGCAATAATTCGTATGGCATTGGCAATAATTCGTCGACACATTCGCTGCATTCGCGCTACTGGCGCGCTACTGGCGCCCTATTCGCTCAAAAAGCAGCGTTGCCAATAATTGGAATTTGCAAATTGGCAAATCAGGGCGAATTGGTGGGAATTGTGCGACTATAGTGCGACGAAGGGCGAATGTCATACAACATTCGCCAAAATTTTCAGTTCGCCGCCGTTTTTTTAGTATGCTCAAAATTTAACGGCGAATCTGGGTGAACCTTGGCGAACATTGGCGACGTTAGGGAGACCGTTGTGCGATTTCGGCGACAATTGGAGAATATTCGAGCGAATATGGCGAATTTTGGCGAATTTTGGGACATAGACAAAAAAATCCTGTCGCCCTCTGTCGCTGGGCGTTCGCCATCGAAAAGTCGCACAGTGGGATACCCCCTTTAAAGGTTAAGTACACGATCACGATTAATATCCATTTTCGAATTCTGGATATTAATCTAATCATGTACTGTACATAGACCCAACTGCATTATGGATAATGTAATGTTTTAGTGAGAGGGAAGAACAATGAAAGGGGCCAAGATCACTAGGACCGGTCTCGCTAGACATTAGTTCCTGAACCTATAGAAATTAAGGAACACCCCGTTCTTAACATTTTATCCTCCATTACAAACCCCATTGCACTAGAATAAGCTAATGAAAGCATATGATCCTCCCGGGATTCGAACTCGGGTCACCACACCCAGAACAAAAGCATCTAAACCATTACACCACCAACACGTTAAAGGTTAAGTACACGATCACGATTAACCCGTTCAGTACCAGTGACGGCAGAGAGCCGTCAGTAGATAAATCACTCCCCAGTCCCAGCGATGGCTGCCAGCCGTCAATAATATACGATCCTTGTAACTGCCAGTATCAGGCAGTACCTGATACCACAACGTTTGAGCACTGCTCTAAGGCCTTGGCAATGCTTCTCAGCTTATATCCAAGCCCCCACATGCTGTTAGAGGCAGTATTCCTCCATCTTTTGAGGTGGGAGGTTGTTATATCTGGCTTCTGAAGCCATTTTGGCCACATTGCTTGGGACTGGGGGGTACATTTATGGTAGTACCCTATGGTACAGTAGGGGTTAATATCCATTTTCGAATCTAATCATGTACTCTTGGTCTAAGAAATATCTGCACCCCTATGCTGGTCACCTGGTGTGTGCTCAGTAGTATAGGTCGTAGGTAGTAGGTAGGTACTATAGATAGGTAGTAGTATAGATGGATATAGCGGCATGCAGAAATGCCAACCCAACCGAGCTGTACACACCAGATGATCAGGGTAGGGGTGCAGTTACGTTTTTGACCAAGTGTACTCAGGCCCAACTGCATTATGGATAACGTAATGTTTTAGTGAGAGGGAAGAACAATGAACGGGGCCAAGATCACTAGGACCGACCTCACTAGACATTAGTTCCTGAACCTATAGAAATTAAGGAACAACCCGTTCTTAACATTAATCCTCCATTACAGACCCCAATTCACTAGAATAGACTAATGAAAGCATATGATCTTCCATGTATACCCTCTTATGTTTTTCACATGCTTTCTCTATCATCTATCTCACTGCAAAAATCTGATTCGCACATCCTCTTTCACTTCAAAATCCACTCTGTTCATCACTCACTTTTCCATCGGTAATTTTGTTCACTCTGTCAATTTTGTTCACTCTGTCAATCACTATTCTCGCATATACCTTACTAACCACACTCAGCAACACTTACATTAATTTCGTTCACCTTTCCCTTTATACAATGGGACTATCATTCCCCTCTTCCAATCCACTGGGAGCTCTCCATTTGTCCAAGCTTTTAAATATATCCAATCCATTGATACTTCACCTCCATTCCTTATAATGTCACGTTGTATTTCATCTGCACCAGCAGCTTTTCCATTGTTCAACTTCTTTTCTGCATTCACTATTTCTACTCTAGATGTTCCCTCTTTCTACATGTCTCTCACGTGGCACATCTTACAAATCTCTATCATTTACAACTGCTGTTTCCATTCCCACTCATTAGTCTTTCAAACCACTCCTTCCATCTTTACTTTTTTTGTTCTTCATCTGTAATCACATTTCCTCTTCCATCTTTCACATTTACACATTTCTGACCACATTCTCTCCTGCATTTACGCACTTCCTTCCAAAATAATGTGTTATTACCTGTACAGTTTTCATTATTTGTTTTTCCCAAATCCTCATTTACTTGCTCTGTATTTTCATTAACTAATCTCTTTACTTTGATGTTTGCTCTCCTTGTACTTCCTTTTACTTTCTCCACAGTTCCTATTCTGCATCCACACAAGCCATTTATTTGTTTTTATCTGTCACTTCTTCATCCCACCTTGCTGTCCCTTTCCTTCCATTTTTGATCTTGCACACACCACATACATTCTTCATTAGGCAGTCCTTATATATCTTCCATGCACTATCTCCATACCATCCATGTCACATGCCATTAATTCGTCTTCCATACTTTGACTGTATTTGTCTGCTTCATCCTAATTTGTTTTAATTCTTTCTATTTTTGTTCTTTCAGCATTACAATTGCTTCTCCTATCTTTCTTTCACGCTCCTCTCAGCATTACCTTGCATAGTTCAATTATATGATCAGACAGTCCTCCACTCAAATCTCTCACTGCTTTTGTATCACTTACATCACCCATCATTCCTCTATCTACCAACACCTAATTAATCATACTTCCAACATACAGTCTTTCAACACTTTTATACCATTTATTCTTATGAAAATGTTTATGCTTAACCCCTGTCAAAAGGGGATGTTTGTAACTTTTACTACCTGGCAGGCGGGCATATTTACCCTAAACGAGCTTCATTCCATGCTCTTTTTCATGCATAAACGAGAGCCAGAGTGTAATACAATTATGTATCCGTAAAAGGGCGATAATAGAGCTTTCCAATGACACCTGAATCATTTTTGTACGACCACAGGTTCTCTTGCAGCAATTGCGCAACACGAGGGCAAAAGCCCTAAAATACGGTAAATTCCCCAGTCTTTTCTTGGTCTCGCGAGGCCAGGGGTGTGGAATGGTGTAGAGATTACGTCAGTTGCCTCACTCGGTCCGTGCCGAGCGGTCAGAGCCCGCCTATCGTCCTCCTAATGCGTGGACTCTCTCTCAGAGCCGATAATGAGCTCAAAATCCTGCCCGGATATTGTCGGGCCCCGCAGGAGTGGCCATGGTTTCCTCGCCCGACATATTACGGGCCCCGCGGCTTGAGTGTTAAGAATAGAAGTACTGTTAAGCCAAAACCCGAGATACTATGCGGCTCAAATACCCAAGTCTCCCCCTCCAAGTGGAAAGCCTTTAGGGCTCCGCCCTCGCCAAAATCAAAACAGACTCCCGCAAAACCCCCCAAGTACACAGCCGGCCTGTGACTGGCCGACCAGAGCGGCGCTTCCCACCAATCAGGAAACCGCGCCTCCTACCCCAGCCGACCTGCTGATTGGTCCCTGGAAGGATGTCCTGTGACGTACCAGGAAGGCTCTACCACTACTCTCCCTCCTACCCCCGTCGCCAGAGCAACAGGGGCTTATGTCAACAGTGAGAAGGGCTAAGGCCGCCCTTTTTCCCTGCAGCCAAAAAGGGCCGAGGAAGGCCTAAAAAATTAATAGGTGCTCAGGCCAGGTTAGTGAAAGTATCTCACCTTCCCTCCTGAGTATGAGTGTTCTAATACCTCTCTAGGTGCTCCAATGCCCAAAGACGCAGTATGGCTGGAAACTATTTGTATAAGTACCTCACCTATACTCCACTATTGCCGATAGGTGTTATGTCAGGAGAGTTTAAGATCTCTTAGATAGGATTTAGGTCAAGAGTATTTAAGATCTCCTAGTAAGGTGTTATGTAAGGAGTATTTTAATATCTCCTAGTACCTCTGTCAGCCTCACTGCAGAAGCTACTGTTAGATATATATATATCGGTGGTCTGTCTGTCAGTCCCTCTCTAACGTAATTTTATAAATTTTATATTCAACCAGTTGCCTTTATATTTAACCCTCAACACGCTACCTATAAAGTAAATAAGCATCTATAAGTAGACTGTTATATATTCGTCCGGCCACTCAACCGCCAAACCTCTGTCTTACCTATAGATGACCAAGCTCTGTCCTACACACACACTATATTAGAGTCAAGCTTTGGTCTTGCCACTGGACTGGTAATCCAATGGTCCCGGGTTCGAATCCCAATATGTCAATGGGAAGATATTATTGGGATGGAATTTGTGTTGTACCTAGTTTCAGTGTATTACCACAGCACACCGAAATGCCAAAAAAAAAAAATCATTGTTCCCTGATTAAATAGCATTGTATGAATATTCCCATATTCAAAAAATGATACAGGGGGACAATGCCTAGTGTGACGCTCCTGCATAGTAGCCACGTGCGGGCATGCGCGAGTGTCGGCTGCCCAGCCGTTTAGAAACCGGCTGGCGGCAGCCGGCTGGCCAGCTTTTCCTTAGTATATATCCTACGACAATGTAACTAATGTCTGGGATATTCTTATGTTGTTTCACAGCTTGAAGCTGCCCTTATTCTTAACCAACACATCTTAGTATATTTTATTCTCGATAGTTGATTATTTCATTATTATATATAAGATGTAAGTCTAGTGAGAGTGGGAGGAGACGAGCGGGAGAGAGAGACCGGCTGGGGGACGTTGCTTCGTGCGGGCGAGGAGAGAGTAGCTTGGGACGAGCCTGATTGTTGCCAATTAATCACAACGTTAGGCTTAGTTTCGACTCACGCAAGGGGTAGACGATTTTGACCTGGCAACGGTGTTGAGTGTTGCCAAGCATGGGATGTATTTCGCATGCCTAGGGTGGGATCCAGACAGATTCAAGACTCAGAACTCACCTCACTGTCATACCCTTCGGACCCCCTTGATATCTATCCCTCTCAAACCCCACTTAGAAACTTTCTCTCTTACTTTGTATACCTTCTTTCCACTACTTCACCAGTCTATTTAATTACCCCATCCCCTTGATAGACCTTATATCTATCATTGTATTAACGACGAGCTCTCAGATAACTAGATAGGATTTTGGGCCTTATGCAGAGATATAATTGTTAATGAGACCTAAGAAGTTTTTGTTGTTGTCTCATATTTGGTGGTTTCATGCTTGCTAGTGTGTTCTTGTGGCAGGTGAGCAGGGGCTAGACCGGAGGGGAGTTTTTTTTTGCGATCCTTTAAGTAAAGTCTGCTGGTGCGAGTCCTGTGGACCTGCACGACTTTACTAGGATACCCGTGGGAGTCTGGGGGTATTTTCTTGTCTGTGTGCCTGTGTGTCTAGTGTTGTGTTGTGTGAGGGCCCTTGCCTAGTCCACTCAGCACTGCGCTAGCACGTCTTGCGTTTGTTTTAGGGTCGCCAGGAGAGAGTCAGATACTTGGGATCTGAGTCTCTCAAGAGAGCACCCTTTCAATTAGAGTAATTTGGCGCACAGACTAGGGAACGTCCCTAGGCTAGAGCAGGTGGCTCAGCCCGGGTATCCGAAGCCTATATCCTTCCGGCTAGACCTCTGCCGCCTGGCAGATTAACAGCTAGCGGTTTATTATATCTGCATGCTTGTTATTGTGCCACAGTTTACCGTCTTTGTGAGCATTGTGAGTCAGGGTGTGGCTTAGAGGCTCTGTCTGAGCAGGCTTGCCTGACTAAGAGTGAGAAGCACACCTGTATGTGGTTATGTTGCGAGTTGCTGCCTTTATTTAATTATACCTATGCCATTATACACTGTATGGCCTATCACTAGTATTTATTCCTGCTTATGAGTTAAGAGTTCTCTAAATCCGTAACTTACTTTCTTTGCTAAGCATCAGATCCTACAGTAGCCGCATGCAGTTTAGAAACCTGCATCTTGTCTACCTGTACGATGTTTTGAGGACTGTTTGCTTTCACCTTCTTTCACGCAGGGGTGATTAGTTTTATTAACCCGGCAAGCGCGATAGGCCTCACGGAAGGCTTCCTATAGGGAACGCGATAGGCCTCACGGAAGCAGGATTTTTAAAGGCGTACCAAAACGGCGCCAAGCTGTCTGGGGAGTCACAAATTGCGCCACGTTTAGTGCGACATGGTACCTCTCGATGGCACCCACAACCACCCGCCGCACGCACCCCACACAGTCTACACACGCAGTACGCTCTCAGTCACCATGGAGCCTACACGCTCCCCTGACTCGCTCCCTGTTGACTCGCCCAACCCTGTTGCTGGCGGTGTTAGTGCTCGTGGCAGGACACGAATACGTGCCAGGGACCCCTCCTACGTATATACTTCTGAGGATGATGAGCCAGTGCAGCCAAGAAGACCTACACGTGCTGGGAGAGGCACGACACGTGGTGGGAGAGGCACGACACGTGCACCAAGCACGACGAGTGCGAAGAGGTCATTGTCCTCAGCATTTGCTCTGACAACTGCTACCACAACAACTACTGCCTCTACTGTTGTGGCAACGACGCCCACGGCGCCCACCACCACAGGAAGTACAAGTGGCCGTCCTGGGGATGCAGGAGCATCGGGGGTAGTTGGCAAGAAGGGTAAGGGTAAAGGACACCCTTATCAGTTCAAGAGGAGTAAGGTGACACCTCCCGCCTCTACCACCCCCGCGTTGCCACCACCACCACCACCCACCACGGCCGCCCCTGTCTCACTACCCACCACGGCCGCCCCTGCACCACTGCCCACCACGGCCGCCCCTGCACCACCGCCCACGCACGCCCCTGCTCCACCACCCACGCCCACCCATGCCCCTGCTGCTGTTGGAGGGCCTCGTAGAGTTTTGGCAGCCGGTCTAACGCCATCCAAGTTTGACGCCCTCCTCTTCCCTCCTGACTCCTCTGACGACGACGCTGCAGAAGGGGAAGCCTTCGATCCCAGGAACTATGGCTGGGGTGGTGATAGTGGGAGCGAGTCTGAGGAGGATCAAGACCAATATGAGGGAGGTGCAGAGGATTCGGAAGACGACGATGTACTTCTGCACCGTGACCATGACCAAGACCTGTCTGACGACGAAGGCGCAGACGACGTGGCTGACGGAGGGGCTGATCCTGATCCCCCACGGGCGTATAATTTTGCCTGGTCTGAAGGGTCCAATTTCCAACCAGATTTGCACCAGTTCAATGCCAATCTGGCTGGTTCAACAGCAGACTGGCCCTGCAATGACCAGTCCACGGAATCTGATTTCTTCTGTGCATTTTTTGACCAGGAGGTATTATCTCATCTCGTTTCCCAAACCAATGGCTATTTTACCTGGGTGAGGGAAAGAATTGATATGATATCTCCTAGAGCAAGAATTCGTGCATGGGTTGATACGACTGTCCCTGAGCTCCTTGTGTTCTTTGCGTTGTTGCTAATCATGCCTCTCTGCAGGAAGCATGTAATGGAGCATTATTGGAAGCACGACCCAATCATCAACACCCCAATTTTCCGGAAATATATGGCTCGTGATAGATTTTTCTTGCTTCTGCGATTTTTGCACTTCGCAGACAATAATAATCCAAACCGAGCTGATAGAATATGGAAAGTTCGGGATGTGTTGACCATGTTGTTGCAAAGGTACAGGAAATTCTTCTACCCCTTTGCCAACCTGGTGATTGATGAGTCGCTCGTGCTTTTCAAAGGACGCCTGGTGTTCAAGCAGTACATCCCCTTGAAGAGACACAGGTTCGGGATCAAGATCTTTGTGTTGTGCGATTGTGAAAGTGGAATAGTGCTCGACATGATCGTATACACCGGCACTGATGTAGACATTCCAAAAGTCGGTGGCAACGACCCATTGGGCATGTCAGGGCACATTGTGAAAAAGATGCTGGAGCCCTACCTGAACAAGGGGCACACGTTGTACACCGACAATTGGTATACAAGTCCTGCACTCTGCCAGTTCCTCCATGACCACAAAACGGGGGCATGTGGGACTGTCAGAACTAACAGGAAGTTCATGCCTAAGTTCCAAGGCAATCGCATAGAACTGGACAACCCCTCCCACAGTGACACCGCTTCTGATGACGACTTGGCAGAGGAACAAAGGCGCCGCAGACTGGACAGACCAAGAAGAAAGAAGAAAGAGCACTACAAGCAGCTGGAGAAGTCTGGGAAAGTTCTGGCAGTAAAGTGGCTCGATAAGCGACCAGTTCACCTGCTTTCGACTGTCCATACAGGTGCCCAAGTGGACTCTGGTAAATTCCACTACCGTACCAAGAAGTCTATCCAGAAACCTGATATGGTGGTGGATTACACCAAGTACATGCGCCTTGTGGACAAGTCTGATTGCCAGCTTGCAGGCGTTGAGTGCCTACGAAAAACAGTGAAGTGGTATCACAAGCTTTTCCTTCACTTTGTTGACATCACGATGCTCAACGCTTACAACATGTGGCTTGTAAAAAAAGACATGGCCCCGAACAAAAAACTCAAGTTCAGGGAGTTCATATACAACGTCGCCTACCAACTCCTACAAAAACACCAACCAGTCTCCGGTCACAGGGGTCGCCGTGCAGTCAACCTCCCAGACAGAGTCATTGATGGATATGACAAACACTACCCTATCCACACCGAGCTATCTGGCACCCGGAGGGTGCAAGTACAGTGCCAGGTCTGTGCCCACTCCACCAGAAAGCCACAAAGAAGAAGCCGAGTCACATCAATGTGCAAGGAATGCAACGTTGGGTTGTGTTTGGGCGAGTGCTTCAGGGACTACCACTCACTCAAGTACTACTAGGAGTGGTACCTGTGTCGCCCTATCTCAGCCAAACTCCTGCCCCGCCCACCTACCTCACTACCTACCTCACTACCTACCTGCCCGTACCTGACCTGCCCGTACCTGACCAACGTGATCTCAAAACACCTGCCTGCCTACCTACTTGCCCGTACCTGACCAACGTGATAATATTATCATAACATGTACAAATTATAGTTGTAGGATAAGTTCATATGTTTTGGTATATACTGTATATATATATATATATATATATATATATATATATATATATATATATATATATATATATATATATATATACACAGTATATTATTGTATACAGTATACTGTATATATAAGCAATATTTTCATTTATTATTTCAGTTTAATTCATTAGCCAGGCAATATTTTGTTTTATTACCATATATTCCTATGTAATATTATACTTATGTACTAACCTTTTGTAACAACCTTTTGTAATAATAAAACAAACAAAAAAACAAACAAAAAAACAAATAAATAAACACAAAAAAACATACTTACGCTCTGCTATTCATCAAAGTTTTCGACTTTATGAATAGCAGGGCGTAAGTATGTAAAAAAAAAAAATTTCAAGTGATATAAACACTCCAAAAACATCCCCATAACCTCTCTGGTTTCGAACCCACGTCTCTAGGCCTACGTCTCTAGGCCTACATCTCACTCAGTCCATCACTCTAACCACTAGACCATGACTGTTCACACTATACTGACAGCGATTAGTGCGTACGTATTTTCGGGCAGACGAATGCTTGACAAAAAAAAAATATATATACCCTCGATACACTTGTGTATATCGAAGTATTTAGTATGTATAATACTTTTACATAACCTAACATATTCTATCATTACGAACAAACAGTAAAGAAATTTACAAGTAAATAAATAACCTTTCATCCATGAGTTGCAAGCAAATAGTGCGTAAAAATTGTGTAATGAGATATCGGGTTACTCTAACATACTGCGCCATCCAAGAAGTCTTATCGTTGTTTACAATATAGCAACGACAACACAAAGTGTCTATAAGGTCTAAATTTGTGCATACACCCACGCTAATCTCATCTACTTACTGTAATCTGACCCCTTTTCTCTCCCGCGCCACCCACCTTTCTCAATACACCACTCTTATTTCGCCTATTATTCGTCCGTATGCCTCTCTGCGCTTCATTTATCAGTGTATATTATTCACATGGGCTGCCTTACTCATGAATATGAACAGGTGAAACCATAAAGGTGCTTTTTAGGCGAGATATAGAGCGTTGCTTCTCATCAATCGCACGTTCTTGCCTCCACCCTCTCTCTCTCTCCTCCCGCCTGACTCACTCACACACACTCGCTCGCTCGGGGATGTCGTGCCTATCAGCCCATTTTTTTCAACTTGCAGCCACCGTAACTCCACACCCACATTTTTTTAGGGTGGATATATATATATTGGCGGATGTGGCTGCTTATTTCCAAGACATTGAGGTACTTTTTTTTAAATTCTGTGAGATCGAATATTTTGGCAGAAATGCACAAATAACTACCCTAGCTCCTACTGCTATTTAGCGCTTAAGAGGTTAATTAACGTAACGTTAAATGTACTTTCTTCTAGTTTGTTATTAAATTGTTTCTGCAATTTAATTCCGTTATCTATCTTTTCCTTGAAGCTTTAAGTCAACTTAATTGTGTGATCTTTTATATAGCCTGCTTGACTATCAGCAGTCTATAGTGCGTGCACCCTGTAACCGAGTCATAGGATACCTTGTTGTCCAGGCAGGACTCTTGACGGTTTAGGGTGGTTTGTTCCTTGCGTTTATAGATAAGGGTGGGATCTAGCGTTTTCCGTTGTTGCTTTTTGCCGCATACCTAGTCCAATAGAAAGAGCCCAGTGTTTATATATCCCAGGACGTAACACTAGTGAGTTAATTGCTCAATAGGTGGCGTTCTGAGAGTGAGGGTCCGAGTGTGGGGGATGAGACGGTGAAGCGCAGATGCGAAACGGCTTCAGAGATGGAGTTGCTTCGAGCCGGGGTGCTTCGCATGTTTCACTCCCTAGACTGGAACAAGACCTCACGGGCCTCACCGTGTTCAGTGGTGTAGTGTAAAGGCTCTCAGCCTATGTCCGAGAATAGAAATATAGAATATATAAAACAAAACAAAAATCTCCCCAAACTTAAGTACTCATCATAAGAGTCTCATATAATATCACTTATGTCTCGTAGTGTGTAAGGGATCTAAATAGGCTAGGCTTGATGTTAGCAATATTTGCACCAAGACTTTTACTGTTCACTCACTTTCAATCCAATAATGACCCAGTCATTGTTGAGATTAGTTGAAATATTCTGCATTATGTTATTATTGTGATAAATATATCAGTTGACACATAATAAATTGTAATGGTTAAAAATAAAAATAACTAAATAGGCCTAATGGTGTCTTATAGGTACGAGGGTCATTATTCAAGCTTTATATATTAAATCATATTGTTTGGTATTGTTATATTAAATTTAAAAAGGGGTGTCATAATCGGAGCAATTTTGTTTTGAAATTGGAATTAAATTTATTTGTTTTAGCCATTTAATTACTTCCAGGTGTATACAGTTAGCCTAATAGGGCATAACTTTAAGTTTGTGTATCTAGTATAAATAACGATAATACTGGGATTTGGCCTAAAAATTGGTTATACATAATCTTTCGTGCTATACCCTGATTTTGAGGCTCTAGCGACAGTGCTTTACCTGGAGAGGTTTGACACGTTGAAATATATGGGTTCTTGATCCACCTTAAACAACTAGTACCTTGGATATGGTAATAGTGAAAATGTGTACATGAATTTCGCCTAGATCATACAAAAGTAATTCAATTATCCTTTGAAAGTCTTATTAGAATCGTAAGTAAACTGAGAAGCTCATAAAATCAATGCAATGCTATTGTTGATATGCCAAAGAACGTTAACCCCAGAGTCCTACCGTGCCTCGGTGCCAAAGGGGCCATTCAGTCCTTTATAGTCGCTAGTCTCTGGCGGCAGTGAGTGGAGATATTCGGCTAAACTCAATCATAATTTTCTTTTGTATTGTGTTTAGATAAAACCTTCTGTAGAAGGTAAGTTCAAATTAATTGTGAAGTATTTAACTCGGAAACTGAGAAGCTATTGCAGTTCAAACCCTCCCGCCAAGCGAAGGTATTTGGTTCTATTATGAGGAAAATCGTCATATTACCATATATATAATTATTACTTATCGATATGTGCCTATTTTGCTTTTATTATGAACATTTACAAACAATAAAAGAAGTGTGAATAGCATTTGGGGGTGAAATAGACGTATTATTGCCGCCCAGTCATATCATGAGGCGAGAGCCCGGGCGGCGTATTTGCTCCCTCTCCGAGCTGTAGAGCGACACTAAGGCCTCGCACTAGAAGTCTCTCTGTTGCAAGGTGCCTCGCCCATGTTAAAGAGACTGCGTGAGGGAAATTCGCGCTGAAAATTACCCAACAAAAGGGGGAATAAGTGGAAAAATAGCTGATAATTGAGAAGGGGGGGAAGGGGGGGGGGAAACACATATATAGGAGTGGTAGCAAATACAGAAGGGGAATCATCTCAACTAACCATAAATTGCTTTGTTTTGAGTGCCACTGGAGTATTTTAAAAGTGTTTTTATGCACTGGATCTATTGAGTACGGTCGCAGTGCACCAGAAAAACCTATACTGAGGACGGTCGTCATTTATGGGTTAAGATCATTTTGAAACAATTTCTAAGATCATTTAAGCCCAGTTTATTATGCCTATATATAATCACAAAAATATACAACACCTTTGTTATGAAGGTGAAATCATTTGGATGATTCCGGTGCTATTCCTCCTTCTCCACCCCCTCTCTCCTACTTATGCCTAATATCCTAATCTCTTCTAAAGTTATACTTTCTACCCTCTCTGGGCTTACTACTAAGAAGGCGTATGGTCCGGATGGTGTTCCTCCTGTTGTATTAAAAAACTGTGCTTCCATGCTGACTCCCTGCATAGGTAAACTCTTTCGTCTTTGTCTCTCCTCTAACGTCTTCCCTTCATGCTGCAAGTTTGCTCTCATTCAACCTGTCCCAAAGAAGGGTGACCGCTCTCAACCCTCCAATTATCGTCCAATAATTGCTCTCATCTCTTGTATCTCTAAAGTTTTCTAAACCATTTTTGCTTCCATATTTCTTAAGCATTTCTCTTCTCATAATCTGCTCTCAGATCGCCAGTATGGCTTCCTTAACGCCTTACGAGCGGAACCGTCAGTAACTTCTACTACCCGCCAAGCGGGTGGTTTTACCTTAAATTACCTTGTTTCCGTGCTCTTTTTCATGCATACACAAGAGCCAGAGCGTAATACAATTATGTATCCCTGAAAGGGCATTAATTGAGTTTTCGAATGACACCAGAACCATCCTTCTACGACCACGCGTTCTCTTGCAACGATCGTGCAAGACGAAGGGAAAATCCCTAAAATAAGGTAATTTTCTTACATAATTCCCTGTGTAGCGAGGTAGTAAGTGTGGGTGTGTGTGGAGTAGATGTCAGTAGTCATGCCTATATTCATGCCTATTCTTAATAAACCTGTATTAACGGTTACAAGCTGAAGTCTTCATTATTGTACCTTCCAACACTTCTCCCTCGGCATAACAGAACCCACATACATACAGTGTACTTTATGCAGCCCTAAACACCTCATCATCTATAAAAAGGCCTGGTATCTCAATTACATTATGCAAAACTTTCCTTCATTACACACATCCTTCAGTAAATTGTAATTTTCACCTGGTACACCAAAACCACCCATGATGTCATTCTCCGAACCAGTGCCAACGCTTCCATTCATGTCACCCAAAGCAATAATTGTACAACTCACTGGCATTCTATCTATCACTTCATTCAGTGTGTTCCAGAATCTGTCTTTTACATCCCTGTCATATTCTTCACAGGGTGCATATGATATCACAACCACAACTTTCACCTTCTCAAACTTACACTTTACAAACATGCACCTTGAATTCACATACTCATACCCATTCATTGCTTTACTCCATTCCTCATTCATTAACAGACTAACTCCTTCCTTACCTCTTTCATTTACACTCAATCCTGTCCTTACAAATTTTACACCATTCCACTCTTCTTCAGTCCCTTTCGTTTTTGTTTCACATTTACCAAGAACATCAAATCTTCCTTTCTTAAATACATTTACTATTTCCATTCTCTTTTGTTATGAATTAATTATTCTTACATTCCAAACAGCCATACATGCCTGTCTGACTGTACTGGACCCCCGGCAGCCAAAGGGCCAAGCTCCGAGGCTTGCTGATTCATAAGTAGGAATTATATCGGCGGGATTCCAAGTACCAACCTCCAGGGGCTATCTGCGCCACAAAATGAGGAGCGGTGGTATAGGGTTTATGTTTACATCATGCCCGTAATGAGGGTTATGGAGCTCCAATCTTACTTTCAACCATCTTGACAATTTTACCAACACACTTAAACTTTGTTAGATTTTCTTTTTCTTTTTCTTTTTTCTATGTGAATGAGCGACACAAAAGGCATAACTGCCTGCAGGGAGTGCCTCCCCCAGATTTCAAAGCGTGACAGGGCAGAAATCAAGGGACGTTCGAGCTAAAATGCCAGGACACAAGGAGTTTGAAGCAATTTAAGCCATAGGAAGAGGGAAAGACTGATTCTGGGAGAGAGTTCCAGAGTTCAGCAGTTGAATAGAAGAAAGTCTGAGAATAGCGTTTCACTCTTGGGTTGTAGAGTTGCACAGAGTAGGGGTGGGATTGTGTTGCAAGGCGGGTACTTCGTACCCTACGTAGAGAAGGTGGTATACACTGGGAAAGCTCCGAGGAACACTGATTATTGTAGTAGCGATAGAAAAGCGAGAGAGATGCAACATTGCGGCGAAGAGAGAGAGATTGCAGATTGTTGGTGAGTGGACGGGAGTTATTGATACGTAAGGCTTTCCTTTCTACTTTGTCTAGTAGTGCGGTGTGAGAGGATCCTCCCCACACATGTGAACAATACTCAATACATGGCCGCACTGTGCCCCTGTACATAGCAAAAAGCTGCGCAGGGGTAAAGAACCCCCTGAGGCAGTTGAGCACACCCAGATTCTGGGAGGCTGCCTTAGCAAGACTGGTAATATGGTCTTTCCAAGTGAGAGCAGAAGAAAAAAGAGACACCGAGAATACTGAGAGAAGATAAAGGGTTGATTTGAGTAATGTTGAAGTAAAAGGGATAGACCTGTGGGAGTTCTTGATGGCTAATAAATTAAGAAATTGGGGTTTTGAAGCATTGAAAGTAACAAGATTTTCTCTGCCCTAATTGGAAATAATTTATAGATCAGAAGATAAGTGTGCTTTGGATTTATCATGGGAGTTTTTGGGTGATTGCATGTTGGGGCATTCTGAAAAAACTAGTTCATCAGCGTATGAATGGATAGAACTGGAGGTACAGTTGAGAAGATCATTAATGGAAATTAGCAAGATAACTGGAGGTAGTTCAGAACCCTGAGGAACACCAGACTTGATAGGTTGAGGAAGTAAACAATGGTCATCCAGAACCACAGCTATGGAATGGCCATGAATAACATTCGAGATAAAGGCACAAATGAAGGGATAGAAACCGAAGGAGTGTAGTTTAGCAATTTGAGATTTGTGCTAAATTTTATCGAAGGCCTTCGATATATCTAGCATCTCACCGAAGCCCCTAAAGGAGGATGACCAAGAATTAGCTTTAGCTTGGTGACCTGCAGAGGGCTACACACGGTACGGCCACCAGTTCCTCCTAGTTGGCAGCGCTTGTGGCACTTTGGCATTGCTGACTGGGAGGCACTTCGGCAGTACTTCTTTGATTTCCAATGGAATAACTTTTGCTCCCGCGGCCGGTGACCTTCGGAGAGTGCTGAACGCATTTCTTTCTCTCAGACTAATGCAAAAAGATCTTGGTTTACTCACACTTGCTCTACTGCTGTCCGCAACAAGAAGGAAGCATTCAAACGGTACCGTCGCCTTCAAACTAAAGAATCTCATACTTCCTATGTTTCTGCCCATAATCAAGCCAAATCTGTTCTCTGCTTCGCCAAAAATGCTTTCGTCAATAATAAATGTACTGAACTATCCAACTCTAGCTTTTCCCAAGCCTTCTGACATCTAGCCAAAAACCTCTCCAACAATTCTTCTTATTCGTCTTTCCCAACTCTTTTCCACTCTGATGGGACCACCGTAAATTCTTCCTCTGACAAAGCTGATCTCTTCGCTAACACTTCCGCTAAAAACTCCACTTTGGATGATTCCGGTACTATTCCTCACTCTCCTACTAATGCCTAACATCATTATTTTTTTCAAGGATGTACTTTCCCCCCTTTCTGGGCTTAATACTAAGAAGGCATATGGACCGGACGGTGTTCCTCTATTGTACTGTGCTTCCGTACTGACTCCCTGCTTAGGCAAACTCTTCTGTCTCTGTCTATTCTCTAACGTCTTTCCTTCTTGCTGGAAGTTTGCTCTCATTCAACCTGTCCCAAAGAAGGGTGACCGCTCCCAACCCTCCAACTATTGTTCATTTGCTCTCATTTCTTGCGTCTCTAAAGATTTTGAAACTGTTCTTGCCTCAAAATGTCTTAAGCATTTATCTTCCAATAACCTACTCTCAGACCGCCAATATGTCTTCTTTAACACCCTAAGGACGGGGCCGTTTGTAACATTAACTACCTGCCAGGCGGGCATATTTACCAAAAACGAGCATCATTGCATGCTCTTTTTCATGCATAAACAAGAGCTAGAGCGCAATACAATTATGTATCCGTGAAAGGGCGATAATAGAGCTTTTCAATGACACTTGAATCATCCTTGTACGACCACGGGTTATCCTGTAGCGATCGCACAACCGGAGGTGAAAATACCCTAAGTAAGGTATATCGCTAGGCCGGGTGTGTATAGGGAGGCGGCGGTGGTCATAGAACCGGCCCAGTGGTGGTGCCGAGCAGTCAGACTCCGCCTATCACCCTCCCAATGCACATACTCTCTCTCAGAGCCCCTAATGTGCTCAGAATGCCGTCCGTCATATGACGGGTACCGGAGGATAAGCCATTTATCTGTCGCCAGTCATATGACGGTCACCGTTGGTTAAGGTTTAAGGACCGCTCTACTGGTGATCTTCTTTCTTATCTTACTGTTACAACCGGGACTACGAATACAACAAGGGCACTCAATGATTGGACTAGTAATAGGGCACTATGCAACAACGGTACGCTAGATCCAAACCCTCGAACTTATATGCCGGCGAACAAAACACCTATACCCTCCAGGGTTAATCTGCGATAGCGGGGTATCCTTAACTGGGCATAAATGTACTCTACTTCAGGCTAACCTGCATTGGTATAGCCTGATAACAAACAAGATGCAAGTTACGTTAAAATGCATAAAAAGGAATCTATGGAAAGATCAATTAAATCACTGCAAGATTTAATACAATAAAAAGATGCTTCAATACAGTTACTCTAAACAACAATAAACTCTTCACTCGTATCTGAAAGAAAGTGAAGTATAGTCCTACAGCATAGACCTGGAAACTTCTGAAGAAAGTCTGATGCTCATAAGATGCTCGTACTGATTTAGAACTATATAAAGGCAGGAGGCAGGACACCACACGTGTAAATCGAATACACTAAAAGATAGGACATAATAATGTTAACTGACACAAGAATACTATAAATGCGCAACGGTAGCAATGCTCGACACTAAAAGAAGTACTTCCTCATCAACGAAACAGTCTGCTATGGTTGTGCGGCTCAGCAACAACCTAGACTAATAAATGCTGTGAATAATAATGCGCACATATCAAAGCGCTTATATTAAATACTAACAAGTGTCTACTCGATTAATAATGTCTAGCTGGGATACTCTAGGTAAGGAACTGGGGTTGAGCAAGACAGGCTCATAGCCTAGCGATGTCCTTAACACCTTATTAGCGGCCTAGCGGTCTATTTATATGTACCGCCCAGCGGGGTGTTTTTAGCCAACATAGGGCTGTTTACGTGATCATTTTCATGCCTAAATAAGACCCAGAGCGTAAAACAAGTATCTATCTCTGAAAGGGCAAAAACAGAGCTTTCCAATGACACCATAACGATCCTTTTATGATGGCTAGTTTTCTTGCAACAACCGCGCAACACGAGTGCAAAAAGCATGTAATTCGGTACTTTCCCCATACAATTCAGTATGTAGCGAGTGAGAGAGGGAGGGAGGAGGTGGGATTCGTGTCAGTAGGTTCGCCGCGGTGGTCTGGAGCAGTCATACGCTCGCTACTCTTCTGCCACCACTTGTCTCTCTATCTCAGCAACATTACGTGCTGAAATTGCCACACGACCTATGTCGCGCGCTGCCAGATAGTCCAGATTTATTATACTCGACTTATGTTGCGCGCCGACATTTAGGGGTTAAAACTGCATCCTTTAAGTTACGTTAATTGACTAGGGGGCTCTCTCGATAGATCCAGATCACAAGTATCTGGTTCTATCCTGGCGACCCTCTAAAGACAAGCAGAGAGGCAGCAAAGTGTGGAACTGGTACAGGCCAAAACCCTCAGTCAACACAATGCTGCACTCGCAAAGGACGCAACCGAAAAGACAACCCAGGCTACCACAGGACCGGTCGAAGTTGTGTAGGTATAAGCAAACCGTACACACATCGGAGACAACGACTACAGTTACCTTATCCCAGTCTAGCATTAAATAAAAGAGCAGAAACACTAAATCAATAATGGAGACACACAAAGTTCTTAACCTATACTAACTAAGAAACCTCAAACCTATTCTAAGTACATGTAAATATCATGCTATGCTCCCTGAGCGAGCTTCATAGAGCCCAGCCTACTAAGTGAAAGACAGGTTCAACTTAGGACTTTAGCTATAACATTGGCAACTTACAATTAACTATCAAAAAGAAAGAGTTTTTACGTGATTTTTGATTTAATTTTAATGTTGTTTTTGATGGCTGCTCTACAGGGGCAAGCCTGGTTTTTCTCCACTCAAACAAACACACCTGTGGTGATCTACGCCGAATCCTCCACCCTCGACAAACAGTCTGCAATCACATTCTCACAACCGGCAATATAGCGAATGTCTAGATTGTATTCTTGCAACATGAGTGACCAACGTGTCAGCCTCATATTCCGGTTGTGGAATTGGTTCAGAAATTTAAGAGGGTGGTGGTCGGTGAAAATCACCACGACTGGCCCGTAGGCAGGAACATATACTTCAAAGTGCCTGAGCGCCAACACTATTGCCAGCAGTTCTTTCTCCACCACAGAGTAGTTTTTCTGAGCGGAATTAAACTTCTTGGAAAAGAAACTGACTGGATGCTCCAAACCTTCCTCGTCTGTTTGCATTAAGACGGCACCAGCCCCTACACCGCTGGCATCTGTTGCCAGCTGGAACGGTCTTTCAATGTCAGGGGCCCTGAGGATTGAGTGAGTGCATAGTAGGTGCTTGACCAGCGAAAAAGCCCTTTCACACTCAGGTGCCCACTTAAACTTTTTCTCTTTTGCTAGCAAATCTGTCAAGGGAGCTAACATAGTAGAATAACCCCGAATGAAGCGGCGATAGTAACCGATCATGCCCAAACATCTCATGATCTGCCGCTTGGTGAACGGCCTGGGGAACTGGTTAATAGCCTGTATCTTGTTTTTTGGGGGGGCACACCTGGCCTAACCCGACCACAAACCCAAGATACTGCGCAGTTGCCCGGACAAAGTTGCACTTGCCCAGATTGACCACCAAGCTGGCCTCACTGAGCTTCCGAAACAAGGCTTCTATGTGCTCACAGTGACTCTCAAAGTTGTCATCGTAGATTATAACTTCATCTAGGTAGACAGTGCAGTTAGGGATGTCAGCTACTAACTCATTCATAAGACTCTGGAAGGTTACTGGGGCATTTTTAAGGCCATACGGCATCGCATTGCAAAGGTAGGTGTTCCCATCAACCACAAACCCGCATACCCCCTTCGCCCGCTCAGACAAGGGCACCTGCCAGTAGCATTTCACTAGGTCTACCTTAGTTAGAAACTGTGCCTTACCAATCTTGTCTACACTATCGTCAACACGGGGAAGGGGATAAGCATTGGTGGGAGTCAACCCGTTCAATCTCCGAAAGTCAATGCAGAAGCGAACCTTCCCGTCAGGCTTGGGCTGCAGAGTGACAGGAGATGTCCACCTAACTGCCCCCTTCTCAATCAGCCCCCATTCCAACATATACTCTAACTCCGCTCTGAGGGCTGGGAGTTTAATGGGTGGAATTCTGTAGGGTACTGATTTAAAGGGGGGGTGATCTCCCACGTCCACGTCATGCACTACTCGAGTTGTGAGGCCTGGATGCTCTGCAAACACAGTAGTGCGCTGCACGGCTGCACGCTGTTGCTCAGGCAGGTCCACTAGAGCATTGTCAGCCACCTGTCTGGAGTTCCCCGCCCACTGGTCAGCAGAGACATGACACTCCCAGTTATCCTCCACCTGGGCTTCACTGTCCCTCACTCCTTCTCCTCCATGACCGCTGCAGGTCAACACAGGGATAGCGAGAGGCTCAGGGGGGCGCCTCACAAACTCTTTCACCAGATTCACATGGCACAGCTGATTCTTTTTACGCCTATCTGGAGTAGCCACAAGATAGTCTAGGTCAGAGATCTTTTTTACCACCTTATAAGGACCAGCGTACTTGGCAGACAACGGATGTCCTGGCAGAGGTAACAGAATCAACACCTCCTGCCCCACCTTAAACTCCCAGAGTTTTGTCTTCTCATCGTACCTGTCCTTCATAAGTACTTGCGACTCTACCAAATTCCTACCTGCCAACTCTAGGCTTCCCAGCATTCTCTCTCTATTCTCGAGGACATACTTTAACATGGAACATGGTTTTGCTGTGCCCTCCCAGATTTCTCTAACCATGTTGAGGGGGCCTCTGACCTGATGTCCGAAAACTAACTCATTGGGACTGAACCCTAGGCTTTCACCCGGTACCTCCCGAGCAACGAATAATACATAGGGCAACCCCAGATCCCAATCCTTGCCATTCTCAACACAGTAACAACGCAGCATGCTTTTCAGAGTTGAGTCCCACCTCTCCAACACCCCTTGACTCTCTGTGTGATAGGCTGAAGAGACAACTGTTCTGATACCGTGCTGCTGCATGGTCTGTTTGAAAAGGTTAGAAGTAAAGTTGGACCCTTGGTCTGACTGCAATTCCTGCGCGTACCCGTACCTAGAACAGTACAATAGCAAGTTACGAACAACAGTCTTAGCAGTACCATTTCGCATGGGGTATACATCCGCATAACGAGTGGCAACATCATGATTGTGAGGAGGAACTTGTTGCCTGCACTAGTAGGGGGTAGAGGGCCAACCATGTCGATTATAACCTTACTGAATGGTGGCCCGATTACAGGAATAGGGTGTAACGGAGCCATGGGAATACACTGGTTTGGTTTACCTACTGTCTGGCAGGTACTGCACATTGCCACCCATGACGCCACATGTGCCTTCATACCTGGCCACCAAAACAATTTCGCCAATGCTGCTACCGTCCTACGTACACCCAAATGCCCTACCAACGGTACATCATGCGCCAACCTCAGTAGGCTATCACGGCACACACTAGGCACTACCAACTGGTCAACCACTCTCGACCCACCCTCCCAACTCCGTCTGGGATCTAGAAAACGCCTGTACAATATGCCCTCCACACGAAAGAAGTCCCCCGGCTTTGCATCCCCGTCCTCATCAAGTTCAATCGCACCGTTACTACACTTCTGAAGCTCAGGATCATCTATCTGCAGCCGACAGATATCCAAAAGAGCCAATCTATCTAAGTGCTCCCGGAGCAACTTATGGCCTCCCCCGATACTGGACTGTTCGATCCTAACTTGCTTAAGTGTGTAACGTTGCTGTCTCGGAGTTTTCTCACGCCCTACCTCCTCACCAAGTGTGACACGTTCTGGGGCCACTCCGGACCAAAACATTGGTGCTAATACTGAGTTGCCAAGAAGAGCCGCTGGATCAAAACTAACAAAACTTCTCCCAACTTTAGCTTTCTCCTCCCGACCGTTCCTCCGCTGGTCTAGAGACTGAGGAATAGGCTGTGACACCTTAGATGCACGAGATCGGGTGACAACACACGCCATCTCCTGTAATTGACACCTATCGACCAACTCCTGCCCCTCCCTACTCACGTCGGCCGCCCTCTCGGCAACGACTAAGGGTGGAACCTCAGAAGTAGGCACCTCAAAGTCGTTGCCGAGAAGAAGGTCGACGCCCTCTACTGGCAGTTTCTCTACGATTCCAACATCTATCTCTAGTGTCACACCATCAACCTCCAGCTCCACTCGAGCCAACGGGTATGACCGTGTAGCATTAATACTCTGCACCACAACTACCCGTGCCGCGTTTATAGGTTGGCCTGTACAGTTTTTCATCAGAGTCTGGGATGCACCTGTATCACGCAACAACTCCAACCCATGCTTGCAACCAGCCCAACTCACGCAGCCACGCCCTCTATGGTCGCAAAAAGCATCGCGGACAGGTTTCGAGCCTTCCGGACACTCCTTCACTGGCTGTGCCCCCGCATCTGACATATCACCCCGGGTAAACGCAGAAGACCTCAGAGACACCCCAATGTTGCTAGCCAAAGACACGACTGCTGTAGGTTGGTTACTAGGGCAGGAACGTGCAAAGTGCCCCTTTTTATGACACTTAAAACACTCTACTTCACCCTTGGACTTCCTCTGAGGTGGGGAAGGGCCCTGACCTTTCTTAAACGGGACGGTTTTTGGTATGTGATCAAAATTAGTATCATTGCTCTTACTTTTGTTATTAAATGTGTCATCACTGACTCGGCGGGGGTGGAGTGTTGCGCCCCTTGTTAACTGCATCGGTCCGTTGTGCAGACCCGCACCCACGAATCAGCGATAATCTCAGGTCAGCCAACTCAGCTGACTCTTAGAGTTTTAGGATGTTTCTCTTTGTAGTTCAAAGTCAGGTCGCCGCCTGTGCATTTAAAAAATTGCTCTAGAAGGAATAACTGTTCAAGCTCTTTGAACGTCGTCACCTTCTCTGACCTCAGCCAATTTCTCAAAGCATCAGACAGTTCCCGGGCATGTTCTAGAAAAGTGCACTCACGACCCTTCGTAACACGCCGAAACTTCAACCTATATGTCTCTGGTTGTAACTCGTACGCCCGCAGAATAGCTTCCTTCAATACCTCATAATCGATGTAAGACTCCAAGGGCAACGCATCATATGCCTTGAGTCCTTTGCCAACCAACAAGGGCTGCCCACTTAACCTCGGGCCATTGGTGCTCCCAGCACTTCTTCTCAAAACGCAGTAAAAACTCGGTGACATCCGACTCGTCAAATGCAGGGACTAACTTAAGAATGTGCGATAAAGACTGATCAAGACCTCGATTCCCAGAACCGAGACGCTGCCCTGTCGACTCCACCCGAGACTTCTCAAGCTCTATGTCTGCACAGTACTTGGTAGCCTCAACCTGAAGCTCAGCCATATGTTTGGCCTTTCTCTCCTCAGCCTGAATCCTAAGCTCAGATTCCCGCTGCTGCTGCTGCTGCCAGAGCTCAGCCTCATACTTTCGTTGCTCGAGTTTGGCGAGTTCGAGCTGAAACAACATCTCGGAAGACAAACCCTGAGGAGGGGGTGCTACTATTGGGGACCCACCCCGTGAATCACCTAGAGGCATACCCAACCGCCAGCGGGCATCGGCCTGTGGGAGCCTACCCGGTTCCGGAGCCCGAGGGGGCGCCATGATAGGAGTCGAGTGGAATGGGGGCTGGGCAAAAGGTGCCCCAGCTCCCGCTCCACCCGAAGCCCCATGCACCCCACCGAGCACCCAGGCAACCAGCTCACCTCTCGACAAACCGCTAGTACCGTACAACCGTAAGACCGTGGCTACACACTGCAGTCCGTACCGGTCTAGCCCCGACACCCGATCCGCCGACACAGGCTCCTCCAAAAAAATCCGAGCATCCTCCTCATTGTTCACCACCCGAATGCCGTTAGACAACTCCACCTTCTCCACCTCCTCGCCTGCTTCCCGTACTGTGTCCTTACTGTGCACTGATCCGTCGTTCGACATAGTGTCCACCGGAAATCCTCAACGTTTATAAAAAAAAAAAGTACCTAAACTCTCATGTAGCACTATTCACTCAAAAAATGCTTGAAGACAACTCAAGTGCTTTACTATGTTGCCAAAACAAAATTCCAACGTGTCCAAAATATTCCTCAAAAACAAATGTCCACTGCCAAACTGTGAGAAATAACAATCGACCCCCAAACGGTGATTAAAAAAAAAAAAAAAAATTCCACAAAAAAAATCCTGCAATTATTTCTTAGTTCACTAAATCCTAGACTATGGTCGCCATTTGTTATGATGACTAAGATAAGATACTAGGCAAGGTCGCCATTTCTTATGACCGGGACTACGAATAAAACAAGGGCACTCAATGATTGGACTAGTAATAGGGCACTATGCAACAACGGTACGCTAGATCCAAACCCTCGAACTTATATGCCGGCGAACAAAACATCTATACCTTCCAGGGTTAATCTGCGATAGCGGGGTATCCTTAACTGGGCATAAATGTACTCTACTTCAGGCTAACCTGCACTGGTATAGCCTGATAACAAACAAGATGCAAGTTACGTTAAAATGCATAAAAAGGAATCTATGGAAAGATCAATTAAATCACTGCAAGATTTAATACAATAAAAAGATGCTTCAATACAGTTACTCTAAACAACAATAAACTCTTCACTCGTATCTGAAAGAAAGTGAAGTATAGTCCTACAGCATAGACCTGGAAACTTCTGAAGAAAGTCTGATGCACATAAGATGCTCGTACTGATTTAGAACTATATAAAGGCAGGAGGCAGGACACCAAACATGTAATTCGAAAACATTAAAAGACAGGACATATAATGTTAACTGACACGAGAATACTATAAATGCGCAACGGTAGCAATGCTCGACACTAAAAGAAGTACTTCCTCATCAACGAAACAGTCTGCTATGGTTGTGCGGCTCAGCAACAACCTAGACTAATAAATGCTGTGAATAATAATGCACACATATCAAAGAGCTTATATTAAATACTAACAAGTGTCTACTCGAATAATAATGTCTAGCTGGGATACTCTAGGTAAGGAACTGGGGTTGAGCAAGACAGGCTTGTAGCCTAGCGATGTCCTTAAGACTGCATCCTTTAAGTTACGTTAATTGACTAGGGCACCATCTCGATAGATCCAGATCACAAGTATCTGGTTCTATCCTGGCGACCCTCTAAAGACAAGCAAAGAGGCAGCGAAGTGTGGAACTGGTACAGGCCAAAACCCTCAGTCAACACAATGCTGCACTCGCAAAGGACGCAACCGAAAAGACAACCCCGGCTACCACAGGACTGGTCGAAGTCGTGTAGGTATAAGCAAACCGTACACACATCGGAGATAATGACTACAGTTACCTTATCCCAGTCTAGCATTAAATAAAAGAGCAGAAACACTAAATCAATAATGGAGACACACAAAGTTCTTAACCTATACTAACGAAGAACCCTCAAACCTATGCTAAGTACATGTAGATATCTCTGAGGACGGCGCATGCAATACAATGGGCCAGCTATGAAAACCGTATGCAGAACCCAAGGGGAGTGTTGTGCAGTTAATAAAGGTTAGAGTATGGAAAGAGAGAATCGACTGAGAGAAACAGTGATAAAGGTGGTGATCGGGAGAGAGTATGCCAAGGGATGTTAGAAGCACGCGCGCCAAGCCTGTCCTGACGTGGACAGCTCCTGGGGACCCTCATGGAGTTACACAGGAGACCGCAAAGGTGCGATGGTCGGCCAATCACGGGCCGAGACGTCACAAGACAGCAGGCGTCATAGGACACAGCCAGACACGCCATCCAATGGCGAGCGAGAGGCAGGAATGCACCCGTACATACAGACACTTACTACCTCCTCGCTCTGAAAGTCATTCTCATTCACACACTGGTACTATTATCACTACTGTTGATATAAAATATAACCCGTTGTCACAGACGAAAACAAAGACCACCACTGGACTGTCTGTGACAATGCGATTACTAGCAAAGAAAGAATAAAATTATCTGATAACTGTAGCCCATTTCGATGTCCCTGGCGAGCGCTAGTGGCCAACGAGAGGCGATTCTACCAACGCTGGTAGACGTCACATTACTAACTCTTGGTCATCTTCCATTCGGGACTTCGGTGAGACTTTTTCTGTTGCGCTAGACATATTGAAGGCCTTCGATAGAGTCTGGCACAAATCCCTTATTTCCAAACTACCCTCCTACGGTTTCTATCCCTCCATCTGTGCATTTGTCTCTAATTTCCTTTCCGGCCGTCTCATAGTTGCGGTTGTGGACGGCCACTTTTCACTACCTCAACCTATCAACTCTGGTGTTTTTTGTTATTGTTGATGCTGTTCCTCAGGCTGCCTGGCCGAACAACCCCAAGGCCCCGAGCAAGGCCGAGGCAATAACCGAGTGCCCCACAGAACTCTCCCTGCCTACCACAATAAAGCCTGGGTGACTGAAGCCACTCCATGACGGGGAGCTGAGGAGGGTGCGGAAACGCCCGGGAAAAATAAAGCCCCACCCAGGGCCCTGTGCCCCTCAGCAATTATGAAAAGAAAGTTGAGGGGCAAAGGAAAAATGTGACGCTTTGGCTTCCAATCGGCCAACTTCTAGGTTGGCAGATTGAGAGGACAATCCACGAAAGAGACGCCGTCACTTGAGATCTAGAAAATATATAAGGAATAGGAACTGTCAGAGTAAGCTATGGGTATGGCAGAGATCGCTCAGTTCCCACTCTGATAGACCAGCCCATCACCACATGACTAGAAGCCAATCCTCTCAGCATCAGCTAGGAAAGGCCCTAAAAAGCCTCGTTTGGTTGGGGGATAGCTCTCCTATTTCAACCCCTTTCGGGGTTGGGCACCCTCCTGTTCCACAAGGTTCTGTCCTATCTTCAATTATCTTCTTAGTATTTTATTAACCCGGCAAGCGCGATAGTCCTCACGGAAGTCTTCCTATAGAGAACGCGATAGGCCTGACGGAAGCAAGACCATAAAAAAAGCCTTCCAAAAAAAAAAAGGGACTATCAAAACAAAGGAATTTGTCTCTAGGTGAGATAATTCCCCTCTAGTACTCGTCCATGTGTTTCTCAACCCCCCCCCCCTCCCCTCCTTCCCCACCTTATTCCCCCCCCCCCCCTCCTCAATTATCACCTATTTTCCTCTTATTATCATCATTTATCGGTTATTTTTCTCTCCCGCGATAATGTAGCACAGTGGGTTGCATAAAAGATCGTTATGTAACACCCAGACACCGGCACACACCGCCCCGCTCGTCTCAGTCGACTCCCAGACACCGAGAGGGGAGGGTTGCCTGTGGCTCTCTCTCGCCTGAGATTATGACCGGGTGGCCAATATCTTTGATTTTCACCACCCTAATGCTTTTCCAACTTCTTTTAGCACCCCTGAAGGTTGATATATGCATCATATATGTAAAATAAAAGCATACCGAAAACAAATAATGCTCTATAATGTAAATATAACGAATTCTGTCAGAATCCAAGGCTAGAAATGTACAAATAACTACCCTAGCCCCTAGGTCTATATCGCGCTTGTCAGGTTAAAGGCCTTCTCAGCTGCATCTCCAGCCCCGTCCACCCATATGCTGACGACTCTACATTACACCATTTCACTAGACTTCAACAAAATCAGTCACATCAGGAACTTCAAAACTCACGTAAGGAAGCCTTAAAACACCTACCTATCTTCTGATCTCTCTATTACCTCTAACTGGGGTAGAGAAAACCTTGTTACTTGCAATGCTTCCAAAACTTAATTTCTCCATCTGTCTACTCGTCGCCCCCCTTCCAGAAAACTATGACCTTCTCTTCAACAACATAAAGATTAACCTTTCATCTTCTCTTAATATTCTTGGTATCTCTTTTTCTTCTGATCTCTCTTGGAAAGATCATATTACCCCTCTAGCTAAAACAGCTTCCCAGAAGCTGGGTGTGCTCAACCGCCTCCAGGGGTTCTTTACCCCTGCGCATCTTCTTGTTATGCACAGGGGCATAGTGCGCCCATGTATTGAGTATTGTTCACACATGTGGGGAGGATCCTTTCACACAGCACTTCTATACAAAGTAGAAAATAAAGCCTTCAGTCTCCTATCCACTGACCAATTCTCTGCAGTCTCTCTCTCTTCGCCGCAATGCTGCATCTCTCGCACTATTCTACAGCTATTTCAATAATCAGTGTTCCTCAGAACTCTCTCAGAGTATACCATCCCCTCTTCCTAGAGCATGTAGCACCCATCTTGCAACACAATCCCACCCCTACTCTGTGAAACTCTCTAACCCAAAAGTGAAACATTATTCTCAGTCTTTCTTCTATTCAACTGCTGAGCTCTGGAACTATCTCCCAGAATCAGTCTTTCCCTCTTCCTATGAGTTAAATTGCTTCAAACTCTGTGTGTCCAGGCATTTTGGCTCGAACGTCCCTTGATTTTGGCACTGTCACTCTTTCATCTATGGCGGAGGCACTCCCTACATCCAGTTCTGCCTTTTGTCTCCCTCACTCACATTGAAAAAAAGCATGATATGCGGGGGTATTGCGGGGAGATATGGGACAAATGGAAAGGATGAGGATTAGGAGAAAAATATTTGATGATCCTAGCTTTAAAACTATCAAGAGTGGGACTGTTAACTATATGAGATGGAAGGTGATTCCACTCTTGTATGCTGCGAAGAAAAAATGAGTACACAAATATGTCAGTGCTTGTCTGGTATGTGTGGTATTTTCGGTTGTGGCTGCCTCTAGGGGATTGTATATATGCAAGGTGTAAGTATGTGTCTTTGTCTACTCGGTTGTTAGTGATTTGTATAGCAGTTGTTGTCTCTGTATTTGTCGTCTTGTTGCAAATATGTCTAATTTGCTGTCTTTTCAAAGCAAAGTGACCAGTGTAGTGTGTCTGTAATCACATCTGATCCATCTTGCAGCTTTATTTTGTATAGCTTCTAATTGATTTATGTTGTTGTGAGTGTGTGGATCACAGACGGTGTTGCAGTATTCAATGTGTGGTTGAACTAGTGTTTTTAAAGCTAATATTTTGATGTCTACATTGTACCTCCTTTGGTTCCTGCTCAGGAACCCCAGGGCTTTGTTTGCTATTGCCCTGACGCTACTCACATGTGTATTCCACCTCATGTCTTCTGAAAAGTGGAATCCCAAATACTTATGTGAATGGGCGGTATCATGGTTGGTATTATGGAGGTTATGGGCGCTGTTCTCAATTGGTTAGGAAAGTCCAGTGAATAAGTGGTCCTCGGATTCCATAGTAATCCAGTTTAGCTAACAGTCTATAGTGGGGCACTTTGTCGAAAGCTTTGGCGAAGTCAAGAACTATGGTGTTGACTTGTTTAATTTTTGGGTCATTTAGGGACTGGGATATGTTGTGAGTTGTTACAAGTAATTGCGTCTTACACGAACGTTTGAGCCAAAAGTCGTGCTGTGAGTCGGTCAGTATATTGTGTTTGCTAAAATGGTCCATTATATGTCATGGAGGATGTGTTCTAAAATCTCGTAACTGAGATTAAAGAAACAGGCCTATAGTTCGCTGGGAGGGTTCTGTCTCCGGATATAAAAATCGGGGACACGTTCACCAAAAGCCAGTCATGGGGAAGTTCTCCAGTACCAAGAATCTGTGAAAATATAACCTTCAGAATAGGGGCAACAATGGCAGCATTCGCCCTAAATATCCTGCAGGGTATATTGTCTGGTCCAGTCGCTTTGTCAATGTCTGCCTCAGATAAGAGTTTCTCGATTCCACGGGTGTGTATAGTCAGTGGGGCCATAGTCGGGTGTTGTGATGGTAACAGTTCCGGCGTGTGTGTTTGTTCTTGTATAAATACTAACCGGAACTGCGAATTAAGTGCATGTGCTTTATCCTCTGGGTGTGTGACCAGAGACTCGTTATGTAATAATGTTATGCAAGCCGAGTCTTGTTTGCGTGCTTTTAAGAAGCTGTAAATCTTTTTGTGGTTATGTTTATTGTCTGTGAGGAAATTGGCAGTGTAATAATAGTTTCTGCTTGTTTAATATCTCTGTGTAGTGTTTTCTGCGTATTCTTGTAGTATTCCCAGTGTTCTGTGCCGTTGCAACGTTTGGCTGCCTTGCATGCCTTTACCTTGTGTCTGTAGTCTGTGCAGATGTCTATTGAACCATTTGGGCGACTGGTTACGTGTTAAAGCTATTTTGGGGATATGATTGGCCATTGTGTCTCGAATACATCCGCGGAGTCTGGTCCAATTTGTTTTAAAAGAATTGGCCATAGGGTCATTGTAGAGGAAGGTGTTTCTATATTCAGCTAAGTCCCGGGATATGGCATCCATGTCCGCTCTGTTATATAAGTAAATGTTTCTTGGTAATTGTTTCTGTATGGTAGGTTTTATGTTTGTGTCAACTAGTACCATGTCATGATTGCTCAAGCCAGGTACTACCAGTGTCCTTGTTATGAAAAAAGTTTTGTTTGTGAGCAAAAGGTCTAAAATGTTAGTTTTGCTTCAAAGTGGCACAGGACATTTGGTGGGTCATACCTATCAATATTCCACATTACAGCTCTGTATGACAGAGTGGATAGAGAAGGTATGTGGAAAGTACTTAGAATATACGGAGTAGATGGCAAGTTGCTGAAAGCAGTGAAGAGCATGTATGAGGGTGCAAAGGCGGCAGTACATGTGGAGAATGAGCAGAGCGAGTTCTTTGATTTGAATGTTGGGTTGAAACAGGGGTGTGTGATGTCCCTTTGGTTGTTTACTGTATATATGGATGGAGTCATGAAAGAAATATAAGGAAGAGCAGTGGTTGCTGGTGTATCGCTGATAAGGGAGGGAAATGAGTGGAAGCTACCTGTACTGCTGTTTGCTGATGATACAGTTCTGATGAGTGACAATGAATGGGAGTTGCAGGGTCTGGTAAATATGTTTGGAACAGTGTGCGAAAAACGGAATCTGAAGGTAAATGCGGGGAAGAGCAAAGTTATGGTCTTCGAAAGGGGCGAAGCCACAGAGTGTGAGGTGTAGTTGAACGGTCAGGCTATGGAGATTGTCAGCTCATTTAACCCCTACTGTACCGGAGGATACAGCAATAAGAGCCCCCCCAGTCCAATGCAATGTCGCCAAAATGACAAGATAGAACAACCTTCCACCTCAAGAGATGAAGGAATACTGGCTCTCCCAGCCTTCAGAGGGTTGGATATACTGTAAGCTGAGAAGCGTTGCCATATCAAGAGCATTGCTCAAACGGTCGTGGTACCAGGCACAGCCTGATACAGGCAGTTACAAGGAAAGTACATTACTGACGGATCCCTGCCGTCGCTGGGAATTGGGAGTGGCTTATCTACTGACGGCTCCCAGCCATTGCTGGTATTGGACGGGTTAAGTATCTGGGCAGTGTGTTGAGTAAAGATGGGACTATGGATGAAGAAGTGCAGGAGAGGGTGCAACAGGGGAAGAGGGTTGTAGGAACGATGACAGCAGTAACAAGAAATAGGGTGGTCAGTAGGGAAGTGAAGAAGTCCTTGCATGACAGTGTGATAATCCCGACACTTACTTACGGAAGCGAAGCATGGACGTTGGTGGAGAGACTCAGACCAAGAGTGAGAGGGGTGGAAATGAGTTACTTGAGAAGTGTGTGTGGAGTTACATGGAGGTATAGACAGACAAACAAGGAAGTAAGAAGGAGGAGTGGTGTGGAGGTATATAACATAAGAACATAAGAACATAAGAAAATGGGAGTCTGCAGAAAGCCGATTGGCCTAAGCAAGGCAGATCCCTGTCCCACACAACCCCAATTACAAAGCCCAATTATAGGCTCAACACTCTAATACCCTGAGGATCATCTTACCAAAACGGTTAGAGAATAACGCAGGATTACGGGGGTCTGCAGAGCTATGATTGGCCCAACCCGGCTGATCCCCCTTCACACCCAACCCTTCTCGTCCATATGCTTATCCAATTTTATCTTAAAGCTCCCTACCGTTTTTAATCCCACTATAGCACTTGGTAGTCCATTCCACCCATCCACAACTCTGTTACCAAACCAATATTTGCCTATATCTTTTCTGAAACGAACTTTATCTAATTTGAAAACATTGGTACGAGTTCTTTCGCTATCACTGAGCTTTAGTACATTTGTCATGTCCCCTTTGTTAACACCTTATTGGCGGGCTAGGCGGTCTATTTATATGACCCGCCCAGCGGGGTGTTTTTAGCCAAAATAGGGCTGTTTACGTGATCATTTTCATGCCTAAATAAGACCCAGAGCATAAAACAAGTATCTATCCCTGAAAGGGCATAAACAGAGCTTTCCAATGACACCACAACGATCCTTTTATGACCGCTAGTTTTCTTGCAACAACCGCGCAACACGAGTGCAAAAAGCATGTAATTCGGTACTTTCCCCATACAATTCAGTATGTAGCGAGTGAGAGAGGGAGGGAGGAAGTGGGATTCGTGTCAGTTGGTTCGCCGCGGTGGTCTGGAGCAGTCATACGCTCGCTACTCTCCTGCCACCACTTGTCTCTCTCTCTCAGCAACATTACGTGCTGAAAATGCCACACGACCTATGTCGCGCGCCGCCAGATAGTCCAAATTTATTATACTCGACTTATGTTGCGCGCCGCTAGTTAGGGGTTAATCCCACTAACCCACTTGAACACCTCTATCATATCCCCTCTAAATCTGCGTCTCTCTAACGAATGTAAACCTAATTTCTTCAACCTTTCTTCATACGGAAGATTTCTAATATTATGGATCATTTTTGGCATTCTACGCTGAACTCTCTCCAATGAATCTATGTCCATTCTGTAATAAGGACACCAAAATTGGACAGCATAATCCATATGGGGTCTCACTAATGACAAGTATAGTTTTAAGATAACATCAGCAGTTCTGTTACTCACACTCCTAGAGATAAGAACATAAGAACATAAGAAAATGGGAGTCTGCAAAAAGCCGATCGGCCCATACAAGGCAGATCCCTGTCACACCCAACCCCAATTACAAGGCCCAATTAACCCATCTCACTAATACCTTGAGTACTGACTCCACCAAAACGGTCAGAGATTAACACAAGACTACGGGGGTCTGCTGAGCGCCGATTGGCCCACACCTGGTAGATCCCCCTCACACCCAACCCATCTCGTCCACATGCCTATCTAATTTTATCTTAAAGCTCCCTATCGTTCTTGATCCCACTATATCACTTGGTAGCCTATTCCACCCATCTACAACTCTGTTACCAAACCAATATTTGCCTATATCTTTTCTGAAACGAAATTTATCTAATTTGAAACCATTTGTACGAGTTATTTCGCTATCACTGAGCTTTAGTACATTTTTCATGTCTCCTTTATTAATTCCACTAACCCACTTGAATACCTCTATCATGTCACCTCTAACTCTGCGTCTCTCTAACGAATGTAAGCCTAATTTCTTCAACCTTTCTTCATACGGAAGATTTCTAATATTATGGATCATTTTTGTCATTCTACGTTGTACTCTCTCCATTGAATCTATGTCCATTCTGTAATAAGGACACCAAAATTGAACAGCATAATCCATATTGGGTCTCACTAATGACAAGTAAAGTTTTAAGATAACATCAGCAGTTCTGTTACTCACACTCCTAGATATGAACCCGAGAATCCTGTTTGCCTTGTTACGAACGCTTATACATTGTTTTCTAGGCTTCAAATCATTGCTAACAAACACACCTAGATCTTTCTCACAGTCTGAGTTTTCTAATTCCATATTAGCTAGTTTATATTTAAAATCTGTATGCATCTTCCCTATCTTTAATACCTTGCATTTGTCAATGTTAAACTTCATCTGCCATTTTACTGACCATTTGTGAAAGTTATCTAGATCCCTTTGCAGACACTCTATATCTCTAACTGAATCAATGTTTCTCCCCATTTTGGTATCGTCTGCAAATTTACTTATCCTACTAGTTATACCTAAATCAAGGTCATTTATGTATATAATAAACAACAGAGGACCTAATACAAATTCCTGAGAAAAAACTAAGCAAATTAGTAAGGCAAGAACGTCCCTGAGTGAATCCATGCTGAGAAGAATTGATTAAGTTAAATGTTTCTAAGTGGTTTCCTAGCAATAATTGACTGTAGTAGCTTTCCTATGATTGAAGTGAGACTAATGGGACGGTAATTGGATGCTATTGATTTATCACCTTTTTTGAAGATCGGAACTACATTTGCAAGCTTCCAAGCTTCTGGAACTATACCTGTTTCTAATGAATTGTTAAAAATAAATGTTAATGGGTAACTTAACTCATCTCTGCATTCTTTTAACACTCTAGCATATACCTCATCGGGACCAGGCGATTTCTGAGGTTTCAGTCTGTCAATTTCCTTAAGCACATCATTTCTACTTATAGTAACCGTACTTAACCTATTTTCTATACTATCGCTATATACCTTACGGACTTCTGGAATCTGTGCCAAATTTTCATTTGTGAAAACGGATAGAAACTGACTATTTAATGTACTGCACATTTCTAAATCATTTTCTGTCATTTCTCCTATCGAAGTTTTAAGGGGGCCTATTTTATCTCTAACTTTAGATTTATATAGCTGGTAAAAAGCCTTAGGGTTATTTTTTGAGTCATTGGCTATCCTGATTTCATAATTTCTTTTGTCTGTCCTTATACCCTTTTTAACCTCTCTTGATAGATACTGATAGTAAGCAAATAGGTGAATTTCGCCTTTCTTAATTTTTCGATATATTCCTCTCTTTTTTCCTAGAAGGTCTAATAGTCTATTATTCATCCATTAGGGTTGGTTCTGTGTTGATCTAAATTTTCTTTTGGGAATATATTTATTTTGCGCATTGTGGAGTGAAGAAATAAAATGATTATGTGTAGCTGTCAAATTAGGGTCAGGTGGTGGGCTGACCCTTTGTCAGAGTGAGGGTTGGTGTCCTCTACTTCCCATAGCCCCTTCTATCTTTTTCTCCTTCTGCATCTCTAATTTTTTCAAATGGCGTAGGGATGCGGCGACCCCAACGCCCGCCACTTTCTGGTGCAGGTAGCCTCCTCTGTGGTGGGGGGGTGAGAAATTTCCACCACCGCTTTTCTCCGGTGAGACGTAGAAGTCGGCTAATGGGGATCGGGGGCGGGGGGACTGGTATCCTTCTCCCCTTAAATAAATCTACCAAAAAAAACGAGACAGAGATAGGGGCGAGGGAACGCGTTCGTGGTCCCGGACCCTAAGAATAGGAGCTTTGAATGTGCGTGGATGTAGTACGAATGAGAAGCGAGAGGATATTGGAAGGTTATTTGAAAGAAGGATGTATGATGTCCTAGCACTGAATGAAACAAAGATGAAAGGAGATGGAGAAGTGGATTTTGGAAACGTGATAGGTAGAAAGTCTGGAGTAGACGAGGGAGTCAGGGGGAAAGAAGGAGTGGCTATTATTGTGAAGGAGGAGTTGAGAGAGTTTATAAAAGAGTGGAAAGAGGTGTCATCAAGGCTAATGTGGGTGAGAATGCGGTTTAAGGGTGAAAGGTGGGTTTTTGTAAGTGCGTATGGACCAGGAAGTGAAAGAGAGTTAGACGAGGTAGAGGGTTTCTGGGAGGATTTGAGAGATTGTCTACAAGGGTTTGATGAAAATGAAATGTTATAGTTTTAGGGGACCTAAATGCTAGGGTAGGAAATGAGCCTGTTGAGGGAGTCATCGGTAGTTTTGGTGTGGATGGTGTAAACGAAAGTGGAGAAAGACTGAAAAATGTATGTGAAGAGTGTAGATTGAGTGTAGGTAATACGTTCTTCAAAAAAAGGCGTATACACAAGTACACCTGGCATAGACTTGTGAGGGGAGATTGTAGAGAGGGCATTGATGGATTATGTGCTGGTGACAAGGGAAAGATTGTGTAGACTGCTGGATGTGAATGTGATGAGAGGTGAGGCGGAGGGTATGTCAGATCATTACCTGGTGGAGGGAAAGCTAAGAGTTAAGAGTTACAGGAGAATAAGAGACAAGCGTGAAGTAAGAGAGGTAATAAAAGTTAGTGAGTTAGAGAAGAGTGAAAAAGAGAGGGAGTACAAGGAAAGACTAAATGAAAAGTGGATGGAAGTGAGAGAGATGGAAGAGAGAGAAGTAGAGGTTGAATGGCAACAGTTTAAGGAAGGAGTGAAAGCAAGTGCAGAGGTAGTATGCGGCAAAAGGAAAGTAGGAGGCAGAGGTATCAGGAAGGGAAGCGAGTGGTGGAATGATACGGTGAGAAAGGCAGTTGAGGAGAAGAGACAGTGTTTTGAGAGGGTTTTACAGGATGGTAGTGTTGAGGTATGGGAGAGGTACAAGGAGAAAAGGAGAGAGGCAAAACGGAAAATTAAAGAAGCGAAAAAAGATGCAAACGAAAGGTGGGGCCAAAGGCTGAGTGAGAATTTTGAAGAACGAAAGAAGATGTTCTGGAAGGAGGTAAATAAAGTAAGGAAAGGAGGACAAAAGAGGGAAGAGTCAGTGAAAGATGAAAATGGAGAATTACTAGTGGAACCAGTTGAAGTGGGGAAAAGATATGCCGAGTATTTTGAATCTTTGTTAAATACAAGAGATGGAAGAGAAGCAGTGATTGAAGCAGAGGTGGATGGAGATAGGTTACCCTGGCCACCCAGGTGGCAGGGAATGAATGAAAGGATTGAGGAAAATGAGGTGAAAGAAGCAATGAAACAAATGAGAGCGGGAAAAGCAGAAGGTTTGGATGGTATTGCTGTGGAGTGTATAAAGAAGAGATGTGATAATAGATTGGTTGGTGAGACTTTTCAATGTGTGCTTTGCTGTGTCAATGGTACCAATAGACTGGAAGAGTGCATGTATTGTGCCGTTTTACAAGTGGAAGGGAGATCGGCAGGAGTGTTCAAGTTATAGAGGTATTAGTTTATTGTCAGTGGTTGGAAAGCTGTATGGCAGGGTGTTGATAGAGAGGATAATAAAGTGTACGGAAGTTGCAATAGGAGAAGAACAGTGCGGTTTTAGGAGGGGAAGAGGGTGCGTGGATCAGATGTTTGCAGTAAGACAGTTATGCGAGAAGTATTTAGAGAAGCATAAGGAGATATTTTGGGCTTTTATGGACTTGGAAAAAGCGTATGATCGTGTGGACCGTGAAGCAATGTGGAAGGTGTTAAGGATTTATGAAATAGGAGGAAATTTGTTAGAAGCAGTTAAGAGTTTTTATGAAGGGAGCAGAGCATGTGTGAGAGTAGGAAATGGTGAGTTGAGTGAATGGTTTGAGGTAAAGGTAGGTTTGCGACAGGGTTGTGTAATGTCACCATGGCTGTTTAATATGTTTATGGATGGTGTGGTGAGGGAGGTGAAAAGGAGAACTATGGGAAGAGGATTGGGTTTAGTAGGAAAGAATGGTAGAGATTGGGAGTTGAATCAGTTGCTGTTCGCTGATGACACAGCATTGGTGGCGGATTCTGATGAGAAACTGCAGCGGGTAGTCAAAGAGTTTGGTGTGGTTTGTGGAAGGAGGAAACTGAAGGTGAACGTCAATAAAAGTAAAGTAATGGTGTGTAATAGGGGAGAGCATAGGGTGAATCTAGATGTGAGGCTGGATGGGGAAATATATGAACAAGTAGAGTGTTTTAAATATCTAGGAGGAACGATAAGCAGGAGTGGAGGTATGGAAGTGGAGGTAAAACAGAGAGTGTGTGAAGGAAGGAAGGTTTTCGGAGCAATGGGAAGTATGTGGAAGACGAGAAATCTCGGAGTGAAAGTAAAAAGTGCACTGTATCAAGGAATTGTTGTGCCAACAGTGATGTATGGGGCTGAGACATGGGCTCTGAAGAAAAAGGAGAAAAGAGGGCTGGATGTGATGGAGATGAGCTGCTTGAGGAGTATGTGTGGAGTTACTCGTAGAGACAGATTGAGGAATGAAGAGATACGTAGGAGAGTGGGGCAGCAAGAACATTTGTCAGCCAGAGTGGACAGAAGGGTGCTGAGCTGGTATGGTCATGTTGAACGAATGGGAGATGAAAGGCTTACAAAGAGAGTATGTGAGTCATATACAAGGGGAGATAGAAGGGCAGGAAGACCCCCATTGAGATGGAGAGACTGTGTAAGTAAGGCTTTGGATGATAGAGGAATGACTATAGATCAGGCAGGGGAAGTGGTGGTGGACAGGAGTGAATGGAGAATGCTTGTGAATAGTTGAGTGAACACGTGGTCATTTGGAGTAAGGGGTCGGGCGCAAGTTGGACTAGATAATAGTCCATCAGGCGCCTGGCCCGGGGAGATGATTAATATGAAGGGTGTGCCTGGAAGTGTGGTGGGAGGGCTTGTGGCTTTGGCTCCGCTGCATGTCTGCCTGCCGAGATCGGAACCTCTCCGGGTGATCAGGGGCCGGGGGAGTGCTGGAGCGACCTTGGTAACCCTGGTCTCTGGGTCTTCTCCTGGGTGACCTGGATGTGTGAGAGTTTGTGTTTTTTATCTGTGTTTATTTTTTGTTTTATGTTGTTTTTGTGTTTTCCCTGTTCTTGCTCTGTCTTGAGTCGGCTACCCCCAAAATGGGGATTGGGCCTGAGCATATAGATAGATAGATAGTCAAATTATCCTGAGTTAAGACAGGTATCTGAGAGAGAGTATGTTCATTAGTGCGCCTGGGTCCACTTAATAGTTTAACCATAGGATCGACTCTTAAGGCTCTTCTTAATCCACCGTAATTGGCTTTTCTGAAATCTGGGATAAGTGTCGTATTCTCTTTAGCCTTTCCTGTCCATTGTATGTTAAAATAAATTGATTTATGATCACTATTTTCTAGTTGGTCTCCTATCTCTACATTATTTATAATTTGTTCATTATTACTGAGAACTAAATCGAGGATATTATTACCTCTAGTAGGCGAGTTTATGAATTGAAATAAAAACTATCCTGTACCGCCTCAATAAACTCTTTTGAATCTGAGTCGCCGATTTGATGCTGCCAATCAATATTCGGAAAATGAAAATCCCCCATAATACACACATTGCTAAACCTTGATGCTATTTTCACTTCCTGCCATAAAGCTGTACCTTCGTTTCTACTCATATTTGGTGGTCTATAAATAACTCCAATAATTATGTTCTCACTACCTTCGCTAACCTCTACCCAAACACTTTCGTTATCAGTATTTAGTCTAATACCTGATTTAATACAGCTTTTTAAAGAACTCCTGACAAACACTGCTATTCCGCCGCCCCTCCTACTTGTTCGGTCGCGTTTAAACAAACTATATCCTGGTATATGGAATTCTGCTAAAAAAAATCTTGATTCTGTATATATCCATGTTTCAGTCAGTGCTATAATGTCTATATTTTCGTTGCTAACAAGTGCTCTAAGTTCATCAATTTTGTTACATAAACTCCTACAGTTTGTATAATATAATCGCAATGAATTTATTTTACTGGTATCGGATTTACCTTTATTTCTAACTGAATTCCCATCTTCTGTTACACCTTCAATATTTCTACTAGCAGTACAATTAAAATCCTGTGACTGATATTTTCTATTCCTATCTGATGTACCAGTACGGCAATTTACCCTATCTAGACAATTATTCTTACTCATATTCTCAGGCTTTATTTTCAGCGAAATCCCGCGACAATCCTATTTATTGACCTAGCTAAATTTGCCACCCCTAGCCGAGAAAGATGAACCCCGTCCTGTGCGTACAACTTATTTTTACCATAGGAACGGGTCCAGTTATCAAGGAATGGTATTGCATTTGCATTGCAGTATTTTTCCAGCCGACAATTGATACAAATTGCCCTAGATGACCATGCCTTGCTGACCCATCTCCGTGGCAAGATACTGTGTACTACAGGTATGCCTCCCTTCCTCCTAACTTTATCTAACACCTCCCTGTACTGCCGAAGCAGTACTTCCGTCCTACCTTTACCAACATCATTGCTCCCTGTACTGAGACAGATAATGGGGCTATCTCCAATATCTTTCATGATGTAATCAATTTCCTCTAACACCTTCACAACCCCGGCACCAGGCAGACAGACAAGCTTCCTAATATCAGTACAGGTGGACCTAGCTAAGTGCCTGACCATGGAGTCCCCAACAATTGAGAAGGACTTGCCTCTCCTTGTCGATGACTTGGTAGCAGCTGCGGCAGCGGCAGGAACTCCTGGGGCAGCAGTTGAAGGTACTCCTGGGGGGGCAGCAGTCATAGCATTCCCTGTGTTTGGAGGCAACTTACTTACCTTTCTCCTGGTTTCCTCGCCGAAGGAAGCACTCGCAGCCTCACCATCACATTCGTCATCCAAGGTGATGAACTTGTTGCTGAGGGCAACTGGCCGCCGTAGAAATTTGCAGGTTGTTGCACTTGTTGGAACAACTGTCCAGGGAGCATCACGATCCCTAACAGCAGTTGCACTATCCTCACTTTTCTTGTCAGCCAAAGTCAGCTTTAAGGCCAAATTCTTGTCTTTGAGAGACTGCACCTCTCTCTCCACATTATCCAGCCTTTCTTGCAAAGCAAGACAAAGCTGGAGAATATGAGAGGAGGTAGCAATCTCGTCAACACTATCACCACACTATGGGCAAAGATAATTCACTGGGAGTCACTAGGGACAGGTCCTCACTCAGCAAAGGTCAGGCAGGTACTGCCTGTACTGGAAAGTGTGAAAAGGAACACCTTGAGATGTTTCGGCCATATGGAAGGTATGAGAAGCGAGAGAATGACTAAGAAGGTGTACGAGAGCGAGGTGGAAGGACAGAGAGGGAGAGGTAAACCGAAAGAGAGGTGGAAGGATGGAGTGAAGAAGTATATGGATGAAGGCTGTGCTGCTAGGGAGTAGGGGCATCGACTGACTGGGGACAGAGGTGCATGGGGCGGTTCGTTCGTGGCCACCCTTTCGGGGATCACAGCGTCAGGCAATATCTCAAAAAAATATCAGAAAAATTCAGCTTTATCTATTCCACAGCGGTTGCGTAATCCCAACAAAACCAACAATAAAACCAAAGTTATCTATTCATGAACCTCTTTTTCGAAACAAGCACCAATAAATGAAATAACTGATGTTCAATCGCGACTGTACCTGATGACAAGCGTAAAACACCATACAATTGCCTCGGGGGTCAGCGTTGAATCCTTCTCGGTGACAAATGTGGTTGGGATCTGGGGTTGGTTCAGGTGTCACAGTCGTCGTAGGAACCTCCTGGAAAATATGGACGGGATAATGTTCACTCGCCGGCAGTGATATGTAATATGCAGTATATTGATCAGTTTCACCGAAATAGTTACATAGGCTTAAATACATATAACTTAAAGAATATGAGGATTATACAATCAGAGTCCAAAATAGGTAGCTGCTGCAAGCTTTATTAATGCACACAACCTCTCCTCCAACAAACCTGATCTTCGTTTACTCATTGAGACTCAGGTGTCAGAAGCAACTGCCAGCAGCCCCTTCTCTGTCTACTCCTACTTTATCTATCCTAGATTTCAAGCCAAAGGTGGATGTTGTGTATATGTGCGCATCAACTTACTTGCTCTCATTTTCCCAACTGTAAGATGACTCCTCTGAATTTTCAACTCTCTGAACAGCCTACTGTCTTGAGGTTGAGACTTTGAAAAATAATATGGAATAGGAAAGAAGGAGGACCATAACAGAGAAGATAGGTATGATACGAAGGACAAAATACATAACATATTTTATAAGGGAAAGATTGTTATTACGAGCCAAATCAATTTGTTTAACAAAATTTATGAAAAAGAGTAAGACGCAAATATGAAGATCGACTTACACACACCCACGATAAAAGGGAAATTACTCATACGACAGATAAGTAAAGTGAGGTAGAGAAAGCCAACAGTGAGAAATGGTAAGGGTCGACGTATAAAAAAGAAAAGAAGGATGACAATGACAAATAAAAAATAATAAAAAACTATGGTGTGGAAACAAAGATAAATTGTGAGGTACTAATATGAAAACAAAAAACAATAAGTTAAAAGAATGAAGGAAACAATACGAATCCAGGAAAACAATGAGAATGTTTAGGCCGAAGGAATGGGATAAACAAAGAGTGGAGTTAGGGATTAAATGTAGGTGAACTTAGAGAGCTTGCGTTATCTGTTAACGTCCACAATGCAGAAAATGTCTTTCTAGAATTCATAATTATTTACATGAAATAGCTCTACCTGTCCTTGACAGTCCTCACATGTTTGTAATAGTCTATGACTAATATTTTGTATTTTACATCAAGGAAATATCTCTAGATTGCACACAAACTATCTGCAAGGTCTCTGGCTAATTAGTGATTTTGACTGTGCATCTACAAAGGTGGCATTATTTCAAACTATCGAGTAACTATATAGCCAGAAGTCCAGAACACTTCCCACCAAGAGATGTGTCTGAATTACATAGCCAAATGGCACCCTAAATATTTAGAAATGCGATAAGAGAAGGAGAAGGAGAAAAAGAAGCGGAGAGAGAAGAAGGTGTGCGTGGCTTCCATTCGAGAAGAGCCTAAGCGCTCCCATGCCCCAAGCCCCTCTAACATGCAAGCCACCAACCCATGCTGTGCTCATGTGACCAGGGTCCTCCATCGACCAAGAAAATAGGATGAGTGACCAAAATGCTGGTCTTGCCCTCAAAATAAACACTAGTAATAACCCAACCAGCGTCGTGGACTGCAGACCAAAAGGACCTCAGATCGAGTCCACGCTAAACGTCAAGGATTTTTCTGAGGTGATCTGATCGTTCCTGCTGAGACTACCTCAGCCAAATCACTGGAGGTCATGCATGTTGGATCGGTGTACAGGCCCTATCCACTAAAAGCTGTTGAGTACAGATCATCAGTTTTAAGTAAAGACCTTCCAAACTACCCACAAAGATTTCATTGAGCCCGGCCAGACAGTCCATAAAGTAGTGCATATATCACAATGGTTGTGTAAGATGACTGTGTTGAGCCCAGCCAGGAAGTCAATGAAAAATAACCAGGGAGTCCTGCTCACCAGGCAAACCGTTGTCCAATAAGTTATTTTTACAAGCCATATATTATTGAAAACGAGAATTACTATATTACAATACCCAAGTCCCTCGGTTGAGCACTGGCTAGCCACGAAAGATTAATATTGGTTGTTTATACGTGAGTGACAATTAGAAAGCTGTGTTGAGCCCAGCCAGACAGTTTTTGAAGACCTCTTCTGGTGTTCTTCCTTAAAAACTAACTGCTTGCTGCAACCTTGTGTGATAAGACCTGAAGTGCCACCTCAGCCCACGAAGCTCTACCTGGACGCTGCCCTACCATCCCGTAAACTCCTTGCCAAGACCTAAGCCGCCAGGAACCAGACGTAGATGAATGACCAACAACTATATATTATAAGAAGAAAGTGTTAGCTTGTTATAGGCTATCTCGACAGACCTCCCTTCTCACTGTGTTAGGCCTCTTTTGTATGGGGACACAAACCTCACGTTCTGTCTTTGGCTTTGATAAATATTCTGTACGCCGTCTCTTTTAAGGTGACAGTTTATGGTAATATTTCGCAAAGCCATGACCTCACATACACAAGTGCTACACGTAATCTCAACCCAGTGCTACATCAATTTATTTATTTAAGAGGCCCCTAAATCTACAGTTGCTATGACTGTGTTTAAACCTGAGTAATGTCTGACCATGAACTATTAATTTGAAAATTAACTCTATATCAAGAGTGTTGCTATGCATACGACAGTGTTAAAGTCATATTATTATTGATCCATTGTAATTCCCGTTGATTAACATTGTTTCTACCGTCTAAGGGAATATCACCATTTATTGTAGGTGTTTATTTTATATTGATTACTTGTGTGTATCAGCCAAACTATGAAAGCCATTGTATATGTCCATGTTATTAAACTACAATTGAAATGTTCTACTGTGATGTACTTGTCCTGCTGCATGCCTGTATATGTACCTTGTCATAGCTTAATTTCTTGCCCAATTGAGATCGAATCTACTTACAGTATTATCTAAGCGCAGTACAAATCTTGGTATAACATATATTATTGGTATCAAAATACTGGAAACAAAACTGCAGGCCTGAAATTAGAGGCTGACTAATGTAAGTTAAATATTTTAGGAATTCCTGCAATTCTATAGAACTATACTTCCATTTGCGTGACTTCCAGGAAATATTTATAGAAAATATAAATGTAGATTATAGTCATTATATCAATGCTTCAGTGTCTTTAGTGTCTTTAGTCTGAGAATCAGTGGTCCAGCGAATTGCTTCATTATTCGGGTAAAAACAATGATGGTAGAGGTATTTTAGCTGTTTAGTTAACACTATTTGTAAGTTCAGGTAAATCTATGATTTACTAATCATGATTAGTAAGATACAACTAAATATGTCATTACAACCTTAATGAGTGTTTTGATTAATGTGCATATAGGCAATAATGAGTAAGGGAAATAGGTGCAAAACTACTATATAAATACATAAAAACCTATGCTGCTATATTTATTTATCAGTATAAATGTAGTATATCCAGTTAAATTGTCGGGTGGGGTGGGAGAAAGGGTAAATAAATTATCCCCCCCCACCCCCCCCCTCACACACACAAGTTCAACATTTGGAGAAAAATCCCCTCATGCGATACGCCCCTGGCCCCATTAGTTTAGAGATTTTAAGACGATGCCCCCCATTATAATGACGACTATAATACGTTTCACGCATTTCATGTGTCGATGTTTACAGTCTAGTGAAAACTGGCCTATGGCCGTGACATTTTATCATTAAAAAATTAGCTTGAAGAGTGTCCGTAGGTGCCTTTATTATTTATTTATTGTATTTCGTTTATGCTTGAAAGGGGTCTGAAGAGTAAGTTTGTTATAGGTCGGGGGATATACTAAAATATATTATTTGAAAACGGAAACAATTAACCTATCCCAACTTTTGATATCAAGTAAACAAATATAAGTCCCAAACATCGTCTGGGCTAGTATTAACTTACCGTAGTGGTGGTAACATTGGGCTCGGCCGTACTGGTGGGTATGGGTACAGGCGGCGGGTATGGTGTAGGGATAGGCTCACCATTCCTCAGTATCAATCGGATAGTCGTGATGATTGGAAACTTCCCAGATGGTCCTACTTCCCCACTCCCATCCCCTTCTGCTTTCTGTGTTATGTCTTCTGCTGGGTTAATATTTTGGACTTCTCTCACTTCGTTATTCTCTTCAGTTTGTTCCTCCGAGCTGCCATGACTCGCTAGTCTGGCACAATCACCTTGGAAGTCGTCAGTGTCTAGAGACCACACCATGGCACCAGCTAGCCCGTGGTCCTTGATGTATTGAGCCTGCAGGAGAAGGATGCAGTACAATATTATTGGACTGATCTACATGACTCTCTGTCTGTATCCTCATTTGATACCAGCATAATGGTCAACAACTGATAGCAATCCATCTCCCTCACAATCAAAGTCAATTCGTCAAGCAGACCGCGATACGTTTAGCACAACACTAAGAGGGACTACTATACCCTATTTTATTTCACCTGACGGTAAATTGAATCCCTTAGCAACTGATTTATCGATAACTAACGGGAAAATAGGAAACTACTATGTCTTCGCATCATATTTAGACCTGATGTATATAAACTTTACAATTTACCGTCAGTTGAAAAGAAACCGAGTATAGTTACCTAAAGACTGCACACACACACATAAGTAATGATATGTTATGTCAGTATGTAAACTAGTTCCCAATGGTTGTGTGAATGGAGGAGATTGTGGGATTTACTGATCGTTTATATTTATGTAATGTAAGGAATATTTTCTCAATAATTATGATGGCTGACATTTAGCTGACAATAATCTTCATTGACACATAAATATATCATGGCTCTGGTAAGTAAGTTAACTAGGATTACCCAATTTGATAATAACACAAGACTAGTCAATTATTGATAACACTTGATAATGGCTACTCGCTGGAATGGCAGTAGGCTACTATTTTGGAGTCCTGTATCGGTGGGCCCAAGTTTTATTTATTTATATATTTGATTTATATATTTATTTACAAATATATACATTTTCCCTTTTGAGTAGTTCTATGAAATTGGTAATGAAAGTGGTGATGAGAGGAGAGAAGCCACTTTAAATAAGTGACGATCCATTGAGGACAATTCTCCCTACCAACAAATGCCAAAAGTGGCCGACAGAGGCTCTGAACGCATTGTTAACCACAGTGCATCATGGGAAACTGTATACAGCACGGATCTCTGCACCCTCTCCTTCTTTCAACAATTCATCATTATAAGCAGTCTGTCGAAATGTCTGTAGCTGACAAATATTATAGCCTATGGATACTGTTGTTTATTATATTTAAAAGTCACTCATACCCATTTATAACGTATATTTACAATACCAAGTCAGCAAGCATTTTCGCGCCTTTTTGTTATGATTATTAACCCACTGAACCCCAGCGACGACAACGTGTCGTCGTCAATGTATGTAACGCTAAACCCCAGCGACAACAACGTGTCGTCACAGGTACTCCGGTCCCAATTACTCCGGTCCTATGGCACCTAGAGGGCTCAGATTTGTATGGGAACTGTGTAAGTATCTCACACAACCATGCCGATGGTTGAAAACTCTCAAAGTCCGCGTGCGCGTGAGCACGCAAAAACTGGTATTTAGGGTGTATTTGCATTGAATTATTTACTCTTGTAAAATCGACTTTCGGGGGCCCCGTAGGACCAATTTTTGACCTTTTTAATCGTTTTTTTTTTGTGGTTATTCCTTCATTCCTAATCCATTCGTTTCTGGACAAAAAAACATTCAAATCCTGCCGGTCCCTGGCGGTACATTTATTTATAACTAGCTGGGGCTCAGTGGGTTAATCAGCTTATCATTATTTTTGTAGTCATTATCAGCTGAATATGGACATTCCCATGCCTACTATACTTTATAAGGGTTTAGTGTAGTCTTATACTGTATAATAAAAGAAAGTATAATCACAAGAAATCATATAAACTGTGCATGTCCTAGGTGTTAACTATTGTTGATGTCGACACTCGTAGCTCTGGCGCTAGTTCATAAGCGTCCACCAGAGGTCTCAAGTGTATTTTTGGTAGCGAGAATAACTGAGAGAGAGAGAGAGAGAGAGAGAGAGAGATTTCTCCTAAATATAAATACGATGAGAAGAGAGAGAGAAAGAAACAAATGGTGTGTGAAGAGGTTGCCAGGTTCCAATTTGAGTTCCCTGCCAAAGTCTTACTCCTTCAAATTTCCATATGTTTTAAAACTGGCAGACCACTAATAAACACTAAACTATTTCATAAATAATCTTGCCCACAAATGAATGATGTAATAATAAGAATGGTTATCATCATAAAAAAACACATATTGTAAGAAAGGGGGAAACTGTTGTATGGCATCCCCCCTCCATGCATCTGTCAAATATTGATTTTCTAGAGACGTATCCTTCTCCAGCTGTACATTATTACAAATCATACGCATATGTCCGGGATTTTCCGCTGGACCGTCCAGTGCAGTGCCCTGCTTTTTTTTGTTAAGCAGTTCTATAGACCAGGGGCAAGGGTGGACACTGTCAGGCAGACCTCAGCCTGGGTTAGATGTACCAGGGAGCCGGAAGGTGTTAGATAGGTTACTGGACAGAGTGCGTGCCTTCTTTGAGGAGAAGGACAGGGCCGAGGAGGAGCAGTCGACGCAATAGGCTAGATCTCAAGACTAGTTCGACGGCTGCGGCTGTTCCTCCTTCAGAGGAGTCTTGATCCTTCTTTCTTTTTCTTTGTAATTTGTTAAAATTTAATATAGCCTAGCCTAGTAAAGTAAATGTTGTAAAGTAGAGTAATATGACATAGGGTAATTTTCCTTTTCTTTGGTCATTTGTAAACTCACAGGGGGCACGCGATCTGCATGCTTCAATTTGCTTGGTTGCTGTCGTCATCAATGTAAGTAGGTTAGCCTAGGCTTAGAATAGATTAGAATAGGTTAGCCTACAGTGATGATTAGTATTGTTGTTCCTTAAGCTTTAGTTACCGTAAACTTTTTAAGAATGGATGAGAAAATAAAGTCATTGCGGCGGTTCAGGGCCGCCAAGAAGGGAGGGATTACTAAGCTTACCTCTAATCTGTCTGAATTTATTGAACATGCTGCTACACTGCATGATGTAAGGGGTGTGAAAATAACTTTAGAAGAGGCCCTAACTGATATCAAGTCGTATAACGTAGAGTTGTATAGCTTATATTCAGATGATCAGTTAGAGGATGAGATGGTGAAAGATCTGCAGTATGTTAATCAAGTAAACGGTCAGTTAGCTGAGTTAGATAGTGTTCTACAGACAACCACTACTGGTAGATCTCATGATGGTGCAGCAAGTAGGAAACAGAAGGGTATTAAGCTACCCTCCCTAAAGTTGCCAGTTTTCTATGGGGATCCAACACAGTGGGTGGGTTTCTGGGAGCTCTTTGATTGTAGTGTTCACTCCCAAACAGACTTAACTGACATTCAGAAGTTTCCGTATCTAAAGGGACAACTTAGTGGTGAGGCTCTACAAATTGTTAGTGGATTTAGTTTGGTCGCTGCAAGTTACAAACCAGCGGTCACTATATTGAAAAACAGTTATGGTCAAAAGGATCGCATCAAAGCAGCTCACATAGCGAAACTGTGTAATCTCCCGCATCCTAGCCAGGAGGTCAGTGCTCTGAAAGATTTTTCCGCGTCATTTGAGTGTGCGTTAGAGTCATTACGCTCTATGGATGTAACAGTAAGTGAAATGTGTGCAGTACTGTTGCATAATAAACTTCCTAGTGCACTCTCTGAAGTGATTAAGCGTGAATTAAAAGACAACTGGCTGGATGTGGATGAATATGTTCATGTGTTTAAGACTGAAGTGTGCAATCTAGAAAGTAGACATAATCCACTAGAACAGTTTGGGGCGACCGACACAGCAGCATATGCGGTGTATCAGAAACCCAATACCAAGCAGAAGTATGGATGTAAGTTGTGTTTAAAGACAGGAAATTTTTGGGCAAAGTGTGCAAAATACAAGAACAGTCCCGCCAAGGCCAATAGAGCAAGGCAGTTGAAATTGTGTGTCGGGTGCCTGTCGTCAGAACATGGCAGCCAGGGGTGTACTAACCCTAAAATTAGGCCGTGCCGATTCTGCCAACAGAAACATTTTAATTATTTGTGTCCGACGCCACGCCTTAAACAAACTGGACAACCAGCAGCCCCTGAACCAACAGTGACCATGGCTGTGGCTTCGGGCCGTAATGCAGTGTTGTTGCCTACCATTCAGATTCCCTTGACAGACAGAAACGGTCATACCAGTAAAGTAAGAGCTTTGTTGGACCAATGTTCGCAGCGTACCTTCATCTTGCGCTCTGCTTTATCGCAGCTTGATTACGTTAGGGTCAGTAAGGAACAGCTAAGGCTCCAGGGATTTACTGGCTCACTTGGTAGTACTGAGTATGAAATAGTAGAGTTAACCTAGCATCACAGAAGAAGGGTGCGTAAATTGAGGGCCGTTGTGGTGGAGGAATTACCAGTATACAAACCAGGGAGAGGATTAGAGATGGAGGTAAATGCTATCAAGGCTCGGGGTTACAAATTAGCCGATCCAGGTATCACTGATGGAGATATGATAGGGTTACTGATTGGGGTGGACTTTTATTACCACTTTGTGCATTCAGGCTATGTCAGGGAAGGAAGTATAGTTATGTTACCCACAATTTATGGTTAAGCACTGAGTGGCACTTATCAGTCAGATATAGAAGAGACCCATGTAGAGTTAGTCACTGTTCTTAAGTTAGCAGTAGACCCTTTAGTGGAGATACAGGAAGATATTGGCAGGAATTCTCCAGAAATAAAGGATCTGACAGCTCTATGGGACTTGGACCATATTGGTATAAGTCCTAATGAGACTGGTAAGAGTTGGGAGAAAGTCTTAAATAGATTTTCTGAAACGGTACAGTATTCCGAAGCACAGGGACAGTATATAGTGGAACTGCCGTGGAGAGATAACATAGATAATTTACCTGATAACTTTAAGTTAGCCCTGGGCAGAATGAGAGGCTTGCAGCGTAAGTTTATAAAGGATCCCAACTACTGTCAACAGTATACAAAGGTTCTGGATAATCAGATAGAAAGGGGGTTTATTGAAAGGGTAGAAAACATGAATCAAGCTGGTCATCCCATTCACTACTTAGCTCACCATGGTATTACCAAGGATAGTGTTACTACGCCTGTACGGATAGTGTTTGACTGTTCGGCTAGGATGGACGAGAAGGCGTTCAGTCTGAATGACTGTCTCCATACAGGTCCATCGCTATTGGCTGACCTCACCCAGGTGCTTCTGCGCTTTAGATGCCATCAATTTGCCTGGGTGAGTGATATTGAGAAAGCATTTCTCATGGTGGGGTTGAGTGAGAAAGATAGGGATGCTACTAGGTTTCTGTGGCCCGTTGATCCTTGGATGTTGCAAGTCCTTACATTGTCTACTGGTTCCGTGCAGTTCTGTTCGGGGCCACCTGTTCCCAGTTCCTCCTTAATGCTACCATTCAAAAACACCTGTCTATGATACAGGAGAACAGTGAAGTAGTTAATAAGCTAAAAAGGGGGTTGTATATTGATAACTTACAGGGGACTGGTGATGATGTAAGTGATTTGCAACAACAATGTTGGGATGCCCGTAGAATATTTTCCAGCACTAACCTGTCTTTACGTGAGTGGGTCACAAATAATGAGAGTTTGTGGGAACTGTTGCACCTGAAGGGTATAGCATCCGCCAAACAAGACAGGGTTAAGGTACTTGGCGTTGAGTGGCTAACTGATAAGGATATGTTACAGGTTAATTTCCGCGGAAGTAGCCCTGCATTGGTTACAAAACGCGAGGCTCTAAGTCTAACCGCGAGTGTTTTCGATCCTCTAAGAGTGTTGCTACCAGTAAACATCCGGGCGCGGAGGTTCGTACAGGACTTGTGGAGATTAGAGTGTGGGTGGGATGTCACCATTTCAGATGACATGAGAGCTAACTGGCAGGGTATTTATGACGATATGATAGATAGTACAGGTATCATGTTTTCCCGTCAGGTCACTAATTCTAAGAGGGTTACGCTGCACCTATTTAGTGACGCTAGCTCAGTGGCATATGGTGTAGCGGCCTATGCGGTTGGTGATGAGGTGAGTAGGTTAGTAATGGCCAAAGCTAAGGTGGCGCCTATTAAGTCCCTCACCATACCTAAGATGGAGTTGACTGCTGTTCTTTTCGCAGCTCGTCTCGCATGTTATATATGTGAGGCCTATGCGGACGAGCTGATTATAGAGAATGGATACCTCTGGTCGGACAGCCAGATAACCGTATGCTGGTTGTCTAGTAAAAAGATTTTGCCTATATATGTTCAAAATAGAGTTGATGAGATAAAATCATTAGTCCCCAGCACTCATTTTCGTTATGTGTCCACAGAGGACAACCCCAGTGATCTAGTCACCAGAGGGATTTCATATGTGTCCTTAGTTGCTTCTTCGCTTTGGTGGGGAGGGCCCACATGGCTACCTCACCAAATGCTATGGCCTGATCATGGCCCAATGGGGGGCTCAATAGGAGGGGACACCACTGTGGGTTGTAACATGAGTCAAGAAGGAACCCTGTCATTGCCAGTACCGGTTGCCCCTACTGCCATATTGACTTGGGACCGGTATAGCTCATATATGAAGTCATGGCATGTAATGGCATGGGTCCTTAGGTTTATTAAGACTCTTAAAGAGAAGACACAAGGGAATTATCAGGCAAAACCGGCTTACTTGACGGTGCCGGAATTAAGAGCAGCAGAGTCAGCCATGATTAAGGTAGCTCAGAGAGAAGCTTACTCTGAGGAACACCACTATTTGTCAAAAGGACAGGGCACACCAAGCAATATAGTGAAGCAGTTAGGCCTCTATATGGAGGGAGGCATGATACGCTGTAGAGGTAGGCTACACTTTTCAGCTTTACATGATAGCGCCAAGTACCCTATCCTTATCCCTAATAAACATCGTATAGCCACTCTCCTTTGTAATTTCTGCCACAAAGTGTGAAACCATAGTGGTGTTAGTTATGTTGTAAATTACATAAGGCAAAGATGGTGGATCCCCAAGATTAGACAGGTAGTAAAGAAAGCCTTAAGGGGATGTATCATCTGCAAGAGATTGCAAGGTACATCATACCGTGCTGTACAGGCCCCTCCATTGCCGGAGTTTAAGGTTCAGGAAGTGAGTCCTTTCCAGGTAACGGGGTTTGACTACACAGGTGCCTTGCCAGTAAAAGAGAAGGGGGGTACTGTAAGTAAACTATATGTAGTCTTATTCACCTGTTCAGTTACTAGAGCGGTCCATGTAGAGACGGTGTCTAACCTCTCCTGAGAATCGTTTTTGCATGCGTTCCGTAGGTTTAGTAGCAGGAGGGGTTACCCTGAGATTATGATGAGTGATGAGTAGCGGAGCCAGTACATTACGGGAGTTGATGGATGATGCAAGGTTAAAAGGTACTCTAGCGGAATTCAAGTGCGAGTGGCGGTTTATACCGGCCAGGGCGCCATGGTTCGGTGCCATATGGGAACGGGTCATTGGCATCCTAAAGGCTGGCTTGAGGAAGGTACTGGGTCGGGCATTGGTTACCACAGAGGAAATTAATACGGTATTACTGGAGCTCGAGGCCACAGTCAATGATCGCCCGCTTGGCTACAGCTACAGTGATCTTGAAGACCCTCTACCCATCACTCCTTCACAACTGGTTCATGGGAGGCGGATCAGAAGCATTCCAAGGCGGGAAGTCACGGATGAAGATCTCAAGGACACGACTTGGCGTAACAACGACTCCGTCAACCAACGCTTCCAATATGTTACAAAGCTCTCACATGACCTGTGGAAAAGGTGGTGCACTGATTATTTAATATCACTCAGGGAGCAACATCGTCACTTAATGATAAAAAGAGGGATAGCATCGCCGCAAGTTGGGGACGTCGTTCTAGTACATGATGACGGCCCCCGACTTTTTTTGCGTATAGGTCGGATAATGAAACTTCTTCGTGGTCCTGACCACGAATGTAGGGTAATTCAGGTAAAAACAGGAGCCGCTTTGACCACCAGACCGGTGGTTAAGCTATACCCACTAGTGATAGATTTAGAGGTAGTGGATGGCGACAGCAAGCCGAACTCTGATAATATCCTTCCTGCTACTGGAGCGGACCGAGGTGATACCCCTCAGAGGCCGTCACGTCGGGCTGCTTTGGGTTCCTCCCAGTTGTGGCGATCCATGATTGGGACGGGACAATTGTAAATACTTTGTATATAACTGGTGGCGAAGTATGTAGTGAATCCTAGCTGGTATATATACCGTAGTTTGAATTTCCCGGGTTCACGACAGCTGGTTCCTTTTTGTTTATACGCATTACTTTATTTATCTTTGTTGATAAGTATTACTGTGGTTGCACCAATTATATCTTAGTTTATTTTCCCTTATTATTTAATCACGGGGGACGATATAGAACCCTTAAATATATTTATAGTGTTACGATAAGAGGGAATCTCAGTACACTTCACACAGAGACTTCGTCCCGCTCACAACAAACCACCAGTTGCTGCCACATAACAACAGAACTTCACTGATCTACACCTACCGACATGTCCATCACCTAAGCTACACTCTTTGCATCACAGCTAAGTTCCTTTAATACTAGAAGTACTTCATAGATATTACTGGGACTACCACAGATAGCCTACATATACAATCTAACATGTAAGTCCAACGCCGACCGGTATCATATTTATAGCCTAGGCCAATTCATCTTCCCAGGTCTAATTATTTACTTTATATCCGTTTCTCCTCTACCCCCTTGGAATAATAAACAGGATAACGTGTAAGATAAACCCTTCAAATTGCTGGGAAATGTCTCAAAATTGGGTGACACATAGCAAGTAGTAGCATCTCTCCATACCACATATTCCACTCCTCCCTCGCCCTTTATACCCCTCCCCACTCCCTCCCTTAACTTGACCTTATATTTTGCACAGGTTCCAGTAGTTAACCCGTTAAGCGCAAGCTATTGGTAATGCACACCCTACCGCCAAGCAATGATATTAGGCTTCATTCCCGCCAAAAATCGTAATTTTCCGATAAATGTCGTTATTACTTATTCATATGCGCCTATTTTACGTTTAATATGAAGATATTAACATGTAACAGCAATAAAACAAGTGGGAATAGTATTTGGGGGGTGAAAAAGACAAATCATTGCCGACCTGCAGTCATGAAGTGTGAGGTGAACGAGACGTATACCCTCTCTCTCCGAAGCCTAGAGGCAGACTGAAGCCTCTCTCTCTCTCCCCACTCACTTGATAGGCGCAGGAGAACACCTTAGAACCGGGTTGGAGATATTGGCGCGGTAAATAAACCGATAAACAAGGGAATAAGAGGAAAAATAGGTGGTAATTGAAGGGGGGGGGGGGAGTTTTGACACAATGAGTAGGAGTGATAGGAGGTATGGAAGGGAATTATCTCACTTAATCACATATTCCTTTGTTTTAAGTGCTACTGGGGCCTTTTTATTTTTATTTTTTAGGCCTTGGATCTTAAGAGGTTCATCGCCTTTCACCACCAAAACCTCTTAAGAGTTTTCTCGACGTTCTCGGGTTAATTAGCTAAGCCCCCACCCGACCCTTTTCACTTCTAATCACCTCTTCCCTCCTCCCCCTCTATTCCTTCCTTTCCATCTAGTGCTGCGCTCACCACCCAAGGAGAGACGAAGACAACAACCCAAAACCGAGATGCACTACCAGAAGAAGAAGACACACCACAGCCCCGAGCAACAAAGGAGAAGAAGCGAGCCACACCTGCCCGCCAAATTAGAAAGAGAGCGCCCAGGCCCTTGTAGCTCTTAGCCCAACCACCCAGGCTGTGCCCATGCTGCGGGGATCGACCTCAAGACCTTTAAATAGACACCTTAACCCCCATGCCCTTCTTACTGCTAGATACCTCGCCCTGACTACGATGCTGAACGCGTGACTAGGTGAGTGAAAGCAGAGAGGGCAGACAGGGTGGGATTGGAGTAGCTGCCGATCTCTAGGTGCAATGTGATTTGCCAGTACACTGGTCAGTTCAATCTAACATAATCTAGCCCTATCCAATCTCCTGGTCTAAATCTATCTGCGAGTACACCGGTCAGTGTGGAGAGATTATAGACTTGTAGCTTCCTAGACTGTCCCTCTAGTCTAAGGATAGCAAGGAAGAATTGTATGGTAACGAAGGTTGTCTGTACGCTGGTCCATGCAGCTCTAGTTACCGTACAGATCCTGGGTATTGACCTACTGCCACTGCCAGTAAACTGGTCCGAGCAGTCAGTTAATTCTCAGCCCTGAGCTCTAGCTTGCTACCAGTACACTGGTCCATGTAGCCTGTTATAACTCGGCCGTGGGCATTGACCCTCTGCTTGTACACAGGTCTATGCAGTTGGTTAGTTCCAGCCCTTGGGTAGAGGTTTATTGCCAGTACCCTGGTCAGTGCAACAACCTAGACTTGAGTATGGAATTGCTAAGTTGCCAGTACACTGGTCAGTGCAACAACCTAGACTTGAGCATGGAATTGCTAAGTTGCCAGTACAGTGATCCGTGCTTCTAAGCAAGTTGTGTGGCCCTCCTGACCTATCCCCAGGATTGCAAGGAGTTCAGTGGGTGTCGAGACCTGCTGGAGGACGTCGCCGGAGAACCACTACCGATCCTGCCGTGGAACCTGACCAAGGACGCTGTCGGAGGACCACTACCTACCCTGACGTTGAAGCCACTAAAAGGAAGAGCTCAGATATGATCCATAGATGGTGGACCACAACTCAAGAACGAAGATTTAGCTTTGCTGAAGGCTGTATAACAGACCTTCCTTCTCACTAGATAGGCCTCTATAGTTGAGGATACAAACCACATATACTATTGTTGTTAGGTGAAATATTTTGTACATGGACTCATCGTGAGACTATCTATGAAAATATATTACCCTACAGCCCTACGCATCAACCAAGTGATTCACGTAAACTCAACCCCAGTGACACCAATCTCTTTCCGTGTCTCCGTGACAAAGTGATGCTTGATTTATTGTAATATATATAACTCTATCTAGAAGTGCTTTCGTGACCTGTTGTATCTATTTGTCAAGACTCCTAAGTGCGTTTTTTAGGATTCATATATATCCATGCTAAACTCTAACATCGAGAGCATTACTTGTGTATTATTTGTGTACTATTATTATTGCTTTAAAAGAGCCTAAACTCTGTCTTATCTATCTTTGCAATTCATCTTAGTTACAGGTCATATATATTTACATATCCACATTGTATATATTATGTTTACGTCGTTCAGTGTGTGAACAATTAGACAACTAAGCCATATAATATTTGTTACTTTTACTGATTATAATATCTATAAATGTCTTTGTGTATTGGGCTCACACTTCTGTATGTTTGTGTGCGTGTGTTTATGTGTACATTCATTTCCTGCCTAGTTGAGATTGAGTCCACAAAATAACCCAGTAAAAAATCATGGTATAATAATCATTTTATTAGTGGCCCCTCCATCATTGACAAATTTTATGGCCAATCTTTGAACCCCTGGCTCGCCGTTCAAACGACCCGCCTAGGAAATTAAAATGTAGAGATTGCCAAATCTTCATGAGCGAACGCTCAAGAACACTCACAGACTCGTCCGTATAATGATGTGGGTACCACTACTGAAAAACCAGAAAAACAAATTAAATAAGAAAATAAAAATATTAAACGTGATCTGGCGGAGTGCGCTTCTCATGCATCTGCTGTTATCCTTGCGCGTCCCTAGTCCCTTATCTGGGCTCTTGTGTCCTTCTTCTCCTAGGCATCGTGGGGTTTGGAGGTGTACACAGCCTCGCTTCGTTTGTCTCCTTCCTACGGCTTGTGAGTCTTTTGCTCATTTGTACATACTTGTGCTGAAGTTAGGGTAGTATTATAGATTAGCTAGGCTGTGTACACCATTCCAACTAGCCCTAGGAGTTGTCCCGTGGGTGTGTCCTCTGTGTTTCATTTCTATGAGTTAGTATAGGCATGAGGCTTCTTTTAGAGGATATGGGGCCCGCTTTTGGGCTACCCAATTGGGTGGGTTAAGTGGTATTCGTCTCATCGTGGGGGATCATGTGCGTTTCGAGTTGCCTCACGTAGTAAGGGGTTCGGCACATGTTCACGACGCTGATTACATAAGAACATAAGAAAATGGGAGTCTGCAGAAAGCCGATTGGCCTACACAAGGCCCTGTCACACCCAACCCTAATTATAAACCCAGCTTACTAACACCATTAGGACTGACCTGACCGAAACGGTCAGAGGTCAGAAAAACGGGGTTCTGCAAAGCGCTGATTGGCCCACACCTGACAGATCCCCCTCACACCCAACCCATCTCGTCCATATGCCTATCTAATGTTATCTTAAAGCTCCCTATCGTTCTCCTATTCCACCTATCTACAACTCTGTTACCAAACCAATATTTGCCTATATCTTTCTTGGAACGAAATTTATCTAATTTGAAACCATTTCTACGAGTTCTTTCGCTATCACTGAGCTTTAGTACATTTTTCATGTCCCCATTATTAATCCCACTTGAATACCTCTATCATATCCCCTCTAACTCTGCATCTCTCTAACGAATATAAGCCTAATTTCTTCAACCTTTCTTCATACGGATGATTTCTAATATTATGGATAATTGTTGTCATTCTACGTTGTACTCTCTCCAATGAATCTATGTCCATTCTGTAATAAGGACACCAAAATTGAACAGCATAATCCATATAGGGTCTCACTAATGACAAGTAAAGTTTTAAGATAACATCAGCAGTTCTGTTACTCAGACTCGTAGAGATGAACCCGAGAATTCTGTTTGCCTTGTTACGAACGCTTATATATTGTTTTCTAGGCTTCAAATAATTGCTAACAAACACACCTAGATCTTTCTCACAGTCTGAGTTTTCTAATTCCATATTGGCTAGTTTATATTTAATATTTGTATGCATCTTCCCTATCTTTAATACCTAGCATTTGTCAATGTTAAACTTCATCTGCCAATTTACTGACCATTCGTGTAAGGTATCTAGATCCCTTTGCAGGCACTCTATATCTCTATTTGAATAAATTTTTCTCCCCAGTTTGGCATCGTCTGCAAATTTACTTATCCTACTAGTTATACCTAAATCAAAGTCATTTATGTATATAACAAACAACAGAGGACCAAATACAGATCCCTGGGGGACACCACTTTTGACTGTTCCCCATTCTGTCTTGGTACCATTTATGTTGACTCTCTGCTTCCTACCAATTAGCCATGACCTAATCGATCATAACAACGCCCCACCTATTCCATTCGCCTCAACCTTTCTCATCAATCTCTCATGAGGGACTCATTCGAAAGCTTTTCTGAAATCTAAATATATAATATCATATGACTTGTCATTATCTACTGCCTCATATACCTCTGAGAAGAAGCTAAGCATATTAGTAAGGCAAGAACGTCCCTGAGTGAATCCATGCCGAGAAGAATTTATTAAGTTAAATGTTTCTAAGTGGTTTCTCATTTTCCAAGCAATAATTGACTCTAGTAGCTTTCCTATGATTGAAGTGGGACTATTAGGACGGTAATTGGATGCTATTGATTTATCACCTTTTTTGAAGATCGGAACTACATTTGCAAGCTTCCAAGCTTCTGGAACTATATCTGTTTCTAATGACTTGTTAAAAAGAAATGTTAATGGGTAACTTAACTACAGGCGATTTCTGTGGTTTCAGTCTGTCAATTTCCTTAAGCACATCATTTCTAATTATAGTAACCGTACTTAACCTATGTTCTATACTATCGCTATATACATTACAGACTTCTGGAATCTGTGCCAAAGTTTCATTGGTGAAAACGGATAGAAACTGACTATTTAATGTACTGCACATTTCTAAATTGATTGAGAGAGTGAGAGTGAGAACGGAGAAATGGATAGGCGATGAGCAGGGAGGTTTTAGGAAGGGAAGAGGATGTGTAGATCAGATGTTTACCCTGAATTGTGTTGTCGAGAAGTATCTGGAGAAGAAACAAAAGGTGTATGTTGCCTTTATGGACTTGGAGAAGGCCTATGACAGAGTGGATAGAGAAGGTTTGTGGAAAGTACTTAGAATATACGGAGTAGAGGGCAAGTTGCTGAAAGCAGTGAAGAGCATGTATGAGGGTGCAAAGGCGGCAGTACGTGTGGAGAGTGAGCAGAGCGAGTTCTTTGACCTGAATGTTGGTTTGAAACAGGGGTGTGTGATGTCCCCGTGGTTGTTTACTGTATATATGGATGGAGTCATGAAAGAAATACTACCAAGAGCAGTGGATGTTGGTGTATCGCTGAAAAGGGAGGGAATTGAGTGGAAGCTACCTATACTGCTGTTTGAGGATGATACAATTCTGATGAGTGATAATGAATGGGAGTTGCAGGGTCTGATAAATGAGTTTGGAACAGTGTGCGAAAAACGAAATTTGAAGGTAAATGCGGGGAAGAGAAAGGTTATGGTCTTCGAAAGGGGTGAAGTCACAGAGTGTGAGGTGAAGCTGAACGGTCAGGCTATGGAGATCGTCAACTCTTTTAAGTATCTGGGCAGTGTGTTGAGTAAAGATGGGACTATGGATGAAGAAGTGCGGGAGAGGGTACAACAGGGGAAGAGGGTTGTAGGAACACTAAAAGCAGTAACAAGAAATAGGGTGGTCAGTATGGAAGTGAAGAAGTCCTTGCATGATAGTTTGGTAATCCCGACACTGACTTACGGAAGCGAAGCATGGACATTGGTTGAGAGACTCAGACCAAGAGTGAGAGCAGTGGAAATGAATTACTTAAGGAGTGCATGCGGAGTTACATGGAGGGATAGAAAGACTAATGAGGAAGTAAGAAGGAGGTGTGGTGTGGAGGTAGATGTGCTGGAAAGTGTGAAAAGGAACAACTTGAGATGGTTCGGCCATATGGAACGTATGGAAAGCGAGAGAATGACGAAGAGGGTGTACGAGAGCGAGGTGGAGGGACAGAGAGGGAGAGGTAGACCGAATGAGAGGTGGAAGGATGGAGTGAGGAAGTACATGAACGAAGGCGGTGCTGGTTGGGGGGAGGGGCGTCGACTGACTGGGACAGAGGTGCATGGGGGCAGTTCGTTCGTGGCCACCCCTTCGGGGATCACGGCGTCAGGCAATAGATAGATAGATAGACATTTCTAAATAATGTTCTGTAATTTTCTCCTATCGAAGTTTTAAGGGGGCCTATTACATTTCTAACTTTAGATTTATATATTTGGTAAAAAGGTTTAGGGTTATTTTTTGAGTTGCTGGCAATCCTTATTTCATAATTTCTGTTTGCTTTCCTAATTTCCTTTTTGACCCGTCTTGATAGTCCGATATTAAATAAGTAGGTGATTTTCGCCTTTCTTAATTTTTCTATATATTCCTTTCTTTTTTCCTATAAGATCTATTAGTTTATTATTCATCCATTTTGGTTGGTTCTGTGTCGATCTAAATCTTCTTTTGGGGATATATTCATTTTGCGCATTGTGAAGTGAAGAAATAAACTGCTCATATGTAGCTGTCAAGTTTAACTCTGGCTTATCCTTACTTAATTGTTTAACAATAGGGTCCACCCTTAAAGCTCTTCTTATCCCACCGTAATCGGCTATTCTGAAATCTTGGATAAGTGACGGATTCTCTTTAGCATTTCCTGTCCATTGTATATTAAAATAAATAGATTTTTGATCGCTATTTCCTAGTTGGTCCCCTATCTCAACATTATTTATCATATGTTCATTTTTACTGAGAACTAATCAAGGATATTATTACCTCAAGTCGGCGAGTTAATGAATTGAAATAAAAAAATATCTTGTACCTCAATAAACTCTTCAGAATCTGAGTCGCCGATTTGATGCTGCCAATCTATCTTCGGAAAATTATAATCCCCCATAATGCACACATTGCTAAACCTTGATGCTATTTTCACTTCCTGCCATAAAGATTTACCTTCATTTCTACTTATATTTGGTGGTCTATAAATTACTCCAATAACTATGGTCTCGCTAACTTCGCTAACCTCTACCCAAGCACTTCCGTTATCATTATTTAGTCTAATACCTGATTTAGTATAGCATTTTAATGAACTCCTGACAAACACTGCTATTCCGCCGCCGTTCCTACTTGTTCGATCATATTTAAACAACTATATCCTGGTATATCAAATTCTGCTAAAAAATGCTTGGATTCTGTATTAATCCATGTTTCAGTAAGCGCTATTATGTCTATATTTTCATTGCTAGCAAGTGCTCTAAGTTCGTCCATTTTTTTACATAAACTCCTACAATTTGTGTAATATAATCTCAATGTATTTCTTTTACTGGTGTCTGGTGGACCTATTTTTCTGCTATTAGTATATATTTACCTGTTGTTTACCTGCCGTGGGCTGGGTAGGGACAAGAGGCCCAGCTGTTTCCCAGCACCTTAACTAGTAAAAGCAGTCACCACCTGCTGCCAGACGATCATCATTGGTTCTCTATGCCAGTAGGCCAGGCGGAAGGGGTCCTTAAGTGCATATTATATTTTCTGAGTGCCCCTAAACTTTTGTTGTGTCAGTTAGCTGAGCCATTTAGTTCTCCTACACAGTTTCAAATAGATAAAGATTTCAAAATGAGACAGAGAGCCTGGGGGCTGTAATCGCAGTTTCTACTTAGTCGTCAATTAGCTGATTCATTGGCTAGGATGACTGAGTCAGTGATGGATCCCAGTACTCACAAGGCGCTATCTCTGACTAGGCACCTCTTGTTGCAGAATGCTGTTCAGTCCCTTGAGGATGTTCGTACAGCTTTGTTTGAGGCTGTACGAATACGTCAAGATCTGATGAGATAGGCAGACGTTTAATATTATCTGATGTATTTACCGCAACTCTTGCCTCCACAGATGCCTGGCGCACCGTTAATTGTTTGTTGGACTCTAGCCGTCCCATTGCTTCTAAACAGAAGAGTGGGTCAGCCACTAAGGCACAGCATTATAAGAGTCAATTTCGTGGCACGTTTAAGTCACCGCAGTCCAGCAAGACGCAACCTCGCCCCGGAAGCAGTGGCACAGCTAGAGGCCGCGGTCAGCGCAGGGGTAAAGGGAGGTGGTTTAGTGGTCAATCTAAGGGAAAACAAGCAGGCAATGATAGTAAAGCCTCTCGCCCCGCTAGCAGTCATAGTGAGTCAACTCCCTCCCAATAAAAAAACTGAAGCACCACGAAGTTCTCTCACTACCTGGGCCGCGAAAAAGGCACGTTGGATCCGAGTCCAGCTCTGCCGGACAATGACCAGTCTGGAGACTGGCGATTTCTGGGTATGTTGCCGGGCATGGCCTCGGGGGATATGGGCAAGGACAGTGGTTCGCAAGGGCATCTCGTGGAGGTGGTCTCGGCGACCGTGTTTACGTATCTCAGTAGAATCAATTCATGTTTCATTAGAAGTGGGATTCCTTATCCGGGAGATGGTGGTAAAGCAAATCATTGTTCCAATAATTTCAACTCAACCCATCTACACATCCCGGTTATTCCTGGTGCCAAAAAGGGACAGCATTCAGATGAGGCCGATCATAGATCTGTCTTCTCTGAATCGCTTTATTCACAATCAGTCATTCAGGATGCTGACGGTGAATCAGATCAGGCTGACACTGCCGCCGCAAGGTTGGATGTGTTCCTTAGATCTGTCAGATGCCTACTGGCACGTCCCTATAAACAAACGAATTCAAAAGTACCTAGCTCTGCGCGAAGGGAATCAGACGTTTGCTTTTCAAAGGATGCCCTTTGGTCTAAATCTTGCACCTCGCATATTCACCAAACTAGTCCGACAGGCTTTGCTACCATTGCTGAAAATAGGAATCATGATTTTCTGGCACCTAGATGGTTGGTTAATAGTAGCGAATTCCAAAATTGCATGCCTAGAAAATTCACATCAGGTCATTTCTCATATCACAACTCTGGGTTTCAAGGTGAACTTGGCAAAGTCCAATTTGACTCCCACGAGGGCTATCCAGTGGGTGGGTCTCCAGCGGGATAACGATCTCTGAGTCAGAGTGTAGACAACAGACAGAGGTTTCGCAAGAAACTCTTTCGGTTTCTGCACTCTCTGATTACCACGAAGAGAGTTTGGGAGTCTCTCGTAGGGTCACTCAACGGGATTAGGTTGACGGTTCCGTTAGGTCGTCTAAAGGTCAAAAGGCTAATTTTGGAGGGAAACAAGTGCTTTCCGTTGTTGCCGGCGGAAACACAATGGCAAATTTCGAAATTAATCCAAAACCTGCTGGCAGCCTGGGTGAAGCCCATGGTATGGACAACTCCGCCGACAGTCTGGATCGACACAGACGCGTCGGGTACCCTGGGATAGGGGTACCAGTCGAACCTGGGCCATCAAGGTCAGGGTGTATGGTCCAGGTACAATGACCTTCATATTAACGCCAAAGAATTATTAGTCCCTCTCTTCTTTTTGCAGGAGCATGGCTCCACATTAGCGGAAAAGTCAATAGCCTTCAGGATGGACATCTGAATGCGGTGTCATGCGGTGTCATGCAAGGGTCAGCGAGATCTCGATTGTTACAAGGGTTGTCGGAAAAAATCTTTCCGCTAGCCGAAAAGCTAGAGATTTATCTTCATACAACACATCTCCCCGGCGTAGCGAATGCCTGGGCAGATGCTCTGTCTCAGCGACAGAGCACTCTAGTAGAATGGTCTCTCAAGCAAAACATCTTTCAAGAGATGATTGCAGAGCCATACCAACCACAATTGGACTTGTTCGCATCAGAGACAACTCCCAAGTTGCCTCAGTTCCTTACACGCCGGACAAAGACCCCAGCGGGAGGACCAGACGCTTTTATGGTGGACTGGAAAAAATAGAACTCCATTTATCTGTTTCCGCTTCCAGACGGATCTTTAATGTTTTTAATTTTAATTTAATTTAATTTAATTTCTCCATACAATGCTGGCTTGCTATCGCTCGCCAGGAAGAAATTGACACCTGGATGGGGATAAATGTCTTAAAACAGTTGGCTGAACGGGGCCGAATGGATGCAAGCCAGGGAAAGAGAGAAAAGGAGATAAAGATAAAAAAAAAAAGCCAGTGACCCCCCTTAAATATTAAACACGGAATAATAAGAAACCAATCAATAAATATTTATGTTAATAAATAAAGGAGATAGATAGATACAGTAGATAGATAGATATATAGGGAGGAGGGGGAAAAGGTAGTTAGGTCCATGCAATCGATAACGTATGCGAAAAAATAAGAAATAGATGTAACTTTCTGACCTTTCTTTCTCTACATTAATATCATTAAATCTGATCTTCAAATTTTGTAACCATTATCCTTAGGGATGAGGGTGGGAGGGGAGGAGAATGGATTGTATAGGATAGGTGGGGATGTAAAAGGATGGGACTGGAAAGGATATTTGAGAGTTGGGGAGATAAAGGGAAAGGAGAGGAACGAAAGGGGTGGAAGAAGGTAGAACAGGAATGCAGAAGGGAGAGTATAATAGAGGAAAGGAGGGGAGCATCTTGGCAAGGAGAGAGAGGAAGGGGGTCATGGTGTAAGGAGGAGAAGGTAGTGAACTGGCAATTGTTCTTGGTAACCGCCGCATTTGTGGGGACCATTACCGCTAGCATGCGCATACTTGTGCAGGTAAATTGTGAGTGGATGAGGCAGCAATTATAGACGGTGTATGCCTCCCTAACACCTGCAGCTGTCTGCTTTATGTCTGCAGCTGTCACAGGCATGGCGTAGACATGTCCGTTGGATTTCCACGTCATATTTTCGGTCGCATAATAATTTCAAGCATTCTTGAATTTGTCAGGCTACTTCCTGAGCCATCTCAGCTCAACATGGTTTACCACGGATAGCACAGACTGTGGTGCCGATGTGATACAGGACATACACGATTGCCTTAATCCACAGAGGTCATCGTTAACATTGGGAAGATGTGAAAGGGCTTTAGTAAGAGCAAGAATTTCTGTTATGAAAACCGCACAGGATACAGACAAATGCCCCCCACAGACTTGCTAGTGTGAATGTTGTTAGTTTTAATATGCGTGCAAATGAAGTGGCTGAGATGTGACAAATGGGATGCCTGCTGTGCCCAGGAAACACTCTGGAAATGGTATGGGGCACAGTGGATTGTTGAAAAAAGAAAATATATAGGATCTACTGGAAGGGGGTTGAGACTGATAAAGGAGGAGTGGGTGTTCTGGTGGCTGAAGAGTGGGTGGAAAGTGCTTCAGATTACGAGAGTTAGTGAAAGGCTGATTGTTTTGAAGTTGAAAGTTGGTGAAAGAATTCTGAATGTGATATCTGCATATGCCCTACAGGCTGGCCTACAGAAAGAGATAAAAGAGGACTTCTGGAATGACACCGTCAGTGTCATTTCAGGCCTCTCGGAGAATAAAATAACAATCCTGGGAGTAGACCTGAATGGTCACGTGGGAGCATCTGCAGATGGATACGAGGGAGTACATGTTGGAAATGGTTACGGAAGGAGGAATCTGGAAGGCGAATATATACTGGAGTCCTGCGTTGCACTCAACATGGTTGTGTGTAAAACGAAGTTCAAGAAAAGACAGAGCCATCTAGTCACATATAACTCTGGGGTCACAAGTAGCCAGATAGATTACTTCTTGGTTAACAGGAAAGACTAGAAACTGGTTCGGGATGTAAAGGTCATTCCGAGTGAAGAATGTATCCCCCAGCATAAGCTACTTGTGTGTGACATGAGCTTATACAGAGATCCTGAGCGCAAGAAGGTATACATGCCCAAAATGAGAGTGTGGCTGCTGAAGAACAAGGAAGTTAGGCATAGGTTTCATAGTGAATGAAATCATAGTGAATGAAATGACAATGACCAGTCTGGAGACTGGCGATTTCTGGGTATGTTGCCGGGCATGGCCTCGGGGGATATGGGCAAGGACAGTGGTTCGCAAGGGCATCTCGTGGAGGTGGTCTCGGCGACCGTGTTTACGTATCTCATTAGAATCAATTCATGTTTCATTAGAAGTGGGATTCCTTATCCGGGAGATGGTGGTAAAGCAAATCATTGTTCCAATAATTTCAACTCAACCCATCTACACATCCCGGTTATTCCTGGTGCCAAAAAGGGACAGCATTCAGATGAGGCCGATCATAGATCTGTCTTCTCTGAATCGCTTTATTCACAATCAGTCATCATTCAGGATGCTGACGGTGAATCAGATCAGGCTGACACTGCCGCCGCAAGGTTGGATGTGTTCCTTAGATCTGTCAGATGCCTACTGGCACGTCCCTATAAACAAACGAATTCAAAAGTACCTAGCTCTGCGCGAAGGGAATCAGACGTTTGCTTTTCAAAGGATGCCCTTTGGTCTAAATCTTGCACCTCGCATATTCACCAAACTAGTCCGACAGGCTTTGCTACCATTGCTGAAAATAGGAATCATGATTTTCTGGCACCTAGATGGTTGGTTAATAGTAGCGAATTCCAAAATTGCATGCCTAGAAAATTCACATCAGGTCATTTCTCATATCACAACTTTGGGTTTCAAGGTGAACTTGGCAAAGTCCAATTTGACTCCCACGAGGGCTATCCAGTGGGTGGGTCTCCAGCGGGATAACGATCTCTGAGTCAGAGTGTAGACAACAGACAGAGGTTTCGCAAGAAACTCTTTCGGTTTCTGCACTCTCTGATTACCACGAAGAGAGTTTGGGAGTCTCTCGTAGGGTCACTCAACTGGATTAGGTTGACGGTTCCGTTAGGTCGTCTAAAGGTCAAAAGGCTAATTTTGGAGGGAAACAAGTGCTTTCCGTTGTTGCCGGCGGAAACACAATGGCAAATTTCGAAATTAATCCAAAACCTGCTGGCAGCCTGGGTGAAGCCCATGGTATGGACAACTCCGCCGACAGTCTGGATCGACACAGACGCGTCGGGTACCCTGGGATAGGGGTACCAGTCGAACCTGGGCCATCAAGGTCAGGGTGTATGGTCCAGGTACAAAGACCTTCATATAAACGCCAAAGAATTATTAGTCCCTTTCTTCTTTTTGCAGGAGCATGGCTCCACATTAGCGGAAAAGTCAATAGCCTTCAGGATGGACATCTGAATGCGGTGTCATGCGGTGTCATGCAAGGGTCAGCGAGATCTCGATTGTTACAAGGGTTGTCGGAAAAAATCTTTCCGCTAGCCGAAAAGCTAGAGATTTATCTTCATACAACACATCTCCCCGGCGTAGCGAATGCCTGGGCAGATGCTCTGTCTCAGCGACAGAGCACTCTAGTAGAATGGTCTCTCAAGCAAAACATCTTTCAAGAGATGATTGCAGAGCCATACCAACCACAATTGGACTTGTTCGCATCAGAGACAACTCCCAAGTTGCCTCAGTTCCTTACACGCCGGACAAAGACCCCAGCGGGAGGACCAGACGCTTTTATGGTGGACTGGAAAAAATAGAACTCCATTTATCTGTTTCCGCTTCCAGACGGATCTTTAATGTTTTTAATTTTAATTTAATTTAATTTAATTTCTCCATACAATGCTGGCTTGCTATCGCTCGCCAGGAAGAAATTGACACCTGGATGGGGATAAATGTCTTAAAACAGTTGGCTGAACGGGGCCGAATGGATGCAAGCCAGGGAAAGAGAGAAAAGGAGATAAAGATAAAAAAAAAAGCCAGTGACCCCCCTTAAATATTAAACACGGAATAATAAGAAACCAATCAATAAATATTTATGTTAATAAATAAAGGAGATAGATAGATACAGTAGATATATAGATATATAGGGAGGAGGGGGAAAAGGTAGTTAGGTCCATGCAATCGATAACGTATGCGAAAAAATAAGAAATAGATGTAACTTTCTGACCTTTCTTTCTCTACATTAATATCATTAAATCTGATCTTCAAATTTTGTAACCATTATCCTTAGGGATGAGGGTGGGAGGGGAGGAGAATGGATTGTATAGGATAGGTGGGGATGTAAAAGGATGGGACTGGAAAGGATATTTGAGAGTTGGGGAGATAAAGGGAAAGGAGAGGAACGAAAGGGGTGGAAGAAGGTAGAACAGGAATGCAGAAGGGAGAGTATAATAGAGGAAAGGAGGGGAGCATCTTGGCAGGGAGAGAGAGGAAGGGGGTCATGGTGTAAGGAGGAGAAGGTAGTGAACTGGCAATTGTTCTTGGTAACCGCCGCATTTGCGGGGACCATTACCGCTAGCATGCGCATACTTGTGCAGGTAAATTGTGAGTGGATGAGGCAGCAATTATAGACGGTGTATGCCTCCCTAACACCTGCAGCTGTCTGCTTTATGTCTGCAGCTGTCACAGGCATGGCGTAGACATGTCCGTTGGATTTCCACGTCATATTTTCTGTCGCATAATAATTTCAAGCATTCTTGAATTTGTCAGGCTACTTCCTGAGCCATCTCAGCTCAACATGGTTTACCACGGATAGCACAGACTGTGGTGCCGATGTGATACAGGACATACACGATTGCCTTAATCCACAGAGGTCATCGTTAACATTGGGAAGATGTGAAAGGGCTTTAGTAAGAGCAAGAATTTCTGTTATGAAAACCGCACAGGATACAGACAAATGCCACCCACAGACTTGCTAGTGTGAATGTTGTTAGTTTTAATATGCGTGCAAATGAAGTGGCTGAGATGTGACAAATGGGATGCCTGCTGTGCCCAGGAAACACTCTGGAAATGGTATGGGGCACAGTGGATTGTTGAAAAAAGAAAAGATATAGGATCTACTGGAAGGGGGTTGAGACTGATAAAGGAGGAGTGGGTGTTCTGGTGGCTGAAGAGTGGGTGGAAAGTGCTTCAGATTACGAGAGTTAGTGAAAGGCTGATTGTTTTGAAGTTGAAAGTTGGTGAAAGAATTCTGAATGTGATATCTGCATATGCCCTACAGGCTGGCCTACAGAAAGAGATAAAAGAGGACTTCTGGAATGACACCGTCAGTGTCATTTCAGGCCTCTCGGAGAATAAAATAACAATCCTGGGAGTAGACCTGAATGGTCACGTGGGAGCATCTGCAGATGGATACGAGGGAGTACATGTTGGAAATGGTTACGGAAGGAGGAATCTGGAAGGCGAATATATACTGGAGTCCTGCGTTGCACTCAACATGGTTGTGTGTAAAACGAAGTTCAAGAAAAGACAGAGCCATCTAGTCACATATAACTCTGGGGTCACAAGTAGCCAGATAGATTACTCCTTGGTTAACAGGAAAGACTGGAAACTGGTTCGGGATGTAAAGGTCATTCCGAGTGAAGAATGTATCCCCCAGCATAAGCTACTTGTGTGTGACATGAGCTTATACAGAGATCCTGAGCGCAAGAAGGTATACATGCCCAAAATGAGAGTGTGGCTGCTGAAGAACAAGGAAGTTAGGCATAGGTTTCATAGTGAACTGGAGGAAATTAATAGAAATAAGGAAGATAGGCCTAGCAATGTGACTAGTCAATGGAATTTCCTTAAGCATAGCCTTCTCACTGCCACTGACCAAGTCTGTGGGAAAGCAAAGGGTCACCCCAGGAATAAGACCTCCTAGTGGTGGAACGATGAGGTAGAACATGCTGAGAAAGAGAAAAGGAGATGCTTCAAAGCATGGAAGGAGGGAGGCAGTAAGGAGGATAACCAGGCAGCTAAACAAACTGCCAGAAGAGTTATTTACAAATGCTAAAAAAGGCATTAACACTCAAGCCGCGGCTCTCGACTTAAGTTGGGTGAGAGAACCATGGCCTATCCAGCGGGTCCCGACTTAAGTAGCAAGGGATGTTGAGCACATTATCGGCTCTGAGAGAGAGTCCACGCGGTGGGAGGACCGCAGACGGGCTCTGACCGCTTGGCCTGAGCCTAGCGAGGTAACTGGGGTCCCTACCATAACCCTACACATGCCTGGCCTCGCAAGGCAAGGTAATATCTCGGGAATTTACCGTATTTTAGAGTTTTTGCACTCGTGTTGCAACATCATTGCAAGCGAACCCGTGGTCGTACAAGGATGATACAGGTGTCATTGGAAAGCTCTATTATCGCTCTTTCACGGATACATAATTGTATTACGCTCTGACTCTTGTTTATGCATGAAAAAGAGCATGGAATGATGCTCGTTTAGGGTAAATATGCCCGCCTGGCAGGTACTAGAAGTTACAAATATCCCCGTCCGGAAGGAGTTAAGGAACTGGAGCCGGATACTCAAAACTATTTAGGACATCCTATCTCGTCCTATCTCACTTTGGGCGCCCTAACTGCTCCAGTATGCTTATGACGCTATACTCAAAACAGTTAAGACGGCATACTCAAAAGCTGTGGACAGCCATTTTGTAAAAAATTAGGATGTCCTGACTTAGGGTAGGTCGGGGGCTACTCTAACTCGACTTAAGACACCCAAGAGCGGGAAAAATATTGATTTTGGAATCCGTTATTTAGGGTGTACCTCCAAACATTGGCCGAGACTCGGCATGGATTAAATATGGCCGGCCTCAAAGCGACTCTAGCCTATTTTAATCGTTATTTAAGGAGGCTATGGAAATAACTGGTGTAATTAATGGTTACAGCGTAACATTTTGTAATGGAACTTGTGGTCTTATACCGTTTTGGTCGCTTTTTAAGGCTTGAGAGAATGTATATTACATCTCACTATACTAGGAATCATTATAGCCATCTCTCATATAATTTTAAGGTGTTTTAGTTACAGTGTCTCTATATTTATGTGTGGGACTGTACATCCTTGGCGGTGGCTCAACCCTACGAGTTCATGACTCAGAATGCCTTCTCACGCTTTTAGCTTACTCTTGCATCTTTGAGCACCAGCGAATGTACACATGGATCGGAAGTAAAGATCACGTGTTGGAGGTGTGCATGGAGATGTGTAGGAGAGGTTAGAGGTGTGGAGAGGTTTTGACTTCAGATAGACTCTAACCTTGTGCACGACAATAAGCCCTCAGAGATTCCCTCTCAATATAGGGAATTCTCTGTCATATATAATATTAGTACATCTGTATACTCTTTCAGTTGTTACTTAATAAAGTTGGTTTGGATACCACATTCCTTTAATTTCCCCTTTACCTATATAAAACATGTATAAGGTATAAGTGGGATGGTGGCGGCGATACAATTATCTATAATATCTATCTATCAACGAGCAGAGGACAGAGAGCTGAAATCTACCTACAACTTCAACCTACAAATAACCTATATATAACCCAGTGAGATTGACACCTTAAGTCCCCTTACTTGGAGTTAAAAGGTTAACCCTTATCATAAATATAGGATCGAACATTTGGTACGTCTTCCTAAACTTTACACCTTGTAACATGTATCTAAACATAGCGAAATAAAAGGATACTCTCCAAGCCTATGATTCTGTGATTTGACTTGATTAACCCTTTCAATAATGGAATTACTTGTGTAATATGTACTCAATATACTGGATTTGGGGCTCATGACCTTTATGAAGTAGCATAGGCTATTGGTAACTTCACACACTGGGATTTTGGCCTTTATGAAGTAGCATAGGCTATTGGTAACTTCACACACTGGGGTTTTGGCCTTTATGAAGTAGCATAGGCTATTGGTAACTTCACACACTGGGGTTTTGGCCTTTATGAAGTATCATAGGCTATTGGTAACTCCACACACTGGGGTTTTGGCCTTTATGAAGTAGCATAGGCTATTGGTAACTTCACACACTGGGGTTTTGGCCTTTATGAAGTAGCATAGGCTATTGGTAACTTCACACACTGGGGTTTTGGCCTTTATGAAGTATCATAGGCTATTGGTAACTTCACACACTGGGGTTTTGGCCTTTTGAGTGGTGGATATTGAGTTTAGCCTTGGTCAAATTAGGCCTAGCCTATATGTATTTCTATTTTACAATCTTTACTTACCTTTTACGATTTGAAAAATTAGTTAGTTGTTTCATTATGCAATTGCATGCATTTTTACCCATTTTCCAAGATATTAAAATACAACCCTACTAGTGTGGAGGACTATAGCCTATGAAAATCGGGAAATGTGGTATTAATAAAAGCACATAGGCCTATAAATAATGTATATGGTGTCTAGGCCTAGAGAGACTTTTGATACAACTTACTTTGTTTGATTTATGGAGAGATAAGCGAGGAGGCTTTGCCCACCTCAGGGCCCTCACCCCCCATGACTTAATGTCATCCTCATATATATTACCAGCAGGGGAAAATAACAACAGCCGAATTAGACGCGAATGTAACTGCGAGTGTGCGACTATGTAAACAAAGCCCGTTAACACAATTTTTACCAAAAAAACTAACCTAAGTTAACTTACTTTAACCTACCCTAGGTAAGGATGGAGGAATTCGGGCGTATCGCCTGCCTATTTTGACTGCCGTGGAAACCATCTATTTTGACTGCCGTGGAATACAATAATAGGTTAAAGGGGGACTTTGCCCTCTCTCACCCCCCCATGACTTATAATCATCATATAATTGCCAGCAGGGGGCAAAATACCTCTTCCCCTAACCTGGTGACAAACTATAAATGGGACTTCTGGGAAAATAAACTATCCTAACTTAATCTGGACTAGGCCTAGCCTAATACGCTGCAAACTACTGTACACAAATTGAGTTGATGGGAAAATATAACCTAGCAGAATCTAATAGCCTATAGCCTAGACCTACTATACACAATGTAAATGGTCCTTATGGAAAGAAAAACAAATCATGAGAATTCTACCTAGCCTAAACACAAGCCTACATCATTCACTTCCTCAATCAGTAGCCATCCCTTGCTCCCTCAAAGGGTAGGGAGACTCGGCAAGAGACACAACAAAATAAAAAGAGGTGACAGTGGAAGAGCATACAGTAACAGTTTGCCTGCAAAAAGCAAGCACACAAGCAAGCCTACGAATGGATCAGCAAGCCTTCACTTAGTTTCACTTCCTCAACATCTCTCAAAAACATTGTTAAGGGATAAGTATAGGAAATTGGACGATTTATTATATATATATATATATATATATATATATATATATATATATATATATATATATATATATATATATATATAGATACATAGGCAACACATAAGGTAATGCAACAGCTGGGTAGTTCTCTCTGCCACAGTGGCGTTTGTTTATTTTGATCAGCTGAGATTAATGTCCCGTGATTGGTTGATCCACCCAAACAATGGGATATAAGGAGCCCCGTGATTGGCTGAACAACATAAGGCACCCTAGAAGATTTAGGACAATTTAGGAGTTCCTAACCATTTAGGAACAGGATAGGACATCCTAAATTTTGTTTGTGTATGCAACTTAAGACAAGAGATAAGTTGTCCTAACCTGTTCCTATCTTAGGGCGCCCTAAGTCAGTTAGGAAGTCCTAAGTGTCCAAAGTTAGGACAGTTTTGAGTATCCGGCCCCTGGTCCTCAAACAAGTGTGTAACACGGACAATCCCATTGGGATCTTCAACCTAGCTAGGCGAGTTAAAATTTACAGTAGGGATATTATCGGTAAACAGTGTGTTAGAAACGATAATGGAACGATTGTGTATGCAGAAGATAAAATCAGAGAAGCATAGAAGGCACACTATGAACGATTGCTAAATGTAGAGTTTGAATGGAATAAGGAACAGCTTAGTATCGAAAAAACAATATCTGGACCCCCTCCTTTGATAGCACAAGCTGTAGTGAGCGTCACAATCAATAAAATGAAGGACGGTAAAGCTTCAGGGTGCTCTGACATTGTCGCTGAGATGATAAAAGCCTCAAGAGAGACTGGTGTCAGCTTAGTCACTGAGATGATATAAAACATTATTAAAGAGGAGAATATCTCCGACGATTGGCACAAAAGTGTAAAAGTAAATATATACAAAGGAAAGGGGGATGCGCTAGATATAGCTAATTATAGGGGCCTGAAAATGCTTGATAAAATCATGAAGGTCTGTGAGAGAGTCTTTGAGGGTTTGATCAGGCAAAGCATCTCCATTGATGATAATGCAGTTTGGTGTTATGCCAGGACATAGTACAACCGTTGCTATCTTCATAGTCAGTAAATACAAGAAAGATACTTACTAAAAGGCACGGATCTTTACTTTGTGTTGGTAGAACTAGAGAAGGCCTTTGACAGGGTGCCTAGAGATGTTGTGCAGTGGGCTATGAGAAAACTTGGTGTGGAAGAGTGGCTGGTGCGTGTGATAATGAAGATGTATTAAGAATCGCGACTTGACTTGCGGTGAGGATGAAAGGTGTACTGAGTGAGGAGTTCACAGTCCGTGTTGGAGTTCATCAGGGTTCAGTGTTAAGCGCCCTCCTCTTTATTATGGTCCTGGAGGCACTGTCTAGAGATCCGGACTCCGGTGGGAACTGCTTTATGCAGACGATTTAGTCCTAATAGCTGACAATGTGCAAGATGCTGCAGCCAAATTCAGAAGATGGAGAGAGGGCATGGCGAGCAAGGATTTAAGAGTCGATATTAACAAAACCAAGGTTATGCATTATAGATTGAGACAAGGCAAAGTGGAAAAGAGCAGTGAATACCCATGTGCAGTGTGTGGAAAGGGTGTGGGCGGTAACTCGATTCGGTGTAGCATCTGTCGATGTTGGGTGCACCATAGGAGTAAGCGCTGTAGTTGAATAAAAGGACCCCTGCCAAAGGATAAGTCAGAAATCGAGAAATTTGAGTGCGTAGTGTGCGTAGTGTACAGGCTCTCAGCCTATGCCCGAGAGGGAGTAGTTGGAATATAGAAAACAAATAAAAAATAAAAAAAGGGCGAGCTTGTATTAACCCGTGGAGCCCCGGCTAGTTTTGTAATGTTTGCCCACCAGAACCCGGCCGGTTTTCAAAAAATGGTTTTATTCCAGAAACAATAGCGAATGGGTTAGGAATGAAGGAAAAACCACGAAAAACCGCTCACAAAGCTTAAAAAATGGTCCTACAGAGCCCCCGAAAACGGATTTTATAAGAGTAAAAAATTGAAGGCAATTATCCCAAAAAAACAGGTTATTGCGCGCTCGCGCGCACGCACGTGGACTTTGAGAGTTTTCAACCATCGGCACGGTTGCGTGGGATACGTACACTGTTCCCATACAAATCTGAGCCCTCTTGAGTGGCTACACCTGAGGTTACGGTCGGCGCAATTAGGGTGACGCGCCAGGCGCGTCTCTGGGGCTGTGCGTTACATACATCGCCGACGCGTCAGGCGCGTGGCTGGGGCTGTACGGGTTAAATGATGATCCTGTGGCTGGGAATTTTGGAAATGAGTCATTGGAGCTGGTGGACAAGATTTGTTACTTAGGAGATACCATTTCTGCCGGTGGTGGGGCCGAGGCTACCACTGTCACTAAAATTTGATGTGGCTGGGGGAAGTTCAGAGAACTGCTGCCAATTCTGACCATGAAAAGAATGCCTCTCCCCCTGAAAGGAAAGCTGTATGCCTCATGTGTTAGAAGTGCAATGATGTATGCCTCAGAAACATGGGCCGTTAAAGTAGAGGATGTCAATAGAATGGAACATAATGAGATGAGAATGGTGAGATGGATGTGTGGGGTCCAAACTGCAGGATAGAATAACAAATGATCAGCTGAGGAAACGTTAAGGTATAAAGAGTATTAGCGAGGAGATGCGTACAAGTAGACTAGGATGGTATGGGCATGTGGAGAGAATGGATTAGCACAATTGGGTGAAAAGATGCAGATCTGTGATTGTGGCGGGAGCTGCACCAAGGGGTGGACTGAGGAAGACCTGGGATCGGATTATACGTGCTGATCTCAAATAAAAAAAACTTGGCAAGTGAAGCAGCCCTTAACCCGTTGAGACCCAGCGTCGCACGTGTTGCGTCGGCAGTCTTTGATCACCAACTCCCAGCGACGCATCACGTGCGTCCGACATATAAAAAACACTTACGTGGCTCGTAAGGTAGGAAATGGCGGGAGAATAGGAGGGGGCTGTACCGTAGTGTGTGGGGGAGCCGGGCCAGTAGGTGTGAGCGGGCCGAGACAGCCGCGCGGCTGGTGGTGGTGGGCTTAGTGGGGATAGTTTACACCCCTAGTTTACCGCCACTTTGAACCTTCATTACTCCGGTCGTATGGGAGCTAGAGGCTTGAGATTTATGTGAGATACTCCTTAGGATGTATGCCGTACAATGCCATACTCAGTTTTTACCCTAGTGCTCCCGGGCGGGTGGTCATGCGGGGGAGACGAACTATTGAAACCCCCCCCCCCCCCCCCCCAAATGACCGAAATGAGTTTTTTTTTATTTGTGTGTTCATTTCTCACCATTCTCTTCCATTTTGGCTCAACAAATTTTTTTGAAGCTCCCCCCCCCAACCCCCCACCGGCCCCCCCCCAAAACAAAATTTCAGAGGTGATTTTTTTTTGTTTTTTTTTTTCATTTCTCATCCTTGTCTTCCATTTTAGCAAACAAAAAAAATAAATGAAAATGGCTTGGGACTGGGGTGAACAAAATATTATAACTAGCCGGGGCTCAACGGGTTAACAGGGTTGCATGGAACACCGCCATTAGGACAAGAGACTGAAACTGCACGTATGTGTGGAGCACTGATCAGTCTTAAATATAATGTTCTTGACCGACTATCCTGAGTCACTAAATAATAGATGCGCTTTATTGGGCAAAATTTTCAAAAAAGTTTTAGACTATTGATGCACTAAACATACCAAAAGTTGAAGTATAGCTTTCATTTGGTTAGAATAGCAGGAGCTATATAGTTAGAAATAGTGTTAGGTTCTGATAGCCAGATCAATGATAGTTGCATATACGTCATTACCTAAGAGTTTTTGAGAGGTTATCTGTAGCGTATGTAATCGATAGCCCTGCTATTGAATGAGACTAGGTGAATCAGTTGAGTACACTTTTAAGAATTGTCTGACTCAATGATGAGGAATAGGAATTAGTGTAGAAATACCCGCAATCTATGCGGGCTTGACAAATAGGATTGTGTTAGTGAAACTTAGATGGAGTAATATACTTGATGTCACGGGAGAAAAGAAATTCCCGTTTGGCAACCGTCTTTCAACCTGTTCGAGTTAGTACATTCTTGTAGTGAATAGCTAAATGATATACAATGATGCTAAAAACAACAGCCTTCAGTGTAAAACAGTGAAATTAATTGTATTTAGCTTTTTTTCTAAACACAAACCTAAATGAAACATAAGTATTAGCAGTCAGCTGATGAAATATATTGTTGTGGCCGAGCGTAAGGAACGAAACAGTGGCGGAGTAAGGGGAGGAAAGGTGTATAGGTTTGCAGTACTAAGCACATGAGAACAATGAACACCCTGAACGTAGGTATAAAGGAAGATTATTGTAGAGAATATACAAAAATAATGTCAAGGGAGGGAAAGCGGAGGGAGATATTCCGCATATAGTTAGGAAAGGCAGTCAAGCCTCCCCATTTTGAAATGTTTCTGTTAAAAGGAAACTGAATTATCATTTGTATATATAACCTCGTGGAAACATGCTATCGATTACCTGTAATACCTATCAATAAGAAATAAGGACGTACTTTATTAAATGCATAGTTCTCCTTTTTGGTTAATAGTTATTGCGCCTTGAGACCGAAGTTGAAGTCAATTAAACTCTGAATAGCGACTATACAGATAGGTTGTAATGGGAATATATCCTTCCGAAGGACAAGTTATACTGTATTGTCGTTAGTATGTATCCCCTTCTAGTTTGAACGTATTTCGACCGGGATCAAGAACCATTACCTATGAAGAATATTAAATAAAGTACATACTTCCGAATAACTGTCAAATCATTCCAACCCTATATAAGTCATTTATAAATTATATACTCCAATTATTATTATAATTATTGTTATTATTATTATTTTAATTATTATTAGTATTTGCATTATTTGCATTATTGTTATTATTATTATTATTATATAACTAACCATACCTAACTGATCTAAGAAAAAATTGTTGTGTACGAATAGTGATTGTTATTAACAGAAGCTTTATATATTGTTACTGATCATATCAATAGCAGAGGTGAGGTCATCAAAGAGGTGCAACAGGGGAAGAGGGTTGTAGGAACGTTGAAAGCAGTAACAAGAAATAGGGTGGTCAGTATGGAAGTGAAGAAGTCCTTGCATGACAGTGTGGTAATCCCGACACTAACTTACGGAAGCGAAGCATGGACATTCGAGAAGAGACTTAGACCAAGAGTGAGAGCGGTGGAAATGAGATACTTGAGAAGTGCGTGCGGAGATACATGGAGGGATAGAGAGACGGATGAGGAAGTAAGAAGGAGGTGTGGTGTGGAGGTAGATGTGCTGGAAAGTGTGAAAAGGAACAACTTGAGGTGGTTCGGCCATATGGAAGTTATGGAAAGCGAGAGATTGAATAAGAGGGTTTACGAGAGCGAGGTGGAAGGACAGAGAGGGAGAGGTGCACCGAAGGAGAGGTGGAATGATGGAGTGAGGAAGTATATGAATGAAAGCGGTGCTGGTTGGGAGGAGGGGCATCGACTGACTGGGGACAGAGGTGCATGGGGGCGGTTCGTTCGTGGCCACCCCTTCGGGAATTGCGGCGTCAGGCAATAGATAGATAGATAGGTCATCAAAGCCACACAACTGCCCTTAACAGCAGCAAAGGTGGGAGTCATCATAGCCCTACAACTGACTATAATAGCAGCAGAGGTGAGGTAATCATATCCATACCATTAACTATAATAGCAGCAGAGGTAGGTTGTTGTTGTTGTTGTTGTTCCCCAAGCTGCCTGGCCGAACAGCCCCAAGGCCCCGAACAAGGCCAAGGCCATAAACGAGCGCCCCCACAGAACCCTACCTGCCGACCACAATAAAGCCTGGGTGACCGAAGCCACTCCATGGCGGGGAGCTGAGGAGGGCAACTGAAACGCTCGGGAAACCAAAGCCCCACCCAGGACCCTGTGCTCCTCAGCAATTATGAAGAGAAAGCTGAGGGGCAAAGGAAAAAATGTGACGCTTTGGCTTCCAATCTTGGTAGATTGGGAGGTCAATCTACGAAAGATCTTGAGATCTAGAAAATATATAAGTAAAAGGAACAGTCAGAGTAAGCTATGGGTATGCAGAGATCGCTCAGTTCTCACTCTGATAGACCAGCCCATCACCACATGACTAGAACCCAATCCTCTCAGCATCAGCTAGGAAAGGCCCTAGAAAGCCGCCTTTGGTGGGGGGATGGGTCCCCTATTTCTACCTCTTTCGGGGTTGGGCACCCGCCCAGTCGCCGTAATTTCCGAGAAAGGGTGACCGTGAACATAAGGCGTTTTTCACGAATCTTAACAGCATCATCAAAGCCACACCAGACCTTAACAGTGGCTACTGTAGGGTCATCATAACCACACCATTGACCCTAACAGTGGCAATGGTGTGATCGTCATAGCCACACCACTGACCTTAACAGTGGCTACTGTAGGGTCGTCATAACCCCACCACTGTCCTTAATTATCAGTGGCAGATTTGGGGTCCTCATAGCTACACCACTGACCTAAACAGCAGTAGAGGTGGGGTCAAAATAGCCACATCACTGACCTTCACAGCAGCAGAAGTGGGGTCATCATAACCACACCATTGACGACCACTGTAAGCGTAGGGGGAAACCATAGTCTTGTCCCTCACAACGACCCAGCCTCCACGACCTTCAACTTGGCAGATCTGTGAGAAAGGCAGGGTCTGATGTATTATCACATACAATAGTACGCCGATAAGTACAAAAAAAGGTAATAGTACCTTGACATTACAATAATAAGATTTAAATATCACAAAAGCACAAAAGGAATAAAAACATACTATTTCCTTTACAATATTACAAACATATTTACAAAGCAAACTACTAGAATCATGTCCAGTAGGTGCTTAACTAAAGGAGCGTCTACAAGCCTCACAGGAGGCACGGTATCCAAACACACATACAAAATATACTTCAAGTACTGCACCAGTGCCGGGAAATGTCTCAACATTTGGTGACACATACAGAGTAGTTACATCTTTTCATACCACATCCTTCACTCATCCCCCCCACAACTGCTCACCCCCAGCCATTCATGAGGTATGCACAAACACATATATGTATTATGCATGTTGTTAAGGATGTGATGCAATAATTAAAATACTTTTAGGATGACAAGTGGTGCAGTTTCTTTGCAGACTACATCTGTTAACATTATTCTGAGGGAGAAATTGATGAGTATTAAGAGAAACACAAAGTGAAGAAGGTATACTATGACCACATTTCCCTTAAAAAGTTTTCACAATCAATCTCACAAGGGATTTTCTTATTACTCAAAGATACTAAACATGGCTTCTGTAACAAACGGTCCTGGTTACCGAACCTCTTAGACTTCTTTCACGATATCCTCAACCTATATGACGAAAGTAAAACTGTAGATATTATATACCTTGATTTTCAAAAGGCCTTTGACAAAGTACCTCACAAATGTTTATTGGTAAAATTAAAAGCACACAGAATAAAATGTGGAGTGTTGAGATGGATAGAAAATAGGTTCAGTGAAAGAAAGTAAAGAGTATTCATAAGGTGAGGTTCTCACCTATACTATCTCAAAGTTTGCAGACGATACCATAATTGCAAACGCTGTACTATCAAATGAACATGTAGAAGACATGTAAAACAACATAGATAAGCTGTCATGTTGGGCTCAAATTTGGCAAATGAGTTTTGTATGAGGATAAATGTAAGGTACTCCATATCAGGGCCTGAAATGAGAAAGCAAGCTATTCAATAAATGGTACTCAGCTTTAGAGTGTAGACAGAAAAACATATTTGGGTGCATCCGTATCAAGTAACCTAAAACCCAGTCAACAATGTACCGAAATTGTTAACTCTCCGATTCGTTAAAACTTAAGCTTATGTACCCCTACTTTTCCCTCTCAAGCGCTAATAGCACTACCTCAAGACAAGCTTATCTCTGTACTTTGACCCACAATAATCTCTCTACATGCAATGTATTATACATCCAAAGATAAAAAAGACCCATACAACCGGAAAACATTATCCCTTAAGATCAAATTATCACATTGAAAATTAAAATACGTGAAATATTTGATCATGTTTCCAAGTTCACACCGGCATAGTTTTGTTATAAGCTGAGCAAAAATGTCTTTGCGTATGAAATTAAAAGCACTTTTAATGCTCATTCAAAATGTGTCATCAGAATATAATATCGTTTTTTGGCGAACAAAAATTAGGCATGCGCAACCAAAATATTCACTCTACAACGATTTTCAGCAACAATAATTACGTTTAGTACAATCTTTTAGCTCTTAAAAGAAAGAGGACATTTTTATCCACTATATTTCTGTAGCAAAACCCACAAAAATTACATTCTCATCGATAAGACTGATGTGGACCTAAATATTATGTTTTTCCAACATCCCTTAACATTCACCATCATAAATATCAAATTTCAGCACCGACTACAGGTTTATAAATTTGATATGACAAGTACTGTTCACGTACTTTCCAAAAAATGTAATCAGAAATTGTCTATCGTCACTGGTTTTCTTTATAAGAATACGATAGCGAAAGTATCTACGACCGCATTTCTCAGATTTGTACACTGTTCATCAATCTCGATTTACATTATTCTAAGATGTTTTAGAGCTATACATTATAGTGATATGTATAGCTAGCAAGTGAGAACAAAAAATATATTAAACCGAAGGTCCCTGCTCCTAATATTTGATTATATACGATATACAAATCGGCAATCATCGGACAAGAATTTTAGCTTTGCAACAATCTTATGTTGAATCAAGTTATACCATACATTGATATTAGCTTACATTACATATATATATATATATATATATATATATATATATATATATATATATATATATATATATTGTTATATATTGTTATCACTAGGATTGAGAAAGCTACCTCCAATACCCAGCCACCTGCACCTCCCGGAGCATGCCAGAGCACCCCAGGCCAGACACCTCAACAATGCCACAATACCTGGGCGCCCCCATACAGCCACGCTCCCTTTCGTCACATGTGCCAGAAGTCTTCCCCTGCACTATACAGAACCAACCAAGGGCAGCGCCGTCCATTTGGACCCCACAAGGCTAATGTTTCCCCTTCGCCCATTTTCTCACCAGTAGAATGGGCCCAACCTACACAAGTCCCCATGAGAAAGGGAGCATCATCCCCCCACCTGCAAAATCAAAACAAGCTTCCGCGGACTGCTTGGTCACTGAAAGAGTGGTACTATGGTTCAGCGCTACCGGACGTGACGTCACCCACACAGGCTGACCTGGGATTGGCCAGCACCCAGGTCAACTCAGCCAGCCAGAGCAATCGGATGCCGCCACCACATTCCACACCTGTTGATGGGTCCTGGGAGGGGATACGCAAGCAAATCTTGCGGGTCCTACCGTTACTCTTCCCCCTCCCCCTACCCCGTCGCCGAAGCGACAGGGGCCTTGTCAGCATTAGGATAGGCCAAGGTCGCCCTTTTTCCATGTAGGCTAGTCAGAATGGGCCAGGGAGTACCTAGAAAGTGAATAGATGCTCAGACCAGGTTAGGGAAAGTATCTCATCTTCCCTCGTGAGTCTTTGTGTTCCAATACCTCTCTATGTGCTTCAATGCCCAAAGTCTCATGTGGTAGGAGATAGGAGTATTTAATATCTCCTGAGTACCTCTGTCAGCCTCACTGCAGAAGATACTATTGTGGGATGTAAAAGAGTATTATAATATCTCTGAATACCTCTGTCAGCCATACTATTCCGTGGTCTGTCTATCAGTCCCCGTTTAACATAATCTTATATCAAACCAGTTGCCTTTTTAATTAAAACCCCCTAACAAGCTACCCATAATATACATCATCATCCTATCAGTAGATTGTTATACGTTGGTCCGACCACTCAGTCGCCTAACCTCTGGCTACTCGCTGTGTATTGACTGATAAACTTTGTGTTTATCACAAGACTCCTGCTCGGACAGGGCGCCACTAGCGCCAACTGTTGTTTTGTTTTGTTTTGTTTGTAAACAAACGCTCTCTTCTTATTTGATATAAAATCGTAGCCCCTAGTTTTACCCATTACCTACTGTAGTAAGTATCAATTTAACTGCCTTGTATGTAAGTAAAGCTTTGCATATTAATTTGCTAATAAACAATATTGTGTACTAACTAACCTGCCTACAGGAACGAACGCCGACGCCATTTTGTAAACAAACTTTTTTGGGGGGATTATACATATTATATTCCAGCCAATTTTGTAGTAAATTTAAGTGCATTCATTTATCTTTTCCCCCTAGATATATTCTTGACTTTTTCTCCTCAGAGTGATTTTACTCTAAGCTAAGGGTGGTATTTGTACAAACTAACCTAGCCTAACCCAACCTGCCAAGCTTTTAACCTAATCCAAACCTAGCCTAGCCTATAGCCAGCCCTCTAGTAGATATTGTATTTAGTATCCTACTGTAGCTATATATATCTGTAATTTTAGTTGTTGCTTGCACGATCTTGTAGTAACCTTTGACTGATACACTTTTTGTGTTTTATCTAAAAAGAGTAGGCTACTGCTTTACTAGGCTACAGTGATACCAGGGCCATCTGTTGATACAGTATATTAACCCCTTGTGTGGAGTCACACTTTATTTTTATATAATCTCTATTTGGTGAATTGTATATTTAGTTACATATTCTGTTATATATATATATATATATGTTTAAGGTTAGGTTATCACACCTGGTAGCCTATTTCTGCGCATATCAATTTTATTATTTTTGGTTAGGCTATTCAACGCTGGTAGCCTATTGGTGCGTATTTCAATTTTTTAAAAGCTTTTGGTTAGGCTATCGCCACTGGAAGCCTAATTCTGCGTATCTCCAATGTTTTGTTTTCGGTTAGGCTATCACCCCTGATTACCTATTGTTGTGTATTTCAACATATTTGTTTTCGGTTGAAGTGATTGAAGTGTTTCTAAAGTGAGTGAAGTGTTTTAAAGTGAGATAAGTGTTTTAAAGTGAGTGAAGTGATCTGAAGAAACTGACTGTTACCATGCCTCGAACTTGTACGAACTGCGCCGGTAGGTTTGGTGAGTCCATGTTTGTTACTGTCGATCTTCAAGTCTGCCGTCTCTGCCAGCAACGAGAGAATTTGACAGTGAAATTAGATGAAGCCTACAACAAGATCAACGTCCTCACCATGAAGCTGGAATCACTCCAAGAGTTTGTAACACTCAACGTTGGAGTACCACAAACTTCAATTGTCACCGCAACTCCAGCAGCCACCAACGCCCCAACGTCAACTGCCAACAATTCAACGCCTGCAGTAGCCATTTCAGCTGTTTTTTCCGATACTCAAGAAACAAATAGTAACTCTCTTCCCCCTCAAGACAACTTCCGTGTCGTGAGGAACAACGTTTAACCCAAGACCAGGAAACCCATACTGATTACCGAGTGTCAAAACCGCTTCCAGATACTCGCAGACTCAGATGACGAAGCGGAAATAGAAGAAGTCCGGGCTCGTGGGAGACTCGATGATACGTGGTCAGCTCACAGAGTTTTGCGCCAGAGCACCTAAGACCAGGAAGCGTTTTTGTATCCCTGGTGGTGGTGTGGACGACGTAGTTGCTGCAGTTGACGAAGTATCTAAGCTGGCCCCTGCTAATACAATGTACGTCATCCACGTTGGATCCAACGATGTACAGCGAACCCGGTCGGAAGATTTGCTTTTAAAGTACCAGCAGCTGATCAAGTCGTTTAAGGAGAAGTCATCAAGGATCATCGTCTCAGGAATCGTCCCACGGCTTGGTGTAGAGAGCCGATTTTACAACATAGCCACCAGCACAAATCGTTGTCTAGCAAACCTGTGCAGGAAGGAAAACGTGGGATTCGTCGACACCTGGGACAATTTCTACTACGATGACTATTTGTTTTCGGACGATGGAGTTCATCTGAACCAGGTGGGAGCAGCACGTTTTGGGCGTCTTCTCAACGATGCGATGAAGGATTTTCGGAGAAGAAATCGACTCAGCACAGGACAACCAGGAAGGAGGACCGAAGACAGCGAGGGCGGCAACCTGCGAAGGAATTAAATGCTAATCTGTCAAGAACTGCGAATTTGGATAAAGCTCCACCACCATGACCCAAATTCAAAACCGCCTGGGATAACGACCGAGGACCGATGTCAGCCATGAATGTAAATGTAGATCCGACCAGAACCAAAAATTTGATTAAAGAACGTTCTGTGAGTTCTAAAACCGCAACTTTAAAGGTTTTCTATGCAAACGCTCGTAGCATACGCAATAAATGTTCAGATTTAGAGGAACTAGTGTTTACTGAAAATTATGATGTGATTGGTATAACAGAATCTTGGCTCAATACAGTAGATAGAGACTTTTTAGCAGAGTATTCACTTCCCGGTTATGTAATGTTTGAGAAAAGCCGAATAAATAAAAATGGAGGTGGCGTTTTATTTTATATCAAAGAAAGTCTTAACCCGACCCTCTTGTCAAAACCTCAAATTGTGAACATCGACACATCTTTTGTGCTAATAAAGAAAAATAAAGGTACAAAAATAATACTTGCATTATTATACAGACCTCCAGCTCAATCAGTGCAAACTGACCGAGAAATTTATGAACAAATTGTAGATGTAAGTAACTCCCAAGATACCGTATTTTTTGGCGACTTTAATTTACCTGTGACCAAGTGGGGCGATACCCTTACTTCACACTCCGGACATGACTTGTATACGAACTTGCAAGAGAGTTCGCTTTATCAATTTGTTCGAACACCGACCCGTGGTAATAACGTTCTTGACATTGTACTTGCAACAAAAGAAGAATTAATAGAGAATTTGAATGTTGGTGATGAATTCAGTAACAGCGACCATCGTATGATAACTTTCACTTTAAACTTTACTAGTAACGAACCAAATATTAGCATCGAAAAAGTCCCTATTTTCAAGAAAGCAAACTTTCATAAACTTAGAGCTATGTTTAAAGAAACTGACTGGAGCTTTTTAATTAACAATAACGACATAAATACATCTTGGAAGTTATTCGAAACCACTTACCTAAAAGCAGTGCAAGACTGCATACCATCGAAAATACGGCATCCAGGCCATAATAATAAGCCCAAATGGTGGAATAAAGATATTTCAAACTGCCTGCTTGCTAAAAAATTTGCTAATGATAGATTAAAATCCTCACAAAATGATGAAGAACGGGTCAAATTTGTAGAGCTACGACGCAAAGCCAAAAAGTTAATTAAGCAAAGTAAAAAGACCCTAGAGTTACATATTGTGACTCAAAGTAAAACAAACCCGAAAGAATTCTATAGTTATATCAGAAAGAAAAAAGTAGTTACTTCAACTGTTGGACCGTTAGTCGATGAAAATGGAGAATACACCAAAGACGAAGTACAAATGAGTAATGCCCTCAATACCTTCTTTGCATCTGTTTTTACAACAGAAGACCTCAGTGATATCCCTACACCATCGCCAATTCAGATTGATAATTCAGATGTTCTAAGCAATATCACCGTTACAGAGAGAGAAGTATTGAATTGTTTAGATAAACTCAAGGTAAATAAAACGCCTGGACCTGATACAATCTCGCCTAGAGTTCTAAAGGAAGCTAAGGATGAGCTCTCCAAACCACTGACATTACTATTCAATAAATCCTTGCAGTCTGGAACTATGCCTGATCAGTGGAAGATAGCCAACGTAACACTGATATTAAAAAAAGGCAGCAAATCCCAACCCAGTAACTATCGTCCATTTAGCTTAACCTCAGTTGTATGTAAAATGCTAGAAACGGTCATAAGAGACAGACTCGTAAATCACTTAGAGGAAAAAAACATACTTAAAGATACTCAACACGGCTTTCGTAAAAAACGTTCCTGTTTAACAAACCTCTTAGACTTCTTCCACGATATCCTCAACCTCTACGATGAGAGTAAAGCTGTAGATATTATATACCTTGATTTTCAAAAGGCCTTTGACAAAGTTCCCCCACAAACATTTACTGCTAAAACTAAAAGCGCATGGAATACAAGACGGTGTGTTATAATGGATAGAAAATTGGCTCAGCGACAGAAAGCAAAGAGTAGTCATAAACGGTAAGGCATCTAAATGGACCAATGTAAGTAGCGGGGTACCCCAGGGATCGGTACTAGGACCAATTCTCTTTCTAATTTACATCAACGACATAGATGAGGGTCTCACCTGTACAATCTCAAAATTTGCTGACGATACTAAAATTGCAAATAGCGTACTCTCAAAAGATCAAGTTGACGATATGCAACACAATCTAAATAAATTGTCACATTGGGCCCAAATTTGGCAAATGAGTTTCAATGCGGATACAAAATTTAATGTAAAGTGCTACATATCGGACACCTAAATGAGAAAGCAAACTATTCGATGAATGGCACTCAGCATAAGAATGTAAACAGAGAAACCGATCTGGGAGTAACAATATCGAGTAACCTAAAACCGAGTCAACAATGTTCAGAAGTTGTTAAGAAGGCAAACCAAATAATTGGCTTTATAGGCAGGTCATTTGAGCATAAATCCAAAGACGTTATCCTAACCCTTTACAATTCCTTAGTCCGCCCTCTTCTGGAATACTGCGTTCAATGCTGGTGCCCTTATTACCAAAAAGACATAAACAAGCTAGAACTAGTTCAACGTAGAGTTACCAAAATGATACCTAGCCTAAAGAACAAACCATACGAAGAGCGTCTTAGAGAATTAATCTATTTCCTTTAGCCCAGTGCAGATTAAGAGGTGACTTAATTCAAGTGTTCAAAATCATCAAAGGCATCGACAATATGAACTGTAGTAAGTACTTCACTATCAACCAATCTAATTACACGCGGGGAAACGGTTGCAAAATTATTGGTAAATCTTTTAACTCACACGAATCTAAGAATTTCTTCTTTAATCGAGTTGTCAACTTGTGGAATGGGCTTCCCCGAGACGTTATAGACTGCAGCACCGTTGATTCATTTAAACTCCGCCTAGACAAATATCTCGCATCAAACCCGCGACTGACTGCGTTTGTTAATGAATAACTTTATTTTATCCTCCCCTCAGTTACTAACCCATATGTCCCCTACTAACTTCCTAGTCCTGCCACGGACATTAGTTCCAGGGCAGTAGTTCCCTTTCCAATGTTCCCTTACCCACTCTAAACCACTGTTTGGACACTTGATCCTCAGTGTTTTGGAGGACAAGCAGCCTAGAAGGGTCATTAGACCTGTTGTTGCTTGATTTCCTTTGTACTCCTTTGTACTCCTTTGTACTCATAGATGACTAGCTCTGCCTTAACCCGGCAATGGAGAGAACGCTCTTAAGAAGTTTTACTGGGCAAGGGCAGCAAAGCTCTTAAGAGGGAAGGCCTAAGCAACATTTTTTTTTAGGCCCCAGTAGCACTTAAATATTTGTTTGTTTTTTTTTCCTTTTTTTCCCTCTATACTTCATATCACACCTCCACATCCCCTTATTTCCCCCTTTCCCCTCCCCCCTTTAACCCTTAAAAAGCGGCTCACCACATAAGTCGTTTTTAATAAAGCTGGACTATGTGGCGGCGCTCGACATAGGTCGAGTGGCAATTTCAGCACGTAATGTTGCTGAGAGAGAGAGACAAGTGGTGGCAGGAGACTAGCGAGCGTATGACTGCTCCAGACCACCGCGGCGAACCTACTGACATGAATCTCAGCTCCCTCCTCCCTCTCTCACTCGCTACATACTGAATTATATGGGGAAAGTACCGAATTACATGCTTTTTGCACTCGCGTTGCACGGTTATTGCAAGAAAACTATCCATCATACAAGGATCGTTATGGTGTCATTCGAAAGCTCTGTTTATGCCCTTTCAGGGATAGATATTTGTTTTACGTTCTGGGTCTTATTTAGGCATGAAAATGATCACGTAAACAGCCCTATTTTGGCTAAAAACACCCCGCTGGGCGGTACATATAAATAAACCGAATAGGCCGCTAAAGAAGGGTTAATTATCACCCATTTTCCCTATTATTCCCTAATTCGTTGGTATATTTTTGTGTAAACATCTCCAAGCCGGTTCTATGGTGTGGTCATGTGACTAGCGAGTGTGTTGCGTAAGGCCAGGGAGAGTGTGAGTGAGTCAGTTTGGCTTGAGGCCTTGTGAAGGGAGGGGTTGCCTGAATTTGCTCCACAATTCATGAATGGGGTACTCCATTTTATTCGCGATTTTGACCATAAATTTTTTATTCCCACTTGTTTTATTGTTGTTACAGGTTACTATCTTCATAGTGAAGGTAAAATAGGCGCATATGAATAAGTAATAACGATATTTATCGTAAAATTACGATTTTAGGCATAAATGGAGCCTAATATGCTCACCCAGAACAGTGGTGTTTAATACCCCCTGCTCGCCGTTTATAGGTTAAGGGTACATCACACAGTCAGGCGTGCGAGCTAGTGGGAGTCTAACAGGAGTCACTAGGAGTCACTAGAATCACTAGGAGTCATCGATTTTCACCACGAGCGAGTGGGAGTCTAACAGAAGTCGCTAGAGTCACTAGGAGTTATCGGTTTTCACCGCGAATAGGCCCGCGAGTCCGAATTGTCCCCTACTACTAGTGACTCTAGCTCGCACTCCTGACTGTGTGATGTACCCTTTACACCTACATCATATTAACTTCTAGCTAGAGTATCCCCCTACATTCCGATCATACTCATGAGCACCATTGTGATTATTTAACATATCATCCTTGTATATTTCTCTGTACGTCGTTTATATTTTATTGTCTGAGTTTGCTGTTGAACTATTCTTGATCCAGATAATATGAATAAAGTATAAGACTGATTATTTGCCATTGCACACTACTAAATTACAGTATCCTTTGAGGTTAGACTCCTAACCGATATACTTAATCCTATGCTCCAAATAAACCATAATAAATGTGTAAACCTGCTTCGACTATTCACTCTAATATTTTTCACTAGCATAGTAGAAACTCACATTCATACAGTGTGGTTTATGCAGCCCTAAACACCTCCTCCTCTATCAAAAAGGGCTGATATCTGATATACTGTATACATATATATATATATATATATATATATATATATATATATATATATATATATATATATATATTTATATATATATATATATATATATATACAGTATATATCAAAAACAGTATTTTAAGATATTTAACCCTATTATTTAGTAATTTAGACACACTAACCCGTAGTCCAGACAGAAATTTGCCATGTTTAAATGGATCGCTAGCGTACCTTCCTGTTTCACTGATGGAGTAAGACTGAGGGCTCTCACTCTATTAACCAAGTGGGAGAGCCGAGGTTGACTCCGAGCAGTGTTGCCAAGGTTTCATTTGCTGTGCCACTACCAAAACTTATTGTAGCCAAATTTGCAAGCAATTCAAGTATTCAGGATTTCATTGAATTGACTTCTAATGTATCCAATATGCTCGGTGCGTATCCGTGCATTTAGTGACACCCTTCACGAATACATGCATCGTGGTTTGGAGTCTGAGAGAGTTCAGAAGGCAAACAAAGTGATTGGCTTTATATTCAGGGCATTTGAGCATAAATCCAAAGGTGTAATCCTCACTCTTTGCATTTCCTTAGTCCGTCCTCTTCCTGGAATATTGCGTTCAATCCTGGTACCCCTACTACCAAAAAGTAATTGACAAACTGGAATGAGTTCAATGTAGAATACAAAAAATATACCTGGTCTAGAAACAAACTATACGAGGAGCTTCTTTAATAATAAGATCTCTTTCCTTTAACCCAGCGGAGATTAAGAGGCAACCCAATTCAAGTGTATAAAATCATCAAGGCATCGATAACATAAACTGTAATAATTACTTTACGATCGATCAATCATATTACGCATGGAGAAATGGTTGCAAATCATTGGTAAATCTTTTAACTCACATGCGTCCAAGAATGAGTTGTGAACTTGTGGAATGTGTTTCCTTGAGATGTTATAGACAGCAGCACCATTGAATCCTTTAATTAAACATCACCTAGAGCCCTAGACAAACACCTTTCCTTAACCCCTTATGTACCAGCGACGTCTTTGTAATCTTATTTTAGCTATATTTAGACAATTTTGTGTAGTTTAAAAAGGACCTGCGGTAGCAAAAAGGGTTAAGTGAGATAGTTCGAAGCCTGTAAATTGCTGGAGGCCATTTTAGACTGAGTAAAATCGTCTAATAATAGCCAGAATAAAGTTCAAAGGACGGCGCCGGTACAGAAGGGGTTAAACCCGCGTTTGACTGCATTTGTAAATTAATAACTTTTGTCTGCTTGTTCCTCATATACATTGAAAATCACCGTATGTAGAAATAAATAATTAAGATGTTACTCACTTTTCCATAGATACACAAAGGATCCTTTATAGCTGTGTTATAGTATTGACCCAAATTGTTCCGTACTAACATCTCCTAACCCTGCCTTGGGTCAAAGGGTAGTACTTCCCTTTCCAATTGTCCGTTACCCACTCTAAACACTCTAAACACTCTAAACACTTTGAACGCTCTGAGCAGCAGTGATTTAGAGGGCAAGCAACCTTGACGGGTCGCTAGACCTGTTGTTGCTTGACTTCCTTTGTACTCATTGGATTGTATCAATTCCAGCCCATAAATAGCTGACCTCATTGTAACCGAGAATGCCGGCAGCTCTAGTGTATGGCCCCGGGAGGCCTGGTTGTGGTGCAGGAGCGTAGACAGAGTGGTTGGAGGCAGAGGTGAGGGTGTAGCAATGGCCGTACATTCCCACTCCCATTACCAGTTTGTTGGCAGGTAGGCCCACGTGGAGCCAATACCTCACAGCATAGTCCTAGGGGAGAGTGAACAAAATATAAATTAACCCACATGATTCTGCTGTCTTTTATGAGATTATGTACTATATATGTTTTAGAAGACCATGTCCGTCTAAATAAAAAACAAATGTGTTCACTGAAGGCCTCATTCTGCGTGGCCTTGTCTTGCAGCCCGGTTAGTCTATTGACACTGGTGAATCTCATTCCACATTTCCTAACGTTTACCCTAAGTTACTTTGTATATGCTTACATTCATGACTTTGTTAACTAAACATTATAGTGTAGATGCAACTTTGTAACTAGTATAGTGTTATATTCTTATGTTATTTGGTGGTGGGCTGACCCATTGTCAGAGTGAGGGTTGGTGTCCTCTACTTCCCATAGCTTCTTCTATCTTTTTTCGCCCTCTGCATCTATTTTGTTCAAATGGCGTAGGGATGAGGCGACCCCAACGCCCACCAATTTCTGGTGTAGGTAGCCTCCTCTATGTTGGAGGGGTGAGAAATTTCCACCACCTCTTTCTCCGGCGAGACGTAGAAGTCGACTAAAGGGGATCGGGGGTGGGGGGCCTGGTATCCTTCTCCCCTTAAATATATCTACCAAACAAACGACACAGAGATAGGGGCGAGGGAACACGTTCCTGGTCCCGAATCCTAAGAATAGGAGCTTTAACCCCTTATTGCCGGCGCGCAACATATGTCGAGTGAAATAAATTTGGACTAAGTGGCGGTGCACGACAGCTGTCGAGCGCCATTTTCAGCACGAAATGTTGCTGAGAGAGAGAGCTGAGCGGTGGGACGAGCGTAGTAACCTTATGACCGCTCCCCACGACCACCGTGGACATACTGAACTGTATTCTACTTTCCTCTACCCTCCCTACCTCGCCACACAGGGAATTATGTCAGGAAATTACCTTATTTCAGAGTTTTTGCACTCGTGTTGCACGATCGTTGCAAGAGAACCAGTGGTCATACAAGGATGGTTCGGGTGTCATTGGAAAGCTCTGTTTACGCCCTTTCAGGGATAGATACTTGTTTTACACTCTGGGTCTTATTTAGGCATGAAAATGAGCACGGAAACAACCCTATTTAGGGTAAAACAAAAAAAACGCTGTGCGGTACGGTCAAATAGACCGACTAGCCCGCCAATAAGGTGTTAAATGTGTAAGGATGTAGTACGAATGAGAAGCGAGAGGACATCGGAAGGTTATTTGAAAGAAGGAAGTATGATGTGCTTGCATTGAATGAAACAAAGATGAAAGGAGAGGGAGCAGTGGGTTTGGAAACGTGATAGGTAGAAAGTCTGGAGTAGATGAGGGAGTCCGTGGGAAAGAGGGAGTGGCTATAACTGTGAAGGAGGAGTTGAGAGAGTTTGTAAAAGAGTGGAAAGAGGTGTCATCAAGGCTAATGTGGGTGCTAATGCGGTTTAAGGGTGAAAGGTGGGTTTTTATGAACATCAATAAAAGTAAAGTAATGGTGTGTAATAATAATCGTAGGGTGAATCTAGATGTGAGGATGGGTGGGGAAATATTAAAAAAGTAGAGTGTTTTAAATATCTAGGAGGTAAGATAAGCAGGAGTGGAGGTATGGACATAGAGGTAAAACAGAGAGTGTGTGAAGGAAGGAAGGATTTCGGAGCAATTGGAAGTATGTGGAAGACGAGAGATCTCGGAATGAAAGTAAACAGTACAATGTATCAAGGAATTGTTGTGCCAACAGTGATGTATGGGGCTGAGACATGGCCTCTGAAGGAAAAGGAGAGAAGAAAGCTGGATGTGATGGAGATGTGCTGCTTGAGGAGTATGTGTGGAGTTAATCGTAGAGACAGATTGAGGAATGAAGAGATACGTAGGAGAGTGGGGCAGCAGGAACATTTGTCGGCCAGAGTGGACAGATGGGTGCTGAGCTGGTATGGTCATGTTGAACAAATGGAAGATGAAAGGCTTACAAAGAGAATATGGGAGTCAGATACAAGGGGAGATAGAAGGGCAGGAAGACCCCCATTGAGATGGAGAGACTGTGTAAGACAAGCTTTGGATGATAGAGGAATAACTATAGATCAGGCAAAGAAAATGGTAATAAACAGGAATGAATGGAGAATGCTTGTGAATAGATGAGTGAACACGAAGTCATTTGGGGGAAGGGGTCAGGTGCAAGTTGGACTGGATAGTAGTCCATCAGGCGCCTGGCCAGGGGAGCCGGTGGTAATGAATGGTGCGCCTGGAAACATGGTGGGTGGGCTTGTGGTGGTAAAGCTTCGCTGAGGGTCTGCCTACGGAAATCGGTGCCTCTCCGGGGGATCTGAGACCTGGGTTTTTTTTTTTGCTGGGGACCCCAAATGGGCCTGGGTCTCTGGGAATTTCTCCTGGGCGACCTAGATGTGTGTAAGATTTTGTGTTTTGTCTTTCTGATGTGTTGTGATGTCCCTGCTCAGGCTCTGTCTCAAGTCGGCCACCCCCATAACAAAAAAGGAAAACTGGGGAAGGTGCCAGAGTATATACATTCATACATACATATTCTTGACGTAAAGGTTAAAAATCAAACAAACATGAAGTTGAAGCACTTGCAAGGTAAGCCAATTTACCGCACCAAGATTATCTGAGGATGAAAACAAGCGAAACGTATCTACTGATCCTTGGTATAAAGTGGTAGTAATAATTAATTTCCACTCGAAGATATCCTTCGATGCAAGATTTCTAGAATTTGTCCTTGATAATTCTCACCAATTCTAGACATGATTGATAGAATTGTACCAGCCATTATATATGTGGCTATATCCTTTACTTCTTTAATGTTTCAACCTTAGTGGAGGTGAAGCTGATTGACTAATCATATCACTGGTCGTGATATTCTACTTGGCTTCAATTAATGGATAGAATTAATAAATATGTTTTTGGGAGTGCTCATATCAAATTTGGTAATCATAAGGCCACCTGCATGCCATAGAGTATCTCTGGCTTGTATCATTATAAGTAGATTAGTAAAATATGAGTGCCTTCTTAAACTTCACAAACAAATAGTCTCATTACTAATCTGTTAACTCGTGTTTGTCTCTGTGTGAACGTCAGAGTGCTGCCGTCTGTGGCTTTGCATACCTTCATAAGGAAACTGTGGTGACGACGAGTGACCAACTAGCAACACCATCTGTCGGTTGCCCTTCACTCATAGCCATGACAATTCCTTCTTTAAAACCGAGTACTAATTTCCTAATTAATGTTGGTAAAAACACTTGTAAAATATTTAAAATAAAATAGATATATAAAAGAAAGAGGAAAAAATTAAGTACACATATACACCATATAAATACTAATATATGATGCAAGGTGTATAACCTCTAGCAACACAACATGAATGAACATGTAATGTTGAATATATATTATTAGTTACATGTTATGTAAATGTTAATGTGTAAAGTTGCACTAAAACTTAACATTTACACGAAATACATACTAGGCTATACTTATGACCTCAACGGATATTTTGTCCCAGCCTGTTTGACGTTGGCAACTCCCGAATCTCACAAGTCAACAACAATGGCGTGAGGGGGGGGGGGGGGGGGGAGCTTGCCTGTGAACCTCCTCAAAATTACGACAATTTGACGATGATTTGGCCTTTACAATAGCCTCAACTTATGTCTATTGAACTCTTTCATGTTTACAGAGTCTCTGGATAACGTTGAATTGATTATTAACAGTGTTATTAGTACAAGGTAGGGATTATTAATAATTAATAAGGACCCTCCCATTTTCTTTTGCAATCGTGCTGCCATCTCTCAAACGCGCGAATCACTATTTTCAGATATGTGACGTCACGCTTTTGACTCTATCTAACTTTTCTCTATGGTCTGGCCGCTCTCTCGCACTTGTAGGAGGGTGGGGGGAGGTAGAGGAGGGTGACTTAACATATTTGAGGCAGGAGGGAGGAAGTATAGGAAGTTGGGGTGGGAATAAGTAGAATACAGGAGGAGGGGGAAAGTTCAGGGAGAAAGAGGAAGGAGGAGAGGGATAGGGGTGGGGGAGACACATGTAAGGGGAAGAGAGAAGGTGGTGATAAGAAGATATGCCACCTAATCACATTTTGGATCCATTTTCCGGCACTGGTTTGATTTTTGTTCTTGATTTATGTGTCATCTCCCGGAAGGAATGTCGCATTCACCCAGTAAAACATTATGGGAGGATCCTAGCACTCCTTAAGTTAATACTCTAAGAAATTAGTCCAGTAATACAGAAACTCAGTGACACCTTACCTATAAGGAGGGTGGTACAATCTGGATACTATTTGATTAGTGTTCACTTTATCTCTACTGCGATTGAATAACAAATATAATACATATTGCATAAATGTTAGATAATACTTGCAGATTACGTATTCAAGCGTATCAATACTTCATACGAGCTCATAAAGCTATTTAAGAATTATAAGATCTAATCTGCCTCTTCAAGTTACTATTAATAATATATGCTTCTCATCCTTAAAATCAAAACATGAAGTGCCAGTACGCTAAAAAATCAGTCTTCCTGGCTCTACAACTTTACTGACAAATTACTATTAAGAAACAGCAACCTTGCCTCTTTGTGTAATGCACCTAAGGTAACACCACAAAACTCTCTAACATCTAAATTACTTAATTCAAACTTATAATATTATGAGGAGTAAAGAACAGTTAGATTACTCACTTTTGTCCTATAGGAACCTTGCTTATTCCCGGCCAAGTCCGACCCTGCTTATTATTAAAGGGGGATTCTAGAATACACCCCTATCAAACTCATATTAGGGTAGTAAGGGTAGAAGGAAGAGGTTACTCCACCGTACTTACTAGTAACTGGTCTACAAGTTATAACCATTACACCAGCACTAAAAATAAGTGAACTGAAGGATTAATTAATTGAACAAGAGACAACTCATCTGGTATGTCACACTGCAAATCTATCAATTGTTTAACGGTCGAATGATGTGCTCTCCTTTACGATTGTAAATATAATGGTACACTAACACGATTATTCGTGCAAGATTAGCCCTTTCACTGCAAGAGGACTCCTCTGCGGTATGTTACGTCCTGGGATATATAAACACTGGGCTCTTTCTATTGGACTAGGTATGCGGCAACAAGCAACAACGGAAAACGCTAGATCCAACCCTTATCTATAAACCCAGGCAACAAACCACCCTAAACCGTCAAGAGTCCTGCCTGGACAACGAGGTATCCTATGACTCGGTTACAGGGTGCACGCACTATAGACTGCTGATAGTCAAGCAGGCTATATAAAAGATCACACAATTAAGTTGACTTAAAGCTTCAAGGAAAAGATAGATAACGGAATTTAATTGCAGAAACAATTTAATAACAAACTAGAAGAAAAAACATTTAACGTTACGTTAATTAATACAACTAATCACCCCTGCGTGCAAGAAGGTGAAAGCAAACAGTCCTCAAAATATCGTACAGGTAGACAAGATGCGGGTTTCTAAACTGCATGCGGCTACTGTAGGATCTGATGCTTAGCAAAGAAAGTACGTTACGGATTTAGAGAACTCTTAACTCATAAGCAGGAATAAATACTAGTGATAGGCCATACAGTGTATAATGGCATAGGTATAATTAAATAAAGGCAGCAACTCGCAACATAACCACATACAGGTGTGCTTCTCACTCTTAGTCAGGCAAGCCGGCTCGGACAGAGTCTCTAAGCCACACCCTGACTCACAATGCTCACAAAAACGGTAAACTGTGGCACAATAACAAGCATACAGATATAATAAACCACTAGCTGTTAATCTGCCAGGCGGCAGAGGTCTAGCCGGAAGGATATAGGCTTCGGATACCCGGGCTGAGCCACCTGCTCTAGCCTAGGGACGTTCCCAAGTCTGTGCGCCAAATTACTCTAATTGAAAGGGTGCTCTCTTGAGAGACTCAGATGGCAAGTATCTGACTCTCTCCTGGCGACCCTAAAACAAAAGCAAGACGTGCTAGCGCAGTGCTGAGTGAACTAGGCAAGGGCCCTCACACAACACAACACTAGACACACAGGGACACAGACAAGAAAATGCCCCCAGACTCCCACGGTTATCCTAGTAAAGTCGTGCGGGTCCACAGGACTCGCACCAGCAGACTTTACTTAAAGGATCGCAAAAAGCCTCCCCTCCGGTCTAGCCCCTGCTAACCTGACACAAGAACACACTAGCAAGCATGAAACCACCAAATATGAGACAACAAAAAACTTCCTAGGTCTCATTAACAATTAAATCTCTGCATAAGGCCCAAAATCCTATCTAGTTATCTGAGAGCTCGTCGTTAATACAATAATAGATATAAGGTCTATCAAGGGGATGGGATAATTAAATAGATTGGTGAAGTAGTGGAAGGAAGGTATACAAAGTAAGAGAGAAAGTTTCTAAGTGGGGTTGAGAGGGATAGATATCAAGGGGGTCCGAAGGGTACGACAGTGAGGTGAGCTCTGAGTCTTGAATCTGTCTGGACCCCACCCTAGGCATGCGAAATACATCCCATGCTATTGGCAACACTCAACACAGTTGCCGGGTCAAAATCCTCTACCCCTTGCGTGAGTCGAAACTAAGCCTAACATTGCGATCAAATGCATATGGCAACATCAGGCTCGTCCCAAGTTGGACTCTCCGCGCGAAGCAACGTCCCCCAGCCGGTCTCTCTCTCCTGCTCGTCTCCTCCCACTCTCACTAGACTTACATCTTATATATTATAATGAAACAATCAACTATCGAGAATAAAATATACTAAGATGCGTTGGTTAAGAATAAGGGCAGCTACAAGCTGTGAAACAATATAAGAATATCCCAGACATTAGTTACATTGTCGTAGGCTATATACTAAGGAAAAGCCGGCCGGCCGGCTGCCGCCAGCCGGTTTCTAAACGGCTGGGCAGCCGACGTGCACGCATGCCCGCACGTGGCTACTATGCAGAAGCGTCACACCTCCCCCAAGATATAAGACCCTTGACTAAGTTCTTCATATCTAACAGAAAGCTTCTCATAGTACCACACACTGTTGCGACGCAAGGCACTATATATAAACAAAATAAAGACTGTTGCGCTCCACCGAGCAAGTTCAACTAACATAGCGACAATAAGCGAAAACATTCAACTTAGATACTGCTACAACATCTTATACAAAATTCTACATGTTATAAAAATAAAGAGTTTTTATAAGGATTTTTTTTTTTTTTTTAATGTGTTTTTTTTCCGGCTGAACTACAGTGACAGCCTATTTTCCTCCACACTCAACCCTCAATCCTGTGGCAGTCTAACCAACATCATCCACCCTTGATAGACAATCCGCTATCACGTTATCAGAACCGGCAATATGGCGTACGTCCAGATTATACTCCTGAAGGATGAGTGACCACCTGGTCAGCCTGATATTCCGGTTATGAAACTGATTCAAGAATTTCAGAGGGTGATGATCGGTATAAACCACTACGACTGGTCCGAAAGCAGGAACATATACATCGAAGTGCCTGAGCGCCAGCACTATCGCCAGGAGTTCTTTTTCAATTACAGAGTAATTCCTTTGTGCACTATTGAATTTTTTACTGTAAAAACTCACTGGATGTTCGATACCTTCATCATCTGTCTGTAACAAGACAGCCCCAGCCCCTACGCCACTGGCATCAGTCGCCAGCTGAAAAGGTCTGCTGAAGTCAGGGGCCCTGAGTATGGGGTGGGTACCTAACAGGTGTTTCACCAAGGAAAACGCCTCTGCACACTCAGGAGACCACCGGAACTTCTTGTCCTTAGCTAATAAGTCAGTTAAAGGTGCAAGTACAGTCAAATAGCCTTTGATGAAGCGTCGATAATAGCCTATCATACCTAGAAACCGCATGATTTGTTTCTTAGTCGTAGGCTGGGGAAACTGATCGATGGCTTTGATCTTTGTCTGTGGAGGGCACACCTGACCTATCCCCACCTCGAACCCCAGGTACAAAACTGTGGCTTTGACAAAATCGCACTTACCCAGGTTTACCACCAAACCTGCTTCATTCAGTTTATTAAAAAGCTGTCCGATGTGAGCACAGTGACTGTTAAAATCGTCGTCGTATATTATGACATCATCTAGGTACACCGTACAGTTGGGAATGTCGGCTACAATGTCGTTCATTAATTTCTGAAACGTTGCAGGGGCATTTTTCAGCCCGTATGGCATAACATGGCAACGATATGTGGCACCGTCCACCACAAACCCACACACCTCTCGCGCTCGCTCAGACAAGGGCACTTGCCAATAACCCTTAACAAGGTCTATCTTAGTGAGGAAATTGGCTTTTCCAATCTTATCCACACTGTCGTCCACACGAGGGAGAGGGTAGGCATTTGTGGGGGTTAAACCATTCAACCTGCGGAAATCTATACAAAACCGCACCTTGCCATCTGGTTTGGGCTGCAGTGTGACGGGGGAAGTCCACCTTACTGCACCCTCAGCAATCAGCCCACGTTTCAGCATATAATCCAGCTCTTCCCTAAGTGCTGGTAATTTAATAGGGGGAACACGGTATGGCACTGATTTAAAGGGCGGGTGGTCCCCAACATCGACATCGTGCACCGCTTGAGTAGTGAGGCCAGGATGCTCCGCGAAAACAGCTGGGTTTGAATCAAACAAGTGCTGCACAGCTACACGCTTTTGCTCAGGCAGGTGCAATATCAATTCGTGAGCCACTTGTCTAGAATTCCCCGCCCACTGATCCGCGGAAACATGACAATCCCAATTATCCTCCCCCGCTGCTTGACTGTCCCTTCCTCCTTCTCCACCACGATCGCTGCAGATCAACACCGGGACAGTGAGAGGCTCGGAGGGGCGCCTCACATACTCTTTCATCAGATTTACATGGCAAAGTTGGTTCTTTTTCTTACGATCAGGAGTAGCTACTAAATAGTCGAGATCAGAAACCTTCCTTACAACCCGATACGGACCAGAATACTTGGCAGACAAGGAGTGTCCCACCAGAGGCAGTAGTATCAGTACCTCCTGATCTACTTCAAACTCCCTCAGCTTCACCTTCTGGTCGTATCTGTCCTTCATCTGAGCTTGTGAACTCTTAAGGTTCCGACCTGCTACCTCCAAGCTCTTTAGCATTCTCTCACGGCTTTCAACTACATACTTTAGAAGCGAGCATGGCTTTGTGACTCCCTCCCAGATCTCCTTGACTATGTGGAGGGGCCCCCTGACCCTGTGTCCAAAAACCAACTCGTTCGGGCTAAATCCCAAGCTCTCCCCAGGTACTTCTCTCGCAGCAAATAAAACGTATGGGAGACCTAGTTCCCAGTCCTTCCCATTTCCCATGCAATAACACCGCAACATACTCTTGAGAGTCGAGTGCCACCTTTCCAAAACTCCCTGACTCTTGGGATGGTAGGCAGATGACACCACAGACACTATCCCATGTTGCTGCACGGTCTGCTTAAACAGAGCAGAAGTAAAATTGGATCCCTGATCAGACTGGATCTCCTGAGGGTAGCCATAACGAGAGATATAGACAAGTAGGTTTTTGACAACAGTCTTAGCCATCCCGTTGCGCATGAGGTAAGCATCTGGATACCGTGTTGCTACATCCATTACAGTTAGTAACAATTTATTGCCGGCACTAGTGGGGGGCAATGGGCCAACCATATCGATAACTACTTTGCTGAAGGGCGGCCCAATGACAGGGATGGGTTGTAACGGGGCTCTCGGGATGACCTGATTGGGTTTCCCAACAACTTGACAAGTGTGACACTGTGACACCCATGACACGACACTCGCCTTTAACCCAGGCCACCAGAAAAGCTTGCTCAGAGCTGCCTCCGTCTTACGTGCCCCCAGGTGCCCTGCCAAAGGCACATCATGAGCTAATCTCAATAAGCTCTCACGGCACACCCTCGGTACTACTAACTGTTCCACTAATCCTGACCCGCCATCCCACTTTTCCTTGGGATCCTGATGTCTCCGATACAAGATCCCCTCGGACAAGAAAAAATCACCAGGCTGCGCATCCCCATCGCTCTCCAGTTCGATAGCACCATTACCACACGCCCTGACTTCAGGATCTTCCAGCTGCAAGGAACATATATCAGCAGGTGCGAGATTATCCAAGTTCATCTTAAATAATTTATTTCCACCTCCAATGTCCCGCTGAGCCATCCTTTCCTCACGCTGCGCATAACGATGCTGTCGCAGAGTCTCTTCCTGCCCTGCACCTGCACTAGCGGTGACAGGCCCCGGGGCCTCTCCAGACTCTAACATAATGAGTCACCAAGAAACACTGCCGGCTCAAAACTCTTCAATTGACCAACACTTCCCGTTTTCTTGTGACCTTTCCTCCGCGGTTTGATAGACTGAGGTGGAGGCTGCAAGGCTCCGGATGTCTGAGAACGCGTCACAACACACGCCATGGTTTGTACGCTACACTTCTCAACCCACTCCTGTTCCTCCCTACTAACGTCGGCCGCCTTCTCGGCAACGACCAAGGGTGAAACCTTAGAAGCAGGCACCGCAAAGTCGTTGCCGAGGAGGAGGTCGACGCCCCAAACAGGCAAGTTCTCTACAATTCCTACATCCAGCTCCTTCGCCACACCACCCACCTCCAGCTCCATCCGCACCAGCGGGTAGGACTTCGTAGCATTGATCCCCTGAACTACCACCACCCGAGCAGCGTTAATCGGTCTACTAGTAAAGTTCCTTAACAAGGTCTGAGAAGCCCCAGTATCACGCAATAGCTTAACTCCTCGCCTTTCGCCAGCCCACCTCACAAAACCATGCCCTCTATGACCCCCAAAGACGTTGCGGACAGGGTTCGAGCCTTCCGGACTCTTGAACACAGGCTGTGTCCCAACCTCTGACAAACTACCCTTGGCAAACTCAGAAGATATAAGCGACACCCCTATGCTGCGGGCCAATGACACAACCTTGTTTGGTGGCTTGTTCGGACAAGCATTTGCAAAGTGACCCTCCTTGTGACATGCAAAGCACTCTTTACTCTTTGGTTTCCCTTGGGAGTGGGAGGTACCATTAGACTTCTTATACGGGACGGTATTTGGTTTATGTTCAGTTTTATTGTCAGTGCTACATGGTTTTGTGTATTTATGTATATCAAAATTCTTGGGAGAGGGAGGGGTACGATCCTTTGCACCCAACTCACTCCTAGCTGCTGCTTCGCACCCTCGAATTAATGACAGTCGGCGGTCAGCCATTTCTGCTGCCTCCTGGAGAGTTCTAGGATTGTTTTCCTTTATATTTAATGTTAAGTCCCCGCCTGTGCACTTAAAGAACTGCTCCAAGAGAACCAGCTCACTCAACTCCTCAAAAGTAGCTGCCCGCTCAGAACGCAGCCAATGTCGTAGTGCATCAGACAAGTCCCGGGCATGTTCTAGGAAGGTACTATCCTTGCCCTTAGTAACACCCCGAAACTTCAAGCGGTAAGTTTCTGGTTGTAATTCATAGGCCCGTAGCACAGCCTTCTTTAGCTCATCATAAACTACACAGGACTCTAAAGGTAGTGCATCATACGCTTTTAGCCCCTTTCCTAGGAGTCTTGATAAAACTAATGCTGCCCACTTTTCCTGAGGCCACTGGTGTTCCTGACACTTCTTCTCAAATCGCATAAAAAACTCAGTCACACATGATTCATCGAACACAGGAACTAGTTTAAGCAGGTGCGACAATGATTGGTCCCGATGTCTGTTACCTCCCCCAATATTTCGCCCTGTTACCTCCACTCGAGATCTCTCCAGCTTCCTGTCAGCCCGATACCTAGTAGACTCTGCCTGCAGTTCAGCCTCTCGTATAGCTGTTCTCTCTGCGGCCTCAGCCTGAGCTCTAGCAACCTCAGCCTGCACACTAGCCTGTCTCTCGGCAGCCTCAACCTGAGCTCTAGCCTGTCTTTCGGTAGCCTCAACCTGAGCTCTAGCAACCTCAACCTTGGCCATCTCAAGCCGAAACAACAAATCTGGAGTCAACCCTTGAGGAGGGGAAGGTGCATTTAATGGAGGGGGTCCCTGTGATTGAATTCCACGCTGCCATTGACCATCAACTTGGGGGTATGTACTAAATTCAGGCACCCTGACGTTTGATATGGGGGTAGAGTGGAGGGGGGGCTGGGGCCCCAGTCGCCTCTCCACCCAGGTCTCGCCCTTCTAAACCCAATATCAAAGTCCTCAGCTGATCTTTCCTCATGCCACTTAAACCCTGGTGACCCTGAAGACCTGCCACACACTTTAAGCCATACTTATTCAGCTTCAACACCCTGGCAGCGGTAAGGGGCACCTCTAAAAATCTTCTAGCACCCTCCTCGCTATCGACTAGCCACTCCACAGGTCTTTCTCCTTCCGAGCCCATATCGTGACCTGACCCATCACTGTGTTCTGATGTATTAGCCATGCTTGTGTACTGCAGTATTTATCACGGTTATAGAATGTGCCTTATCTCCTATGCAAGTATGTATATACTAATGTTATTTAAAGTCTTTAACCCTTAATTAGCGGCTCACCACATAAGTCGAGTTAAATAAAGCTGGACTATGTGGCGGCGCTCGACATAGGTCGAGTGGCAATTTCAGCACGTAATGTTGCTGAGAGAGAGAGGGACAAGTGGTGGCAGGAGACTAGCGAGCGTATGACTGCTCCAGACCACCGCGGCGAACCTACTGACACGAATCTCAGCTCCCTCCTCCCTCTCTCACTCGCTACATACTGAATTATATGGGGAAAGTACCGAATTACATGCTTTTTGCACTCGCGTTGCACGGTTATTGCAAGAAAACTAGCCATCATAAAAGGATCGTTATGGTGACATTCGAAAGCTCTGTTTATGCCCTTTCAGGGATAGGTACTTGTTTTACGTTCTGGGTCTTATTTAGGCATGAAAATGATCACGTAAACAGCCCTATTTTGGCTAAAAACACCCCGCTGTGCGGTACATATAAATAAACCGCATAGGCCGCTCGTAAGGTGTTAATGTGTTATATTGGTTGCTCCAAAAAAAAAAACTCTATGTCCACTGTATTCCTCTAATCCTAAGGAATCTCAAAACAAATGACCACTATATTCCTCTGTTCAGTAAATCCTATGCAAGGTCGCCATTTGTTACGTCCTGGGATATATAAACACTGGGCTCTTTCTATTGGACTAGGTATGCGGCAACAAGCAACAACGGAAAACGCTAGATCCATCCCTTATCTATAAACCCAGGCAACAAACCACCCTAAACGTCAAGAGTCCTGCCTGGACAACGAGGTATCCTATGACTCGGTTACAGGGTGCACGCACTATAGACTGCTGATAGTCAAGCAGGCTATATAAAAGATCACACATTAGTTGACTTAAAGCTCAAGGGAAAAGATAGATAACGGATTAAATTGCAGAACAATTTAATAACAACTAGAAGAAAGTACATTAACGTTACGTTAATTAATACAACTAATCACCCCTGCGTGAAAGAAGGTGAAAGCAAGCAGTCCTCAAAAACATCGTACAGGTAGACAAGATGCGGGTTTCTAAACTGCATGCGGCTACTGTAGGATCTGACGCTTAGCAAAGAAAGTACGTTGCGGATTTAGAGAACTCTTAACTCATAAGCAGGAATAAATACTAGTGATAGGCCATACAGTGTATAACTAGGTATAATTAAATAAAGGCAACTCGCAACATAACCACATACAGTGTGCTTTCTCACTCTTAGTCAGGCAAGCCTGCTCGGACAGAGTCTCTAAGCCACACCCTGACTCACAATGCTCACAAAAACGGTAAACTGTGGCACCATAACACTGCATACAGATATAATAAACCACTAGCTGTTAATCTGCCAGGCGGCAGAGGTCTAGCCGGAAGGATATAGGCTTCGGATACCCGGGCTGAGCCACCTGCTCTAGCCTAGGGACGCTCACAAGTCTGTGCGCCAAATTACTCTAATTGAAAGGGTGCTCTCTTGAGAGACTCAGATCGCAAGTATCTGACTCTCTCCTGGCGACCCTAAAACAAAAGCAAGACGTGCTAGCGCAGTGCTGAGTGGACTAGGCAAGGGCCCTCACACAACACAACACTAGACACACAGGGACACAGACAAGAAATGCCCCCAGACTCCCACGGGTATCCTAGTAAAGTCGTGCGGGTCCACAGGACTCGCACCAGCAGACTTTACTTAAAGGATCGCAAAAAGCCTCCCCTCCGGTCTAGCCCCTGCTAACCTGACACAAGAACACAGTAGCAAGCATGAAACCATCAAATATGAGACAACAAAAAAGCTTCCTAGGTCTCATTAACAATTAAATCTCTGCATAAGGCCCAAAATCATATCTAGTTATCTGAGAGCTCGTCGTTAATACAATAATAGATATAAGGTCTATCAAGGGGATGGGATAATTAAATAGATTCGTGAAGTAGTGGAAGGAAGGTATACAAAGTAAGAGAGAACGTTTGACTATAATGCAAATGATAGTAGTGATGGTGCAACGGAAGATGGAAATGTCGCTAAAAACAAAGGTAAATTAGGTATAAAGAAAAGAAGTAAATTGAGAGTATATTACACAAACTGTAGGAGTCTATGTAACAAAATGAACGAACTTAGAGCCCTTGTTAGCAAAGAAAATATAGACATAATAGCTCTAACTGAAACGTGGATTAATACAGAAACCAGGCATTTTTTAGCAGAATTTGATATACCAGGATATAGTTTGTTTAAATATGACCGAACAAGTAAGAGGGGTGGCGGTACAGCAGTGTTTGTCAGGAGTACATTAAAAAGCTGTATTAAATCAGGTATTAGACTAAATAACGATAATGAAAGTGTTTGGGTAGAGGTTAACGAAGGTAGTGAGACCATAGTTATTGGAGTTATGTATAGACCGCCAAATATGAGTAGAAATGACGGAACGTCATATGGGAGGAAATTAAAATGGCATCAAGGTTTAGCAATGTGTGCATTATGGGGGATTTTAATTTTCCGATTATAGATTGGCAGCATCAAATAGGAGACTCTGATTCTGAGGAGTTTATAGAGGTAGTACAAGATAGTTTTTTATTTCAATTCATAGATATGCCGACTAGAGGTAATAATATTCTCGATTTAGTTTCAGTAACAATGAACATATGGTAATAGTAGAGATAGGGGACACCTAGAAAATAGTGACCACAATTCTGTGTATTTGAATATACAATGGAAAGGTAATACCAGAGAGAATACAACATTAATACCTGACTTTAGAAAAGCCAATTATGGTGGGTTAAGAAGAGCCCTATTAGCGGACCCTATGGTCAAAAAATTAAGTCGATCCAGGTGTCCAAATGAGTGTACCCCGTCTCGGGCACCTGTCATCTTAAGTCAGGAAGAGACGTCAACTTTGGTAGATACATACGTTAATTTTATCAAGTTTGTATTCCATGCACAAATAAATACATCCCCAAAAAAATTTAGATCAACACAGAACCAACCCAAATGGATGAATAATAGACTATTAGATCTTCTAGGACAAAAGAGAGGAATATATAGAAAAATTAGAAAAGGCGAAATTCACCTACTTGCTTACTATCAGAATCTATCAAGACAGGTAAAAAGAATATTAGGAAAAAAAAATAAATTATGAAATTAAGGCTGCCAATGACTGAAAAAATAAACCAAAAGGTTATTACCAACTATATAAAGCCAAGGTTGAGATGTAATTGGTCCCCTTAAAACTTCGATAGGAGAAATGACAGAAATTATTTAGAAATGTGCAGTACATTAAATAGTCAATTTCTTTCTGTTTTCACTAATGAAAATTTGGCACAGTTTCCAGAAGTCCGTAAGGTATATAGCGATAGTATAGAAAATAGGTTAAGTACGGTTACTATAAGTAGAAATGATGTGCTTAAGGAAATTGACAGACTGAAACCTCATAAATCGCCTGGTCCTGATGAGGTATATGCTAGAGTATTAAAAGAATGTAGGGATGAGTTAAGTTACCCATTAACATTTTTATTTAACAAGTCATTGGAGACAGGTATAGTTCCAGAAGCTTGGAAGCTTGCAAACGTAGTTCCGATCTTCAAAAAAGGTGACAAATCAATAGCATCCAATTACCGTCCCATTAGTCTTACATCAATCATAGGAAAGCTACTAGAGTCAATTATTGCTAGTAAAATTAGAAACCACTTAGATACATTTAATTTAATAAATTCTTCTCAGCATGGATTCACTCAGGGACGTTCTTGCCTTACTAATTTGCTTAGTTTTTTCTCAGAGGTATATGAAGCAGTAGATAATGACAAGTCATGATATAATATATTTAGATTTCAGTAAAGCTTTCGACAGAGTCCCCCATGAGAGATTGATGAGAAAGGTTGAGGCGCATGGAATAGGTGGGGCGTTGTTGGGATGGATTAGGTCATGGCTAATTGGTAGGAAGCAGAGAGTCAGCATAAATGGTACGAAGTCAGAATGGGGAGCAGTAAAAAATGGTGTCCCCCAGGGATCTGTATTAGGTCCTCTGTTGTTTGTTATATACATAAATTACCTTGATTTAGGTATAACTAGTAGGATAAGTAAATTTGCAGACGATACCAAAATGGAGAGAACAATTGATTCAGATAGAGATATAGAGTGCCTCCAAAGGGATCTAGATACCTTACACGAATGGTCAGTAAATTGGCAGATGAAGTTTAACATTGACAAATGCAAGGTATTAAAGATAGGGAAGATGCATACAAATGTTAAATATAAACTAGCTAATGTGGAATTAGAAAACTCGAATTGTGAGAAAGATCTAGGTGTGTATGTTAGCAATGATTTGAAGCCTAGACAACAGTGTATAAGCGTTCGAAACAAGGCAAACAGGATTCTCGGGTTCATCTCAAGGAGTGTGAGTAACAGAACTGCTGATGTTATCTTAAAACTTTACTTGCCATTAGTGAGACCCCATATGGATTATGCTGTTCAATTTTGGTGTCCTTATTACAGAATGGACATAGATTCATTGGAGAGAGTACAACGTTAGAATGACAAAAATGATCCATAATATTAGAAATCTTCCGTATAAAGAAAGGTTGAAGAAATTAGGCTTACATTCGTTAGAGAGACGCAGAGTTAGAGGGGATATGATAGAGGTGTTCAAGTGGGTTAGTAGGATTAACAAAGGGGACATGACAAATGTACTAAAGCTCAGTGATAGCGAAAGAACTCGTACCAATGGTTTCAAATTAGATCAATTTCGTTTCAGAAAAGATATAGACATACAGTATATTGGTTTGGTAACAGAGTTGTAGATGGGTGGAATGGACTACCAAGTGCTATAGTGGGATTAAAAACGATAGGGAGCTTTAAGATAAAATTGGATAAGCATATGGACGAGAAGGGTTGGGTGTGAAGGGGGATCAGCAGGGTTGGGCCAATCAGCGCTCTGCAGACCCCCGTAATCCTGCGTTAATCTCTAACCGTTTTGGTAAGATGATCCTCTGGGTATTAGAGTGTTGAGCCTATAATTGGGCTTTGTAATTGGGGTTGTGTGGGACAGGGATCTGCCTTGCTTAGGCCAATCGGCTTTCTGCAGACTCCCATTTTCTTATGTTCTTATGTTCTTATGTTTCTAAGTGGGGCTGAGAGGGATAGATATCAAGGGGGTCCGAAGGGTACGACAGCGAGGTGAGCTCTGTCTGGACCCCACCCTAGGCATGCGAAATACATCCCATGCTATTGGCAACACTCAACACAGTTGCCGGGTCAAAATCCTCTACCCCTTGCGTGAGTCGAAACTAAGCCTAACATTGCGATCAAATGCATATGGCAACATCAGGCTCGTCCCAAGCTGGACTCTCCGCGCGAAGCAACGTCCCCCAGCCGGTCTCTCTCTCCCGCTCGTCTCCTCCCACTCTCACTAGACTTACATCTTATATATTATAATGAAACAATCAACTATCGAGAATAAAATATACTAAGATGCGTTGGTTAAGAATAAGGGCAGCTACAAGCGTGCATGCCCGCACGTGGCTACTATGCAGAAGCGTCACAGGTAATTACCACTGTTAAATGTGAACCAAAGTACAAGTATGTAAATATTTATGTAAATATTTTATGTTATATGTCCCAAATCTCCCACCGGATATAGGTTTATAGCCTGTAAATTCAAATGCATAACACAATGAAGTCATGTCTTATTATTAATGTGACAGGCAGGATTTTGCAACTGGCTCATCTGAAGTTTTGCTTTAATAGTGTGTCTTTATGTATCTTTCTGCTATGTATTGAAATCAACAAGGGTGTTTTGTATGGCGTGTCAATGGGGTTTGTAGTAATGTGCTGAATCTAAATACAATAATAATTCTATCCCAATAAAATCTTCCAATCTACACATCGAAATTTGAACTCGAGGCTATGATTACCAGCTCAGTAGCAAGAACACTCCACCATTTATACAGTGCTATTATATATATATATATATATATATATATATATATATATATATATATATATATATATATATATATATATATATATATATATATATATATATATACAATGAACGTAGATTGTTGTGAGTTAGTTAGAGAGAAAACAAATGGGATGCATGGTGTAATGTCCGAAAGAATTAGCTAATGCACTCTCAGAGGGTCGCCGGCTACGGAAGCAAAAATCAATCCATGGAAAAACAAAGAAGTACTGCTGAAGAGCCTCCCAGTCGTCGGTAGCAGCAAAATGTAACAAGCACTGCCAGCTATGGGGGGGGGGGGGTCAGAAGACTGTACTTGAGAGACAGTTCAGGTAACAGAGATAAGGTTATGAACGGAGGGAGAAGATTTACAGGTTAAGCAAAAGGCTTTGAAGTTAGAAATACGGAAAGCATTTTGGGCCGATCTCTAGGCCGGTCTGGGATATGGGTGGGGTGCTGAACTAACTGCTCTAGGTCATTTAGGATAGAACAGATGGAGGCTTGTTTACCAGGTTGGTCAGTGAAATGAGATGAGAGCCATTGGCGGTGGTGAACATTAAAATCTCCTAAAATGGAGATTTCAGAGAAGGGAGAGATGGATATTATGTGTTCCATTTTAGAAGTAAGATAGTCAAAGAATTTTGGATAGTCAGTAGAGTTAGGGGAGAGATATACAGCACTGATATATTTAGTGAGAGGTTGACAAGATAGTTTAAGCCAGATAATTGATAATTCATTCGAGTCAAACTGGGAACACTAGAGCAAGAAAGATTGTTGTACATACACACAACATCCACCTTTGACTTTGAATTGAGCATAGAGATAGTAGGAGGAAACAGAGAAGAGTTTGCTGTCTGTTACCTTAGACAACTGGATTTCATTGAGGAAAAGTAAGTCAGGTTTAGTAGAAGAAAGAGGGTGTTCTGCAGAAGGAAAGTTAGAGGAAATGCCAGGACTGGTGCAGAAATTGATAGATAGAATAGCAGGGAGAGGTCCAAGACAGGGTTCAATATGATGGAAGCAACATTGTTCAGGTTGGCACAGTTGATTAATAAAATTCCTAAGTACATTTTCATAATATTAATAAATACAAATTAGATAAGGAACAGAAATGTGTATACTTAATGGGTGATTACAACATAAATATATTAAATAATGAGACCCACAAATTAACATCAGATGTTATAGAAAGTGTGTGTTTCCTATTCTTATGTACCGCTGATTAATAAGCCTACAAGAGTCAAAGCTAATTGTGCCACCCTTATTGACAATATATTATGTAACGACATTAATAGTAATAACATGGTGAACGGATTATGATATACAGAAATGTCTGATAATTTTCCAATATTTAGCATTAATCTAAGAAAAAGAAAAGAACAATCTCCTTTATTCATCACTAAGTGTCAGTACAATGAAAGTAATGTAAGTAAATTTAAAGATATGATTGCTTTAATGGACTGGGGAAGTATTTATGAAAATCAAAGTTGTCAGGCTGCTTTTTCAGATTTCCATTATATGCTTATGCAAAGTTATGAAGTATGTTTCCCTATTGTCAAAATAAACATAACTTATCGTAATAGAAAAGTTTGGCTTACAAATGGTTTGAAAAATTCTATTAAGATAAAGAATAAATTGTATGTTCTATCGTTAAAGAGATCAATACTTTATAACAGAAACAAATATAACAACTATAGACGCATTCTTCAGAAACTAAAAAAACAAGGTCAAAGAGGAAAAGTGAGTTTAATATTAATTGTGTCACAGTGAAGGACGATAAAGCCATTGCCAATGTTTTTAATGACTTTTTTTGTAAACATTGGAACGAAAATAAGTAATTCATTACCAGCTATTGATAAGTCATTCAGATCAGTCATGCCTTCAGATAATCCGTACACAATATTTTTAAAACCTGTAGATTTGACTGAAGTTAAAGGCATTATAATGGCATTGAAAAATAAGAGTCCAGGGTGGGATGGCATCAGCACTTCTATTATTAAAGACACATATGTCATGTTTATTGGTGCATTAACTCACATAATAAATGTATCATTAACTCAAGGTGTGTTCCCTAATAAACTACACATTGCTTGAGTTACTCCTCTGTACAAGAATGGTGATGCCATGCTAATAAATAATTATCATCTGTTCTATCTGTGTTCTCTAAAATATTTGAAAGAATTATGTATGATAGTCTGTTCTCCTTTATAAATAAGCATGACCTTTTCTATAAGTATCAATTTGGGTTTAGGAAGGGATATGGAACGGATTTGGCATTAATTGTATTAATTGACAAAATATCAAAAGCATTACATAGAAGTAACATCGTACTTGGTGTATTCTTAGACTTTAGTAAAGCGTTTGATACAGTAGATCACACAATATTATTAGAAAAAATGCTTACTTACGGAATAAGAGGAGCAGCACACAACTGGTTAAAAAGTTATCTAATGAACAGAATGCAGTATGTTGATTTTAATGGAGTGTGTTCTTCTAATGCCTATGTGAACTGTGGAGTACCACAAGGTTCGGTGCTTGGTCCTCTGCTATGTCTGATATATATGTAAATTATATTGTTAATGCTTCTCCAAGTCTGTTGCCTATTTTGTTCGCTGATGATACAAACATCTTTGTAAGTGGTGACAATAATAACATAATAGAGACAATGAACATTGAGCTTAAGCAACTATTTGATTGGACTACTGTAAATAAGTTGTCGTTAAATGTCAATAAAACACATTAAATGTTATTTAATATGAAGGGGAAACAAAATACAACCAATTTAGATGTTTAAGTTAATAATAAGCCTATACAAAAGTAGAAAATACTAATTTTTTGGGAGTAACGATTGATTCGAAGTTATCATGGTTTGAGCATGTTAGAAATATTAAGAATAAAATATCAAAGGGTATTGGCATTTTGTGTAAAGCCAGAAAAGTACTAGGTGTTCCAACGATTGTGACTCTATATAACTGTTTTATATATCCATACATTACATATAACGATTGTGACTCTATATAACTGTTTTATATATCCATACATTACATATAACGATTGTGACTCTATATAACTGTTTTATATATCCATACATTACATATAACGATTGTGACTCTATATAACTGTTTTATATATCCATACATTACATATAACGATTGTGACTCTATATAACTGTTTTATATATCCATACATTACATATAACGATTGTGACTCTATATAACTGTTTTATATATCCATACATTACATATAACGATTGTGACTATATAACTGTTTTATATATCCATACATTACATATAACAATTGTGACTCTATATAATTGTTTTATATATCCATACATTACGTATGGTATCGAGGTATGGGGAGGTGCAAGTGCTTGCTACATAAAATCAGTTGTTACTATTCTGAAAAGGGCAGTTCGAATAATTAAATCAACACACAATAGAGCACATACTGAGCCAATTTTCAAATCATTAAAATTACTTCCATTTGCAAATGTTTATAGATTTTGCACGGCTAAACTAATGTTTAAATTAATAAAAAGACATATTCCCTCTGTCTTAGATGAAATTAATTTGTTCTTAAAATTATACTATTCACGGCCATGAAACTCGGCAAAGACAAACATTACATGTACCAGTTAGCAGAACCAGCTTAATGGCTAAAACATTTAGACATAAGGGAGTTCAAATTTGGAATTGTTTGTTGGACAAAATAGATATTCAGTGTAGTTTCCTTACTTTCAAACACAAATTAAAATCATATTTGTTGAATGAGATACTTTAGGAGTAGTAGTGAGGATGAGCGAGATTGTATTGGCAATTATTGTTATTAGTTTAGTTACGCAGTGGCTAATTAATTGTTGCAAAGTGTTGCCATAAGTGCATTGTATAGTGAATATATGTTATGTATACTCGTTGTATATGCACAATGATACTCTGCAGTATATCTGTAGCTTTCTTGATGTGCATATTATTTTATTTTGTTTTCTTTTGCACTAATGCACATTCTCTAGTATTTTGTAGACTTTTAATGTTTTTTCTACAGATTAACTGAGGACATACTGTATATGCCATAAGGCATCAAATCCTCTTTGTCACAGGTTAAACACATAATTGTAATTTAGACCATGTATAATGTAATCTCTTTGTATCTGTGACAATACAGATTTTTTGAATTGATTTTTGAATTGAAATTAAACTGAGTGACTGAACCCATTATTTAAGTCAGTCGTTCAGTTTATGATAATATACGGTAGTCAGGAATGTTTGGACGCACAGATGCTTGTAGCAGTCTGATATTAGTATTGGAGGGAAAATTAAAAGCTTATAGAGGCGTCTGGCAGCAAGCGAAGCGCCCCAGTACTTCTAAGTCAGCCGGTAATATCAAAATATATTGGTACGTCACCCGCGGCAAACATATTTTGTATATAGGACTTATGGGTACGTCGGCCGCAGCGAAAGAGTTAACAAATTAAGTTCACGTTTCTCATCCCCATTGTGCTTATGCAATCTCCTCTCAAATCTTAAGTGTGAAGACGTTGCCTAACCAGCAAGTGATATCTTGTAATTCATGAACATTGAATAAACATTCTTATGGTCAGTTTATTGCGTATGGGATATTGGGAGTATTGTATGGGCATATGTGCTGGAGTGAATGAGAATGAAAGAGCCTAAAAACGTATATGCCTGGTGATTATAAAGGGCTGGAAGGAGAAGATAAAAACACATGGGACAGGAACACAGATGTGGCCGATTGTGTGTATGGATGCACCCATACTCTGTACAACTTTCCAACTCAAGAGTAAAACGATACTCGTAATATTTCTTGTATTCAACAACTGAGCTCTGAAACTCTCTCCCTGAATCCATTTTCCCCTCATCCTATGACTTAAATTGTTTCAAACTCCGTGTGTCCAGACATTTTGGCTCGAACATTCCTTGATTTGGGCCCTGTCACTCTTTCACCTCTGGGGGAGGCATTCGTCACAAGCAGTTTTGCCCTTTGTCTCCTTCATGAGTAAAATGGGTAAATAGGAGAGGACGAAGACAGGAAACGGGAAATACAGTGAGAAAAGTAGAAACATATTGTATAAGAAGGAGACAGGGAGAAGATTTGAAGAGGTACGTAGAGGAGAGATTGGAGATACTTAACTTAAATCAGCTTAGGGAAGTGTAAAAAGTGTGCAGGATGTTTAAGGATGAAATATGTGCAGCATGTGAGTGGGTGTGTGGGGTTTGGAAAAGGGTAAGTGAGTGAAGGGAAGAGCTTGGTGGAGTGAGGAAGTTAGACGAGCGGTGGAAGCTAAGAAAAAACGTATAAGGAATGGCTGAGGAGCAGAGGTAATGAGGAAACTGAAAGAATGAAGAGCGAGCTGTATGTACAAAAAGAAGAGAGGTGAAGAGAGTAGTGAGAGTGAGTAAACAAAGGGGAAGAAGAGTTTGGAAAGAGTTTAAGTGAAAAGTCGAATGAAAACAGGAAACTATTTTGGAAGGAGGAGAAGAAAGTGAGAGCAGTTGGGAAAGGAGGTAGGAAAGTGAGCATAGTGCGAGAATAAATAGGTGGAGTATGGCAGGAAGAAGGAGAGATGAATGGGGAGAGGCTATAAGAAAGGTGGAAGTGGTAGAGGTGCAGTAGAAGCTTAAGTTGGGAAAATCATCAGTAGTAGTATATGGAGTGTGTGGTGAGATGCTAAGATATGGAGAAAAATAGTGATTGAGTGGATGTGGAAGATGTGCAGACTAGCTTGGGAAGGAGGAAGAGTGCCAGATGATTGGAAGCTAGGTTTAATAATCCCCTTATACACAGGAGAAAGGGGAGTGTGTGGAAACTATAGAGGAATATGTCTCCTTAGCTAAGTAGGAAAGGTGTATGGTAGGATATTAGACAGAGTGAGAGGAGTGACAGAGGGATTGGTGGGTGAGGAACAAGGTGGCTTCAGGAGAGGAAGAGGATATGTGGACCAGATCTTATCTCTGAAATGTACAGTAGAGAAATATCTGGAGAAAGGTAAACAGATATATGCAGCTTTCATGAATCTAGAACAAGTCTATATCAAAGTAGAGAGGCAAGGAATGTGGAAGGTTCTAAAGACATAAGGAGTGGGTGGCAAATTGTTAAGAGCAGTACAGAGTATATTATGAGGGTGCGAAGGTGGCAGTGTGTGTGGAGGGGGAGTTGAGCGAGTTCTTTGATTTGAAAGTTGGGTTGAAGCAGGAGTGTGTCATGTCTCCATGATTGTTAAATTTTTGATGGATGGAGTTATTAAAGACGTTTAAGGAAGAGCAAAGGTTACTGGGATGACATTGATAAGGGAGGGAAATGAGTGGAAGTTGCATTTGCTGTTGTTTGCGGACAATACTGTGTTCTTAAACGATGATGATTGGGACCTGCAAGGATTAGTAAGTGGGCTTGGAACGCTGTATGAGAAACGGAGTTCAAAGGTGAATGTGGATAAGAGCAAAGGTTAGTCTTTGAAAGGAATGAGATAACCAGCTGTGAGATACGGCTGAATGGTCATAAGATGGAGAATGAGAGATCTTTGAAATATTTAGGCAGTGTGTTGAATAACTATCTTACCAATACTATCATAACTCATACCGATAGTATTTAAATATATCCTGTCTAATGCATTTATTTCTGGTGAATCACTAAAGGATGGAGGGAGGTAAGGGGGTGGAGGTGACGAACGATGGGTGAAGAGGTGGGTTATGTGAAGGAGTTGTGGTGGGATTGTTTAGACTGGTGGATGAATGTATAATAACTGTAAATTTAGGATATTTCAGTATATGTGTGTGTGTGTGTGTCTGTGTGTGTGCTTAACCCTTCAACCCCGGGTGGTACACGTGTGTACCATTATGTTTTGACCCGAGGAACCCGGGTGGTACAACATTGTACCATTGCTTGCGTATGTGCTTTCGAATGGCGCGCGTAAACATTTCATTCCGTGGTCGCTAGGTGATGCCACCAGACACCATGTACGCCACCAAAACAGTCTCTACCCTGCCGCCAACATGGATACTAGCCCAAAAAGTGATTCCCCTGTGTCCGATTCCATGCTCCCTTCGACGCCTGCCCAGGTTCGTCGCGCCCTAACGCAAAGGCACATACAAGATGCGTTGACTCCCGGAGGTATTGAAATAGCTTTGAGGAGTTATGAACGTGGTGAAGGACAAAATAATGTTGATGACTTGGGCAGTGATAGCTCCGAGTCTTATCAGTCGCACTATAGTGAAGATTTAGACGATCTAGACGAAATTCATCAAAGAGACGCGCAATTTGTTGGATTTGAGCATGACGATGAAAGTGATGATAGTACTGAACGTGATATAGTTGTGCAAGGTGATGAGAGTGTAGTGAGAGTGAGCGAATGGGACAGCACTAGGTCGACTGCCAAGTTTAGGTTGAGTGACACGACACCTAGCCCTTCGCCCGCTAAATCCCCATTCAAGATACGTTTTTATAAGAAGCAAGTTCTTGAAAAGGCAGCCGCGGCAGCCAGGAAAGAGGCCCTAAAACTTGGTGAGGGAGCAGTGCGTGAGGGTGCCAGTGAGGCTGAGCGTGACGGTGAGGTTGACCCGCCATTGTCTTCCTTATCTACCCCCGCCACCCAAGTTGCCCCAGGCGCCCGCCATTCTTCCCCACCATCACCAGCACTGCCTAGGGTTGAGGACCCCCAACTTTCGGCCTATTTACCCCCTATTTCCCCCAAGAGGAGACATACTACTACAGAAAAGGGAAAAGGGAGAAAATATGTGAAAAAAGGAGCTACAAGTAGGCGCTCTTTGTTCGAGGCTCCCGCGGCTTCCACCACTGCCGGTCCCAGCCATACGCCCCCGCAACTTTCCCCAGGGTCCACCCCACCTCTCCAGCCTACAACAGAGGTTCCTGACGATGTATTTGACCTCGCATCCATACCTGCACCTACAGACACTGAACCAGTGCTGTCTACGACTCGTCGTAGGCCAAGGAGCCCCGAACCTCTGCATGAAGATGACAGAGCCTCACCTGCCACTCCTTCCCCACCTCGCCGACCTACACGCCGCCCACGCATCATTCGTTCCCCGCGAGATTATGAGGGGGGGTCTGAAGATGAAGGGCACCTCACAGATGACTCTGGCCATGATTACCTGGGTCCACCGTCAGGGCAAGATGACGGCTCTGACGACAACGACGATGACTTTATGGACATCGACGACCCTCAACCCAGACGCTTGGCCCAGGGCCGTCGTGCTCCTGGCTGCCCTGGCCGCCGTCGCGCTCCTGGCCGCCCTAGGGTGCGCGCCGCCAAAGTTCGTGGGCGTGCTGCCCCAGCTGCAGCTCCTCGTCAGCGTCGCCAGCAGGACCCATTTTATATTTTCAACTGGCAGGATGTGGCTGCTGATGAAGTGAATGACCCTGATGTAACCCCTTTTGATGAGGTACAGGAGGGTTCAAGAGTTACCCCAAGTTTTCCCGCAGGCCCCAATGATCCACCACATGAGCTTTTTGAGGCATTTTTTGATAAGGAGGTTACTGAGTTTGTCATAGAGGAGACAAACAAGCACCACCAAATCCAGGTGAACTTTATTGGCAAGGTGACCAAGGGCCACATGAAGCGGTGGACCCCAGTGACTCATCCCGAGTTCATGGTGTTCCTGGCAATCACCATGCTAATGCCTCATGTAAAGAAGCACAGGTTGGCTGACTATTGGATCACCAAAGATCTGATATCCACCCCTGCCTTCAGGAAATACATCTCTCGGGACCGGTACCTCGACATCCTCGGAGTGCTCCATCTTGTCACCAACACCGACATGCATCTCCCTGACAAGCTGTGGAAGATTAGGACGTTGTACGAGATGATGCGAGAACGTTTCACGTCATACTTCACGCCCTTCTGCAATGTCTGTATTGACGAGTCTCTTGTGCTGTTCCGGGGAAAGCTGAGCTTCAGGCAGTACATCCCCTCAAAGAGACATCGCTTTGGTATAAAGTTCTTTGTGCTGTGCGATTGCCAAACTGGCTATGTCCTGGACTTCCTGGTCTACAGCGGGAAGGAAGGGGACGTGGAAATAGACCCCCTCATTGGCTTTGGCGGAGCAGTGGTTCAAGCCATGATGAACCGGTACTTCCAGAAGAATCACGTCCTCTACACGGACAACTACTACACGTCCCCCACTCTCTCAAAGTACCTCCATCAGCGCAAGACGGGGACTGTAGGCACAGTTAGAGCGAAAAGGAAGGGCATGCCAACTTTCCCTCCTAAAACCAAGAAAGGCGATGTCTTCAAGAAGAAGTCGGGACCCATTCTGGCTATCCACTGGCACGACCAGCGGAAGGTCAACCTCCTGAGCACCGACCACAAGGGGGAAATGGTTGAGACTGGCAAGGTGGATCGCCGCACCCAAGTCAGGGTGACCAATCCCGATGCTGTAATGGACTACAACATAAATACGAGGCTGGTGGACAAGTCCGACATGCAGATAGGCTTCATCGACTGTCTGCGTACCTCGTGCAGATGGTACAAAAAGTTCTTTCTACACATGGTGGACATGTCAATGCTGAATGCCTACAATATCTACAGGCTTCGGAATCCGCGCACACCCAGGAAGTTCAGTAGCCTGCGGAGGTTCCAAAAACAGGTGTTGGTGGAGCTCCTGGACAGGTATGCTACGCCACAGAGGGCAGTGGCACAACCTGGGCGCCCCGTTCAGGACCGCATGCAGTGTGCACAGTATCTAAATGTGCACAAGCTCGGTTACCTGCCTCTGAAACGAGATGGAGTCACCATTAGCAAATGGCGGTGCCATGTCTGCTGGAACAGCCAGGTGAGGCCGAGGAAGCAGAAAAAGACCACCATGCAGTGTGTGGAGTGCCAGGTGTCACTATGTGCTATACCGTGCTTTGCTGAGTACCACACCAAGCAGGAGTACTAACTAATAATCATAGTGAAAGTACCAAAGACTGACAATATGTATGTATATAGGCAACAAGTGGAAATAAAACAATGTATTGTGATAAAAAAGTCATGTATTATGAAAACATATATAAATAAGTGAAAAAAGACACACTTAATTGTATATAAAACGTTTACAAAGCATATAACTAAGTGAAAGTGACACATGACATAATATTAGATGGCCAAAGTATAATAAACACCTGTGATAATGAATAATCACTTCCTAATATAACAATAACCTACCTCAATTACTAATAAAATGTACCGTATCAAGTGAAAATGAGCATTATCAGTGACAGTGACACTCTCTCAAGCATATTTACCAAAGTGAAAGTGACACACGAAGTAATATTAGATGGCCAACGTATAATAAACACCTGTGATAACGAATAATCACTGCCTAATATAACAATAACCTACCTCAATTACTAATAAAATGTACCGTATCAAGTGAAAATTAGCATTATCAGTGACAGTGACACTCTCTCAAGCATATTTACCAAAGTGAAAGTGACACACGAACTAATATTAGATGGCCAAAGTATAATAAACATAACGAATAATCAGTGCCTAATATAACAATAACCAGCCTCAATTACTCATAAAAACGTATCGAGTGAAAATTAGCATATCAGTGACAGTGCTCAAGCAAATGTGCCTAATACACATATTTTATATAATTGGACTCCAAATAACTATAATAACATCACTATCAATAAATAAAATCGCCTCCGGGAGGTAAAAACTCGGGCGCGACGATTGGCTAAGTGCGCAGTAGGTTAGCCAAGCCGGGGCCTGGGCCAAGGCGACGCATCCGAACGCGGGAAAATCACTCCACTTCCCGTGCTCGCCATTATGCAATCACTTGGGCTAGAGACCTCTACTCAACGGTATTCTACACATGAAGGTTTGTGCAAAATTTTTTTTTTTTTTTTATAACTTTGTGTCATGTATTTCAGGAGTAACAGGTGAATCAACATGGACCAAAATTCCTCAAAACCCCCGGTCACAGAGTACAGTCACGATCTACCCTAGCCGGGGTTGGAGGGTTAAAGGGCGATCGGGACACGAATGCATATAGGTTTTGTGTTCGTGGACGGCTGGAAAATTATACAGCTAAATTTATTTCTGTCCTATACATTTAATTTATTCTTGTTATATCTCTTTTCATACTGACATGTCCTAACATATATAGTATACTTTTTACTTTGTATTAGTTTTGCACAAATATTCAGCATGTTTCACTAAATGGTGCTAAAAATAGTTTTGTTTATATGAATGATGCATTTGGATACCTTTGGACGCTCCCTGTTCGCTTGTGAATATTAAACGTGAGATATATGTGCAGGATGTGAGGAGGTGTGTGGAGTAATGAGAAGAAGGAGGGGAGTGGAGGGTACAGCACGGTGGACTGAAGAGATAAAAATTGCTATTCAAGAAGAAAGCATGTAGAGAGTCGTTGGGTTGTAGAGGGAATGAAGATTTGGAGAGACAGAAAAGAGCAAGGTTCTTGGAGAAAAAGAGTGTGGTGAAGAGAATAGTGAAGGAAAGTAAGAGAAGAGCAGATGAGGAATTTGGAAGGAATCTAAGTGTAAAATAGAGGGAGTGTAAGAAACCAGTTCTGGAAAGGGGTCAAGAAAGTTAGGGAGGGTAGCAAGGGAAATAGTAAGGGTGTGAAAGGTAAGAATGGGCAAGTGATAGCCGAGAAGCAAGTGAGAGTAGAAAGATGGAGGGAGTACTTTAACGAATTGCTAAATGTATGGAATGAAGCATCATCAAACATAGTTGGATGAGGTATGGGAGGGAGAAGAATAGAAGTAGTGGAGGAGGAGGTGAGGATCAGGAGGTCAGAAGTGTGTGAGCCATGACAAGAGTGAAGATGAGGAAAGCATGAGGAATAGATGGAGTGCGTGGGGAAATGCTGAGGTATGGTGGTGAGATAATAATCGAATGGGTATGGACAATGTGTAAACTAGCTTGGCAGAAGGGGAGTGCACCTGATTACTGGAAGACAGGCATAATAGTCCCCCTGTATAAGGGTAAAGGGGAAAGAGAAGTGTGTGGTAACCACCGGGGAATATGCCTTCTAAGCGTAGTAGGGGAGGTGTACAGTAGGGTGGTGATTGAGAGAGTGAGAGCGAGAACGGAGAAATGGATAGGTGACTAGCAGGGCCGGTCTAGGAAGGCAACAGGATGTGTAGATCAGATTTTTACCCTGAAATGTGTTGTGGAGAAATATCTGGAGAAGGAATATAAGTTGTATGCTGCCTTTATGGACGTGGAGAAGGCCTATGACAGAGTTGATTGAGAAGGTTTGTGGAAAGTACAGATAATATACGGAGTAGATGGCAAATTGCTGGAAGCAGTGAAGAGCATGTATGAGGGTGCAAAGGCACCAGTATGTGTGGAAATTGAGCAGTGCAAGTTCTTTGAGCTGAATGTTGGGTTAAAGCTAGGGTGTATGATGTCCCCATGGCCGTTCAATATATATATATATATGGATGGAGTCACGAAAGAAATACAAGGAAGAGCAGTGGATGTTGGTGTACCTCTGAAAAGGGAAGGAAACGAGCGGAAGTTGCCTGTACTGCTGTTTGCTGGAGATACAGTTCTGATGAGCGATAGTGAATGGGAGTTGCAGGGGCTGGTAAATATGTTTGGAGCAGTGTGTGAAAAAAGGAATCTGCAGGTGAATGCGGGGAAGAGTAAGGTTATGGTCTTTGAAAGGGGTGCCGGCACAGAGTACATACATAACATACATAATATTTTAAGACTGAGTGCTCCACACATACGTGCAGTTTCAGTCTCTTGTCCTAATGGCGGCGATCCAGGCAACCCTGTTAAGGGCTGCTTCACTTGTCAAGTTTTTGGATTTGAGATCGGAATGTATAGTCCGATCCCAGGTCTTCCTCGGTCCATCCCTTGGTGCAGCTCCCTCCACAATCACAGACCTGCATCTTTTCACCCAATTGTGTTCATCCATTTTCTCCACATACCCATACCATCCCAGTCTACTTGTACGCATCTCCTCACTAATATTCTTTATACCTAAACGTCTCCTCAGCTCATCATTTGTTATTCTATCCTGCAGCCTGGCCCCACACATCCATCTCACCATTCTCATCTCATTACGTACCATTCTGTTGACATCCTCTACGTTAACGGCTCATGTTTCTGAGGCATAATTCATTGCACTTCTAACACATGAGGCATACACCTTTCCCTTCAGGGGGAGAGGCATTCTTTTTTATGGTCAGAATTGGCAGCAGTTCTATGAACTTCCCCCAGCCACATCTAATTCTAGCGACAGTGGCAGCCTCGGCCCCACCACCGGCAGAGATGGTATCTCCTAGGTAACAAAACTTGTCCACCAGCTCCAATGACTCATTTCCAAAATTCACAGCCACAGGATCATCATTTAACACAAGCTCGCCTTTGCACACTACGCACTCAAATTTCTCAATTTCTGACTTATCCTTTGGCAGGGGTCCTTTTATTCTACTACAGCGCTTACTCCCATGGTGCACCCAACATCGACAGATGCTACACCAAATCGAGTTAACGAGTTAGCGCCCACACCCTTTCCACACACTGCACAAGGGTATGCATTGCTCTTTTCCGCATTGCCTCGTCTCAATCTACAATGCATAACCTTGGTTTTGTTAATATTTACTCTTATACCCTTGCTCACCATGCCCTCTCTCCATCTTCTGAATTTGGCCTCAGCATCTTGCACTTTGTCAGCTATTAGGACTAAATCATCTGCATAAAACAGTTCCCACGGGAGTCCAGTGTGTTGAGTAAAGGTGGGGGTATGGATGAAGAAGTGTGGGAGTGGGTTGTAGGAACACTGAAAGCAGTAACAAGAAATACGGTGGCCAGCATAGAAGTAAAGAGGTCCTTGCATGACAGTGAGGTAATCCTTGCATTGACTTACTGGAGAGAAGCATGGACGTTGGTGAAGAGACTCAAACCAAGAGTGAGATGGGTGGAAATGAGTTACTTGAGAACTGCGGTCGGAGTTACATGGAGGGATAGACAAAAGAATGAGGAAGTACGAGAGAGGTGTGGTGTGGATGTAAATGTGCTGGAAAGTGTGAAAAGGAACACCTTGAGATGGTTTGGCCATGTGGAACATATGGGAAGCGATAGAATGACTAAGAGAGTGTACGAGAGTGAGGTGTAAGGACAGAGAGGGAGAGGTAGACCAAGTGAGAGGTGGAAGGATGGAGTTAAGAAGTATATGAGTGAAGGCGGCGCTGGATGGGAGGAGGGGCGTCGACTGACTGGGGACAGAGGTGCATGGGGCCGTTTCGTTCGTGGCCACACCTTCGGGGATCACGGCGTCCGGCAATAGATAGATAGATAGAGATATTTCAACAATCACCCTGTTTATTTATTTGATCATACTGCTTATCATGTGACCAATATAGTTTATGCTTCCTCTTACAACTTCAGCTAATCTTTGGACATAAATCTTGATGTCATAACATCATATTTCGTTAACTCGTGAACTCTGATCTATCTATCTATCTATCTATCTATCTATCTATCTATCCATCTATATATCTATCTATTGCCAGACGACCCTAACTCCTGAGAGGAGGTGGACGCGAAAGTATCACCTTCATAATTATGCTTCTATATGCCGAGGCAACTCATTCGATTATCTAGATTTGTTCTCAATTAATTTCACAATAAATGTGTAGCTTGATAATGCAAGTGTATTGCGCAATGCAATATAATAATGCCAAATATTAATAATTGTCCTGTTGATAAACATTATGTTTGCTATAATGTGAGCAATTGATAAAGGTAAACTCAATTAGTTCCAGGAAATATAATTAGTTAATTGATATTAATTAGACAGTCCTAGTAAAGTAAATATATCAAGGGATTAATGTGTTGGGGAAATAATGGATTACAATTATCGGGGGTAATTTACTTTAGGTAAAAGAGGTTGCTTTCACAACAAACCTTGAATACTTCCCCTTGTATCACATTATCATATATTATCAGACTTGGCAATATGTAACAAACCACATGTAAAGTGTATAACATATCAGTATAAAACAGTTTTATGTGTGGAATAATATTATATGTGTATACTCTGGTCTATCTGTGATATCTAATAACCTGAGTTTACATGCAGTTACTCATAGTTTCACTGCTACCAAGGCAATGCAGACATTATATATATCAATACAATATTTACTACATACATCGATTAACACAGTGCAACGTCTCTCTCTCTTTCTGAGAAATCAGACTTGGCTCTTCCGTGATACCAACAGATTTTTCATATACTTCAGTAATTATTGTATTTATTGGTTCAAGGTTAGCACACATCAATTATTAGCATTCGTCTATAGTGCAAGTTATTCCGAAACAATTAGATTGGTACTATAGCTGAATAGTTAAGGTCATAGAATTTACCCTGATAAATGTTGGTGAGCCTGACGAGTACGAAGTGTGTATTTGTAGAAGTAGGAGAAGTTTTGGTAAGGAGCTCTTTATGAAGATCCATACTAATTTCAACTTAATTTCAGAGAGCAACAAAGGTGAAACGAGACTCAAACTATCCAATTTGGGGGAATGAAGGGGTAGTTTAGCTTGATACACAGGAAAATCGACTTTAAATCGCCATCAACAGAGAGGAATTTTGTATCTAAGTTTAAACACTGTTGCCAGCTACTCTAAATATACTGATATTCTTGAGGTAAATGTTTTATCAAAAAATTTGCCTCGATGTAAATTAATTGTTAAATATATGAAGCAGACATGCCATACCTCTACCATTTGGCTTAATGTATCAATGTGATAATATGCAATGTTTTCTTTCTGGCTACAGGTAATTTAAAATCTTGCTATTAGTATTACCAAACTTAATGAATCCTGACCAATTTAATGAATATCCCACCGACTCAGTATTAACTGTGACTCTCATGCTTGAGGGAAGTCATCCACAGATCGACATAATATTTTCACACTACAAAGGTAACTTATCTAAATGATATTAGTTTACTACTTCTGTTCATCTAATTTGTCGCTAGTTTGTGGTTTGCTAACAAAAGGTGTGTTATATAATTATATATAATGATCTGTATACTATTATTTTATTCATACCAATAAAGTGGGTGGAAAGAGAGATAAAGAGAAAGTTACTGAAGGAGGGAATCTACTGTTCATTACAAATTAGTTTCGGGAACATTATTTATGAACAACTAAAAGTAAATAATGTTATAATTCGTCACTGCTTGTTATAAAGCGTCAATAACACAGACATTACTGTCGTCGGGGAATGCTCACTAACAACATATATATCGCGTTGATTGTAAGCAACCAAACTCGCCCCCCCCCCCCCCCTTCCCCGCACACACACACACACATTGTTTCCTACCCTTTCAACACTACGACAAGCTCCCCCTCCCTTCCCATCAAGCTGCGCCATCTATGGAACAAAACCTTTGATTGATTCAGGGAGGCGAGTGTGAGATCTTACTATATTCAGAGCGAACAAACTGCACAACGAATGAACCCAAACCCTACTCGGAATTGGGGCCGAGAGTACTGTACCTGCTTTCAGCAAAATATTTGAAAAGGCAATATCATACAGGTTAACTAAGTTTCCTGAACCAAATGAATTACTATTATATTGTCAACATGGATTTCGGAAAAATATATCAACTGAAACCGCCCTGTTACAATTTACGAGTCGGGTATATAAAAGTCTTGCTGAAGAACTTGTAGCAGGGATATTCCTTGACCTGTCAAAAGCATGTTGATTCTTTAGATCATCACATTGTATTAGACAAATTAAACCATATAGGGGTTAGAGGAATCCCACTAAAATTATTTTATAGTTAATTACGTGGAATACAAAAAACTGTATATAGTAATCACACCTATTCAAATTTTGGAAATTATTGTCGAGGAGTGCCCCAAGTATCGATCTTGGGACCTATATTATTTGTAGTGTATGTAAGTGACATTATTTTTGCCAACGACACAAACTAAATATTTGTTTAAAATAATCTATTGAATCTACATAATGCTGTTACACGGGGATTGGAAAATATTTTGTAATGGTTAACATACAATAAGTTGAAATTTAATGTGCAAAAGACTAAGCTAGTATTGTTTCAGAACCGTTCAACTCGTAGTGCTTTCTCTCCGATAATGTTGAGAGAAGTAGTAAAGCGAGTGGAATATACGATTTATTTAAGCATATACTGTATGTACTGTAGACCACAGTTTAAACTGGAATTTCAAAAACTAGTTAAAGCTTGTGGAATATGATATAGGGTTCGACATCATCTAACTCCAGAGGCATTAGTTAGTCTATATTATACTATATGCTACCCCCATATCATTTATTGTCTCTCAATCTGGAGCTGTACCTGGTCAACATACTTAAATAACATTGATTTCATTCAGAACAGAATAATTAGAATCCTAAATTTTAAGGTTAAGTATGAATCAACAAATAACCTGTTTAGTAACCTGAATGTCATGAAGTTTCAGGCTGTACGCAAGTATTTCCTGATGTTAACAATATTAAATTGTATAAGAAATAGCCCTTCTGGTAAATATATTTTCTCCTCTATAGAATATAGTTATGAAACCAGAGGAAACAATTTATATTTAATTATTCCGCAGTCACGTACTACTTTGCTTCAAAATGATATTTTAGAGACACTCAACCAGTCACCATTGTTCAACTATAGTATGGTAATATCATGCCTGACTGTCTTGTCTGGCATATCCTTTTTAACAAACTGGGCTGCTTGATCCTAGCGCGCCATGCGCTTCCGATTGGTGGCCCTACCAGGTGAGTATACCAGGTGAGGACCCGAAACTGTGGAACTCTACTCCTGATTATATAAAACGTATTTCCAACTTGAACAGTTTTAAAGGTAAAACTAAACAGCATATTTTATATCTTATGTGATATTTACATGGTCCTTCATAATGCAATTCTTAATTAAATAACGACAACTATGTGAAGATTAGTGTTCAAGTACATAGAAACACTTAATATATTGGCAGAAAGAACCAATCAGCAGCATGTACTGTATGTGACTATGTGATATTTATTGTGCGTGTACACTCTAGAGCGCGAGTCCTGGCTCGTTCCAATTTCCTCAACATTATTAGGTTAAACCGCTAAATGCATAAACTAAGTTGTTAGTCAATAGAAAAAGATTGAATTGTATTCGCGATTGCTTCAATAATATGAAAAGGCGACTTGTGTCCTGGAGTGTATAGCATTGTGAGTGGACAGTCATAAGGTTCGTTTATATTTTATTGGAAGAAACTATGGATATTTAGTAGGGACTGTGCAAGGTGCATGAGTAAATATGATTTAATTCCAGAAATATAGTTGTGTACTGTAAATGTTATTTAAATAAAATTGCTTTATTAAGTTAATACATGGCATTTCTTGATTAATATTGAGAGTTGTGTTACGCACGGAGGAACCCGGTGTTCTTTAGCATTCATAATGTTAGGAATTTCACAGAAAACTGGTAACAACCTCGGACAAAATCTAACACTGTTTTGGTTCGGTTTGCCGATTTCAATGTTTTGTTTCTTTTTCGACGCTCTGCTGTGCGGAAATGATTGTAAATAATTGTAAATATCCTTTGTATATGTAAATTGTTAAGTTTTGTGAGCTTACATATCAGCCATATGTCATTTGTTTTGGCTTTCTTTTCTTTTTTACATAATGTATTGAAATTAATATGATATTCGGAATCAAGTTATATGCGTGCATACATACTCTGTTTTTCAACCAACTAAATCTATTTTATAAACATCAATTTTGAAAGCTGTTATTGCGTTTATAGATACTTACATTTGGTGGTATGCTTTCTTTATTGCTGTGTTTGTTTTCGTCCTAATTAGAATATTTGTTGTGTCTGCTCAGGAGTTGGCTCAGCAGACTAGGCCAGATAAATACAATTTTAACCACTTTATATGTAACTACAATTATGGCAATACATTTACTTTATTTTACTTTAGTCTTCAACAACACACTAATCAACCCTTCATTTTCTCTCAATATTCTTGGTGTCTCTATTTACTTCTGATCTTTCTTGGAAAGACCTTACTGCTAAAGCAGATTCCCAGAAGTTAGTTGTGCTCAACTGCCTCCGTGGGTTCTTTACTGGCACATAGCTTCTTGCTCTGTACAGTGTACAGGGGCACAGTGGCTCATGTATCAAGTATTGAATGCATGTGATGCATGGCTCCTGAGACCATGTTCAATGTCTTATCTTGTAGTAATTATTTATTCTTAACAGAGGTTTCCATAATCAGTCGCTCACTTCAATCAGCTGGAACTATTGCCATGTAAATGGGCCATAATTTTCTCAGTGACTGACACCACATATACACGCCGCAATATTCCACCTCTTCCTCTACTACCGCTATTACACCACATATACACCACATATACACGCCGCAATATTCCACCTCTCCCTCTACTACCGCTATTACACCACATATACACCACATATACACGCCGCAATGTTCCACCTCTCCCTCTACTACCGCTATTACACCACATATACACCACATATACACGCCGCAATATTCCACCTCTCCCTCTACTACCGCTATTACACCACATATACACCACATATACACACTGCAATATTCCACCTCTCCCTCTACTACCGCTATAACACCACATATACGCCACATATACACCACATATACACGCTGCAATATTCCACCTCTCCCTCTACTACCGCTATTACACCACATATACACCACATATACACCACATATACACGCCGCAATATTCCACCTCTCCCTCTACTACCGCTATTTCACCACATATACACCACATATACACGCCGCAATATTCCACCTCTCCATATACTACCGCTATTACACCACATATACACCACATATACACGCCTCAATATTCCACCTCTCCCTCTACTACAGCTATTACACCACATATACACCACATAATTATACACGCCGCAATATTCCACCTCTCCCTCTACTAGCGCTATTTCACCACATATACACCACATATACACCACATATACACTCCGCAATATTCCACCTCTCCCTCTACTACCGCTATTTCACCACATATACACCACATATACACCACATATACACGCCGCAATATTCCACCTCTCCCTCTATTACCGCTATTACACCACATATACACCACATATACACGCCGCAATATTCCACCTCTCCCTCTACTACCGCTATTTCACCACATATACACCACATATACACCACATATACACGCCGCAATATTCCACCTCTCCCTCTACTACCGCTATTACACCACATATACACGCCGCAATATTCCACCTCTCCCTCTACTACCATTATTACACCACATATACACCACATATGCACCACATATACACGCCGCAATATTCCACCTCTCCCTCTACTACCGCTATTACACCACATATACACCACATATACACGCCGCAATATTCCACCTCTCCCTCTACTACCTCTATTACATCACATATACACCACATATTCACGCCGCATAATTCCACCTCTCCCTCTACTACCGCTATTACACCACATATACACCACATATACACCACATATACACTCCGCAATATTCCACCTCTCCCTCTACTACCGCTATTACACCACATATACACCACATATACACGCCGCAATATTCCACCTCTCCCTCTACTACCGCTATTACACCACATATACACCACATATACACCACATATACACCACATATACACGCCGCAATATTCCACCTCTCCCTCTACTACCGCTATTACACCACATATACACCACATATACGCCACATATACACGCCGCAATATTCCACCTCTCCCTCTACTGCCGCTAGCACACCACATATACACCACATATACACCACATATACACCCCGCAATATTCCACCTCTCCCTCTACTACCGCTATTACACCACATATACACCACATATACACCACATATACACGCCACAATATTCCACCTCTCCCTCTACTACCACTATTACACCACATATACACCACATATACACGCCGCAATATTCCACCTCTCCCTCTATTACCGCTATTACACCACATATACACCACATATACACCACATATACACGCCGCAATATTCCACCTCTTCCTCTACTACCGCTATTACACCACATATACACGCCGCAATATTCCACCTCTCCCTCTACTACCGCTATTACACCACATATACACCACATATACACCACATATACATGCCGCAATATTCCACCTCTCCCTCTATTACCGCTATTACAATAGTCAGTGTTCTTCAGAGAGCTCTCAGTGAATAACTTCTCCCTAACGAAGAGTATGTGACACTCGCCTTTCAACAAATTCCCACCCCAGGATGCTGGATGAGGCATAACCAACACACACATTATACACAAAATCATGACCCGAGAAATCAAATGATAGAATATTTGAACTCCACTGTCTCCCTCTCTCTGGAATTTACTTTCTCAAGAGTTCTTGTCACCGGTATTCAGTGTTGTCACCGGTATTCAGTGTTGTCACCGGTATTCAGCGTTGTCACCGGTATTCAGTGTTGTCACCGGTATTCAGTGTTGTCACCGGTATTCAGCGTTGTCACCGGTATTCAGTGTTGTCACCGGTATTCAGTGTTGTCACCGGTATTCAGTGTTGTCACCGGTATTCAGTGTTGTCACCGGTATTCAGCGTTGTCACCGGTATTCAGTGTTGTCACCGGTATTCAGTGTTGTCACCGGTTTTCAGTGTTGTCACTGGTATTGAGTGTTGTCACCGGTATTCAGTCTTGTCACCGGTATTCAGTCTTGTCACCGGTATTCAGTGTTGTCACCGGTATTCAGTCAACAACTGTTGTAAGCAAACTGTTACACATGTAACAGAGGATGCATGGATCTTGTTTTCATTAGCTTTGTTTATTTTCTTCCTAGATTTGTTTACGTTAAAAAAAAAACATAAAACAAAGCAACACTAATAATTCGTTGCCGCTCTCCCAACAGCATTCGGATACAATAAGCATGGTTTTTTCCTCCATCCAAAAAATGCCTGAAACACAATATTGTCCCCTGTGAAACATACCAACATTTGATGTATTGGTTCTTTTTGGTTAGGTTTGGGTCTTTCATCCTATAGGGCCAGGGTTTTAATGCCAAGATATGATAATATTACAAAAGATAATTATGTGATTACCTTTATTTCTGTACCTCTGGCATGCTAGGGTGGAAAACAAACTTGGCTGTCTACACCCGACTGCCATCGGGATAAAGTAAAAGTATTCTGTAATCAGATGAGCTGAACTATTCTAGAGAAAATATACTAACATACGAGTATTCAGCTTTACTTCTCTAGACTGTAGTGGTTTGTAGGTTAGGCCTCGGCTTACCATCTTGCAGAGCCATGGTTTGAATATCAGCAGTGGTTTATAGCATATATATAAGTTAAAAACAACAAAACAAAGCCTAAATAAGTTCAACTCATCCTTAACCTTCTACAACCTAAATCTACCTATGTCCCTTAAAACTATCAGCGAAGTAATTCAATGGTTGTCAAGAAAACTTAGATTAACGGTCAGGTAATTAACGGTCAGTTTTGTGTATATGATATTATGTATATGGGGTAACATGCCACGTACCACGTTGAGGGTGAGAGCGTATCCTGAGTCCTGACTGTAGGCGTAGAGAGGCTCGTGGTGGTGGGCATATTTCTCCCAAGATCCATGGAAATCGTAGGTCATCAGGTTCACAAAATCCAGGTACCTGGTTACAAAGAAAGCTCTGTAATGATTAACCCAACTTTACTTTAAAGTCAGTATAACTCTATGTTTTCTTTAAAATCATAATCATCGTCTCGAACTTGTTTTCCTTTCTATAAAAACTAAATGGAATACCAGCAAGCCTCTAATAGGGTGATAATCGGCCCCAACAAAGAACACTATTAGCTACAAATATATTCTGCAAGACATTTGTTGTTGTTTTTGTGGGGATAATATTTCGGTAAGAAAACCTTGGTCAAAGAGACCCCATAATATCTCATAATAGCCATTTATTGTAGATTATGCTGAGAGTTTGACCCCTTTGGATGTAACCGATAGACTCATCTATAACAAGCTACTTTGCTGAAATGTTTTCTTTTGTTCCATTATCCATGTGTAAGTGTTTCCTTTGTTTATTTAACTTTTTCACATTGTCTTTTCAGCTATCCATCTTACTTTACCTGCATACTTCTTTCTTTGCTATTTTATCTATTACAGTGAGGGCTGGTCCTATCCAGAGTGAGATTTGGCATCCTCTACCCAACCTTAGCTGTTTCTGTTTGTCTCTTTTACTGTCCTAGTGTTCCTTCTGACTAGGAATTCTCCTCCCCTTTTATAATTCTTTTACTCGACGAGACAGATAAATGGGCGAGGGAACACGAAAGTGGTCCCGGACCCTGAGAATAGGAACTTTAAATGTTGTTTCGGTTCGGGGTCTGTCTCGTGTCAGCCACCCCCAGCAACGGGTTATGTGCCTGAGTATATACATACATACAGTCTTCACACATGACAATAACTCGTAAAGTACTTTTCTTTATCCATTCAGCAATTCCCTTCAAAACCCGAGAACAAAATCGTGAAAACGCCCTCTTGTTTAGTTTATCTATATTGTGCACACCATATATATTTCTAAGAAATAGGTAACTTCCACAAGGGTCAGTTTGAGGAGTTCATCATCACTTCATGTCCTGGTCTCGAATCCATGCTAGAATGTTGGGTGGATCTCGCTGTAACTGTTCATTCATTAGTGACCATGGTTCATATTTTCAAGATGCAATATTAATGGTGTTTGGCACAATTATTGTAACCAACCTTGCCATGGCCTGTATATCATAAGCTTTGTTGATAGTGAGCTTCCCCGCCGACACTGCCGCGGTCACCATTAGGCCATGCTTGTCGAACTCCGACCTCATCTCCTTCAGCAGCTGAGCAAAGTTCACCTGCGGGTGGAAAGGCACTCCCATTACTTCATCGTAAATGGACGTCTCTCTCTCTCTCTCTCTCTCTCTCTCTCACACACACACACACACTATCTTTCTCTCTCTCTCTCACACACACACACACACACACACTATCTCTCTCTCTCTCTCTCTGAACATATTTTAGGCCTATATCTCTGTGTTTTATTGGTTTGTCAGTCTATCAATTCATATTATCCATCAGCCTATCTCTGTGTCCATCTGCCTCCTATTAATACGTTTGATTAACTCATTCTACTTGTTTCTATATCACTATCATTTATGAGTCTGCACAAATATTTATCTAAATAATGTTATCAATCAAATTATATATTGTCTACCTGTATATCAATGTATATATTATATCCATTTATGTATCTATCACTACCTTGTCCTGTGGTCTGCCTCCTCTAAATGCCGGATACTCCCAGTCGATGTCCAGTCCGTCAAATCCAAACTTTAGCAGGAACTTGACACAACTGGATATAAACCTTGATCTCGACCCAGCAGTAGACACCATCTGCCAAGCAAACATTATATCAGTACAAAGGAGTACATATAAAAACAAACACAAAACTATCTACGAGGCTGCTTGTATCTAAGCTACCTAAACTATTATGTAGGAGAGAAAAGGCGGCTTGGAAAGGACAGGATTTATCATGTCCATGCAGAATAGAAAACCGACATGGTACTCGACAAAAAAATAAGATCATAAAACTATCTTACTATATATATGCTAACATGTGAGGTAATGTTGGCATATCCTGTTATTCATCTATAAGCGCAATCTGTCGAGGGTTAAGGGGCGAGATAATTTTCTAAGCGATTTTTGAAGGTTCCATCAATGACTAATGTCTCAAGTGGTGTACCCTAATTGATCCGTGCTCCTGCCCTCTTTCATATTTATATAAATGGTCTCTCATGCATTATTTCAAAATTGCAGATGACACAAAACTAGCAAGCACAGTGGTGTCTCCAACTCAAATACAATACATCCAAGAACAATTATCAATCAATCATCTAGTTAGAAATTCCTCAGGCTGATTGCTTTAACCATTACTGTACCAGCGACGATGGTTTACCATCAGTAAAAAAGTCACTCGTCAGTACCAGCGACGGAGGACTTCCGTCAGTAATATGCGGTTCTTGTAACTGCCCCTATCGAGCGGTACTTGGTACCATAACTTGTACGCACTGCTTTGAGACCTTGGCAACACTTCTTCTCAGTTTGTATCTAAGCTCCCACAGGCGAACCGCGAGCTGGCTCAGTACTCCTCCAACTTTTTGGGTGAGAGGGTGCTCTCTCTGGACTCTAAAGTCATTTTAGTCACAATGCCTGGTACTGAAGGGTACATTTATAGTAATACTCTGGTACAGTAGGGGTTAAGAAAATCAGTTGATTTGGGTAACATTAAATGAGGTGAAGTAATATCATGTGGTCTTTGTTAATACTTCATTTAATCAACCTTTCCAAATTTACTTAATACATTGTCAGTTTTTGAAGCCTGCTGAACTAACTCCGAATGTTGTAGACTATTGAAATATATAGCTGGACTATCTTATACATACTAATTATGTTCTACATGTAGGCGCAGGAGATATAGAAGTGTGTCGATTCCTAGGGTGCCTTGTGTGTTTTCCATATATTTATTTTGTTTTATAACGTTATTACTTATAATTTCTAAATAAATATATAGGAATAACTATATTTATGGATTTAATACAAGAGCGGGTTCAAAATAACCACACACAAATTGGTCATGCTTATTCATCTATTGGAATTCTTGCAATAAGTTATACTATTGAATAAGGTAATCCTAATAATGCTTTATTCAACATTTACTAAATACAGAAAACCGTATAAATCCTCCTTTTGTCATAAGGTAAAAATATGGAAACTGAGGAGGAAGATAAACTATAAAGTTTGTCTCACTTGTTCATTGACATTTCTTTTCCTCGCATAGCATACATTGAATAGTTAGTCAAGCACAGTAGCGAAAATGATTTTGGCTAACAATTTAGGGTTAATATGAAGTTTTTAGCATTTGTTTTGGTTAACTAAACGTAAAGTAATACTAACTGTTACATAGCAATATCCCTAAGTTCAAATTACTTAAACGTCTGCAGTAATCATAAAATAAATGCGATTATGAGATTGAATGTTCAAAATGTTCAAATTGTCAACTCTTAGTATTACAAAATAACCAATTTAAATATTGCACTGACCTAACTAAGATACATAGCTACGTGTTTCTTAGTTGTAACACTAATCCAGGTAGCTTATTCGGGTTAAGGGTAATCATTTTACCTTCATTTTGAAGTACAGGTAGTAAAATGGTACTGTAGGGTAAAGTCAGGTGTGAGCCAATCAACACTACATATGCTTCTAGGAACGTGTAATATAGGGGTTTTTGTTAGATAAAGTCATTAGGTTTCATAAATTAGTTTTGATAAATCAAGTCTGAGTATGGATAAACTAACTAAAATTTATGTGAGATGTTAACTTAGGTTAGGCTAGACGTCTGGCCGAGTGCTAAATATAACTATGTTTGATCTTATTTGTGGGTGAATCCCACAAATAATGTCTCTCTTGTCCCTTTTTAACTGTCTATTTATATCAATATGTATGTATACCTTTCTATTGCTATAGTTATTTCTAACCTGCGAGTACTTTCCGGAGCCTTCATTCCAGCCACCCAGTCCAAGAAGTGTTTTCAGATCCGGGTTGATCTTCTTGAGGCCAGTAAACCTCTTGTAGCCTCCTAGAATTAAAAAAATATAAAGATTAAGTATCTCTCTCTCTCACTCACTCTCATTCTCACTCTCTCTCTCTCTCTCCACAAGGATTATGCTTATTCATTCATAAACTGCGAAGCTATGGTAGTTTAAACCCTCCCGCCAAACGAAGGTTTTTGGTTCTATTCTGACGAAAATCGTCATAGTACCATATATGCAATTATTACTTATCCATATGCGCCTATTTTGCTTTTATTATGAACATATAAACATTTAAGAGCAACAAAAGAAGTGGGAATAGCATTTGGGGGTGATAAAAGGCGTAATATTGCCACAAGGTTGTTTCATGAGGGGAGAGCTGAGGGGACATACTGTATATCCACCCTCTTTGAGCTGTAGAGCGACACTGGCGGGTCTGAGAAAAAGTCTCTGTGTTGCAAGGATCTCTAGCTGCCTCACCCATGTTAAAAATACTGGGGGAGGAATATTCGTGCCAAAAATTACCCGATAAAAGGGGGAATAAAAGGAATAAAAACTGATAATTGAGAAAGGAGGAAAAGGGGGGGGGGGACACATATTTATGAGTGGTAGCAAGTAATGGAAGGGAATTATCTCACCTAATCACAAATTGCTTTGTTTTGAGTGCCACTGGGTTTTTTTTTTTTTTTTTTTTTATGCTCTGGATCTATTGAGGATGGTCGCAGTGCACCAGAAAAAACTCTATTGAGGATGGTCGCTGTTTTTGGGTTACCTAACCTATTTTATGTGTATGCCATTATTTAGAACAATTAACAAATGAAGCAATTGTATATCATGGTTGCTTGTAGTAAGATTTGTTTTTAAATCCATCTGGTGTATGAAAATAATGATCATGAAGATGAGAAGCTACCTTAACTTCGAGAAGAGAGCTTTGTGTTTTATTATGAATATCAGAATTAACCCCTACTGTACCAGAACCTGTTGCAATTTCTGCACCCCTTCGTACCAGCCATTTTGGCCAAAATTACTTATCTGCGGTGAGACAACATCCTCCCACCAAGAAAGCTGAGGGGTTACTGATTGTGGGTGGCTACTGGCAGCAGCTAGCGGAGACATATGCAGTGTTGCCAGCAACTAGCAGTATTGCATTCAAGTCATGTTAGCGACTCCCGCTCGATATTAGTAGAGAACAAGAACATTAGTGAAGGGTGACATTCGTCGCCCGCACTAGTGTTAACCTTTTATACTGATGGATTAGGGTCAGTGCTGGTCTCTCATGTATCAGTTCAATCTCCAATCTTTACTTTTATTGATATGAACGACCTCAATTTTCAGGCTGAGCTCAAGAAGTGCAAATATAAAGAATGCCAATTAAGACGCATTGCGATATAACCCTGTATAAATCTATGTTCTGTTATTGATGAAAGGGTTAGTTTCTCCTCCAATTAACCCCCAGAACCCCAGCGCCGCAGCATATGCGTCGGCAATGTATGTAACGCTAAATCCCAGCGTCGCATAAGGTGCGTCGCGGTTAATTACTCTGGTCCTATGGCACCTAGATTGCTCAGATTTGTATGGGAACTGTGTAAGTATACCACGCAACAATGCCGATGCTTGAACACTCTCAAAGTCCAACCGTGTGCGTATGAGCGTGCAAAAATCTGTTTTTGCATGTTTTTGCCTACTCATTTCCCTATGTTAATTCCGACTTTCGGGCACCCCTTAGGACCCCTTAATGACCTAGGGGATCGTTTTTGTGTGGGTTTTCCTTAATTTCAAACCCATTCCAGGTGTTTTCTGAAAAAAAAATTGTTTTGACAACCTGCTTTTTGTTTTGACCCATAGGTGGGTCTAAGGGGGGGAAAAGAGAGGGGGGGGGGGGTGAGAGGGAAGAGAAAGGAGGAAAGTATGAAGGAAAGTAGGAGAGTAACAGTTGGTGGGCAGACCACCTTGCTATGTTGTGTGTTTGAAACATATGTTTTTGTGTTGGGGCAAGTGGTGTATTTTCTTTATGTTTGTTGTTTGGTAGCTAGCTAAGGACGAAAGTGTGATTGTTATTATTATCATTATTTTTATTATTATTACTGTTTGTGTATAGTTGAGTTCACTATTTTTCTTTTTGGTTTGAATTTTTTTTTTTTTTTTTTTTTTTTTTTTTTTTTTTTTTTTTTTTTTGTATTAATATATTGGATCTGGTTCCTCTATTTCATTTATTATCTTTAGACTACTTTTGAACCAGGTGTGTTGTCTGAGGTCTTGTTGTAATTCATGGTTATTTTTTATATTTACGAATATCGGGTCTTGTAGGTGTTCTAGTTTGCTCCATATTTTCGTTGCCTGTTTGTGGATGCGTATATTAAGTGGTAGAGTGTTTGTGTGTTCGTGTATCTGGATAGTTGTCATCGTATATGGGTAACGTTTGGTTAGTGGCAAATCTTAGTGCTTTATTTTGTATTATTTGTAGTTTTCTGAGTTGTGTTTTACTCAATGTATGTGTAGGTACGGGGGGATAGTCTAGGATTGGTAATATGAGTGTTTTTACTAGGTGTGTTTTTATGTTGGTGTTAAGAGCTGAGAAGCGGTATAGTTTGTTCAAGGCTATTTGTGCTAGGTTTTTTCCTCTCTGTTACATTTTTGGTGTAGCCATTTGTGCTAATTGTTAGGCCAAGGAGTCTTCCATTATTTTTTTCTTCTATTTGGTTATTATTTATATGTATTTGGGTTTTCTTTTTTACTCCTAGTTGGATGACTGTGAATTTATTGACGTTTGTTTTAATTTTCCAGTTGTCCTCATAGTTGTTTATTATCTCTGCTTCTCTTTGGGTCTTTCTAGCCATGATGGCTCTGGATGGCCCTCCGTATCCTACGATCTGTGTTATATCATCTGCATATGCGATGTTTGTGCCTGTTTGTGAGGGAGGGGTGTCGCTTGTGTAGATGGTGAATAGTGTTGGTGATAGTACTGATCCCTGACAACCTGCTGAGCCTGAAGTGTACATTTATATTATATTGCCTGGGACTCAGTGGGTAAAAGCATATATGCTAATATTGAAGGAGGAGATTGGATATATGTTCGTTAACCCAATCCCTGTGGCCCCTTATAAATGGCTATAATTATGCCTCTGCAGGGGTTTTCGGACAACTTTTGATCACTATAACACGCCCTAATACAGTAACTATAGAAGGTAGTGAAATTAAATTATGCTCATTGAAAAACTCAGATTTCAGTATCCCTATAGAAGTCTAGCTGTCAGTATAATTATGTCCTCTAAGACCTTGACAATGGTTTGGGGGGAAGGGGTATTTGCCTTGAGAAATCGATACGATGGAGCAAAGATTTCACACTTGGTTTTGTAATTTTTCATTTGTGATTAATCTATGAAATAAACAGTTAGGTTAGAAAGTAATGTGTTTGTTATACAGTATGAGTTATGGTCAGTACAAATAATTAACACTCACATTCGTACCTTGTATTTAGCTCTCAAAAATACAAGTAGAATTTGGTATGTTTATGACTGCCAAACAAGTCCCAAACCTTCTCTCCATCCATCACAGACACTCTCTCTATCAAGGCTTGTAGGACACTGATATTGCAAATAG